>CM076577.1:482384559-482785431 GCA_034641835.2 Pinus albicaulis
TGACTTCCTTTTAACATTGAGTTATTGAATTTTTTCTAGTGCGTTAGTTTTTTCTTTTCATTGAAATAGTAAAAGCCTTAGCTTCCACAAGGAGATTCATTTATCACTGAATTCCTTCATATTGACTCCATGATCCCAATGGTAGTGAAACCTAGTTCATTTTTTACCTACAACCAAATGCACTAAGACACTTATCATAGAGTTAGCCATCTGATTTAAAACCTAATTGAGAAAATCATTAGTTAAATTGAGAGAGCCCTCTCAGGCTGAAGAGGCTAATCCTCAGTCAAAATTTGGTTTGAAAGAGTTACTCTAAGTTTTATGGTGGAGTAGCCCGTCAATAAAATTTACAGATAACATTTTTGTGCGTCTGTCGTGAGGCTATACACATATTTCCCAAAGTTTGTGCTCAAACAATGAAGATGAAATCTTGGAGGTAGCAGGAGCTTAGAACATTTCGAGGCTGTAAAACTACCTTGGCAACTCATTTGTTGAAGAATTCAAAAATTCATAGCTTCATGGTAATTCCACTGGACTTATGAAGAACTCAAATGCCACCATTCTTGTTTTGAGGTATGCATGTGTAGATTTTTCATAAATTTATAATTTCCCAAATCCTTTTCCCAAGGATGCATATTTTTTAAGGAATGGTCCAAAATTTACTGGAGAATATTTGAGTTTGACCTTGACGCATATATCAAATTTTCATGACTTTATTGAGCTTCTTAGAGTTAGACATGAAGATATTTTCATCAGATTTTTCTATGATTCATTTCAAGGGAAATGTGGGTAATGGATTGAAAGTTTTCCTGTCAGCTCTATTAAGTATTTTGCATATTTTTGTCTTATATTTTTGGAAATATGGATGGAAAAAACAGGTTTGGTGGTAGACTCTCTTTCCATTCAAGGTTTTAAGCAATGAAACGATGATCACACTAATGAGGAAGTGGACGAAAATTTATCTTTGGCCTTTTCTTCTTATATAAAGTCATTTGAGTGCAAGTCAGAAGATAAGATTCAGTTTTTGGATGAATTTGCTAGGAACATTGTGAAAGACATTGAAGTTTTAGAAGATCAATTTCAGTCATATAGTCTTCATGGTCAAGATTAGTATTTTGAAAACTTTTTCATGCCAAAATACCAAGAGAAGGTGACGCTACCTTTATTTTTTGAGATTGAGGAGGAATGTATTTTTTTTTTGAAAATGAGTTTGATAGCACACAACTGAACTCTTATGTTGATAAAGAAATCATATATGAGTTGTCTAAAACTACATAATGTCTTGAGAATTATCAAACAAATTATGTCTTCTATAATCCCATAACTGACTACGTGGAAGAGTTATATAGTCCAACTTTTCAATTATGTTTTCACTGTGAAAACTAGACATATTCTCTATTACCTTTTTCATTACAATATCTAGTTTTCTTTGGGTTTAAGCACAATCAAGGAGTCCAGGTATCAAATCAAATCATTGATTGGATTTATTGGAGGTTTCATGTCACTTGAATCAAGCATGAAGATTCCAGTTGTTAGGGTAGGTAGGAGCGTGTGTGAATGAGATCAAGTATTCTGAGAATATTTTCAGCATGTACAGATTCATTTTTCATCTTGGATTGCAATTTTAAACAAGCTTTAGCCCAAGGAGAAGGCTATAAGAGCTTTGTGAAGTCTTTATCAATTTCAGAAAATTTCAGTTTTTGAAGGAAGGCACTAGAACTAAAAGTTATTTGTTGTACCACATGGGCACACCATCCCCAGTGGATCCACTATTATCACACATAAATTTTTGGTTTTTTATTAGGGTCACTCACCTAGGTTTCATTCTATCTCATAAGGTTGGTCCATGAAATTGATAAAAAAATTCATGAAATAATTCTTTATCCTAAGTCCAAAACACTTAATTAGTCATGTCATCTTATTCATATCTATCAAATCCACCTTAGGTTCACATGCATTGGGTTAAAATTCTTTTTTAGCCACATGTCTGATTTTTCACGGTTCTGCAACAAATTCTATGTAAAAACATGTGATTTTTGCTACAAAATCACCTGACGAGTTCGTACTAAATCTGCCAACTTTCTAACTAAATTCGTTATGAAATCACGTTTTTTGAAAAAGGTTTAGATATTGATGAGTTTTCATCTAATGAGAGGGTAAGGTCAATTTTCTATCACATTTTTACCTATTTTAAATTATTATTAAATGTGTGTCATGCGTGGTTATCACTTTAACTTTTTCTTTTTTTTTTCATAATTTAAATTCCATGCATTCGAGTTTAATCACTTACCTTGTCAATACCTATTAAATGCATCTGCCACTTTTTAAATTTGTTATAAGTATACCTCTAGTTGTTTTCATAAGTTAGATTCCACCATGTGTTAATAAGCAACTTATTGTTTAAATTGGTTTCTTAGCAAGAGTCACTTTTTCAAGAAAGGCAGTGTGCTTATAAAGGAAGATGGCCATGAAGAAGAAAACAAAAAAAGAAGTCTACTGTGTGATATGAACTCAAGATACTCATGGGATACCCTAGTGTTGCATAGGACTTCATCAAAGCTGGTTGAATGAGTTTTTACAAGAAGATACAAAGGGATTTCTCTTTTTTTTTTATTGTTTGAGTAGTCAACTTTAAGAGCCATTTGTGGGCTAACAGAGGAGAATTATTAAAAAATGAGAGAGATTATTGTCAAGAACATATAAAATAACATTAACCTCTTTCACTTTTCTCACAGGTGCTACCAATTGGGATATTCAAAGACGTCTTTGGGATCTATTTTCAGAATGTGATTTTTCCTATTTTAGACATGTTTTTCAAATACATATTTCGGACACATGGAGATGTTTTTTAAAAAAACAAGAAAGGTGTTTCCTCAACATGAAATTATTTACAAAAACCTCCTCCTGTTTTTCAAAATATATCAAGGATTCAGATATATGAGCTCATTTCTGAGCCCTAGTTTTTAGAAAAAACAACAAAATTCTGAGTTTTTTACCAACTAGGCAATTTTATAGTGAACTCCGAGCTTGAAGGCCAGATTTCACTACTAAATCCTTGTAGGATTTTTTTTTACCAAAAAATCATTTTTTCTGGAAATCAAAGGAGGGCACGTATAGTATTTAATCCATATTTTCCAACAAACATATATTATTAGAAGAAGAAGCAAAAAATGAGTTTGGATGGCTGAAATAAATATGTTATTGAACTATGGTACGAAATTTCCTAAGCGTGCTTTGTTTTTATAGAGAAGCACTTTTAATGGTATTTGGAGGTTTGAAAAGTATTTTGAAGAGCAGCCAACCACGTGGAGATATTCAATATGGTAGTGGACCACCCCAACAGGGACTCACTACTCGACAAGACTGTCACCTATCCATCTCAACATGAGGACAATAATCAAAGCTATGTTTATCTTTTCCTAAAAAGTAGGAGTGTTAGTTCCTAAATCTAGTGGGTACATTTATGTCTAGGTGACGGTGAGGGCCACTTGAGCACCTGGTTATTACCAATGTAATTATCCCATTACTGCAGAAAATGAATGTCACGCCAATTTTTGGTCATCTAACCTGTTACTATTAGATGGACTAAAGTACACCATGTAAGACCAATTTTACCATAGTAAAATTTCTTTCACTACGAGAAATAATTTAATAACCCATAGTTTATTAAGTTATTTTTGGTCTAAACAGGAAAAACTATGAGGAATAATTAAATAAATCCTTATTTGTTCGATTTTCCTCTAGGGATAATTAACTAAACCACTATTTAGTTAGCATTCCTAGTCATATTTAACCCAAAAAAGGAAAATTAATTAGATAAATCATTAATTATCTTATTGTTTTCTAGGAATAATTATTTAAATCATTATTTAATAATGTTTGTTGTTAAAATTGACTAAATCATTTATAAATAATTGAATAAATAATCATTTATTTAATTATTCCTTAACCACATTATTGAAATAATAAATAAATCATTTATTTATTTATTATTTCTAAATAAAGGGATTTGACCAAATTTAAATTCCTTTTCCCTCCTCCAAAAATAATAAAATATTCCATGTAGGTTGGATCTAGATTTGGTTAAAAATATTTTAATTATGCACCAATATCTAGACTAACTCAATATTTTGTTATAAATAGAAGGGTTTTACATTCATTCACTACCTTTTGTTGCCTTGAGATCACCTTTTGATCTATGCTTTTGGTCTGACTTTGATCCTCCATCATTGTCATATTTTTTCTACTTTTTCTTGTGAGCTTGCTTTGAATTCTATTTTGTCTGGGTTTTCTCCACCATCAAGAGAGAGAGAGATATATATATTGGATCTGAAGCGTTGAGGACATACAAGAACCCATCCCATTGAGGGGGACTGGTCACATATTTTTGTGTTCCCTTCCCAGGTGTCATAATACAAAAATTCTTTACAAATTCTTGTCTTCTCTATTGGATGTATGGAGCAACTCTTGTTTATTTTTGTTGTTCAATGTCTTTAACTGCATAGATATGGAATTTTGTAGCATTTATTTGTTGAATCTCTAATTAAACTGAGAGGGGGGGGTGAATCAGTTTAATACACTCCTGATCTTTTAAACTTTTCAATAAACTTATTTACACCTTCATTTCAAACTCTATTTGATGTGAGAGTAATCTTAGAATGTAATCTAAAAGTATTAGTTTGATAGAGCAGTAGACTTAATTTGAGAGCAGCAGGTATTAAGCAAATGATACATATCAGATCAATACATAAATATCATGCACAGAGACACCAGATATAAGTGGAAACCCATAAAGGGAGAAAACCACATCTTATTATTGTTGTGATGCAAAGGCAAGCTCCAACTCCCTCTCACCACTATTTTTTTTTGCAGGCACCAACCTACAGGAGGCTCCTACCTCAATTCTGCAAGCTAGAACTTGCAAGGAAGCACCAACTCCCTTCAATTTTCTGCAGGCACCAACCTACAGGAGGCTCCAACCTCAGTCAGCTACAACTGACATCTATCAAGCTACAACTTGATAGGGAAGCTCCAACTTCCTCAATTTATCAAACTGAAAGTTTGCTGATTTACCTCAGATATCAGCCCTGTTCTGTAGCTTCTCCTTCTGTTCTTCTTTTATTAATCTTCTCTGTCTTATTCTTCTATATTCTACCTTCTCTCGATTTACTCTCTCCCTTTTTTTTTTTTGAATATCAAGATGATATTATTTATAGATTTCTTCACATGACTGTTTGTATTCTGCTTGGAATTCGAAATGGAAAGTCATGTCTCTTTGCCTTCTGCCTTCTCACTCCTTTTATCAGCTTACTCAGAAATTATAACCGTAGGTGTCAATTTTAACATTACAGTGGGAGTTTGTTTTCTCTCGGAGACTTGCCAATGCATCACAAACAATAAAAACGATTAAAACATTTACATTCGAATTACAATGTGAAATCCAGCTCACTCATTTTGTCTCTTGGCTTGCTGTGCATTTGTCTTTTCTCTAATTGTCTCTTTGTCCCTTTCTCTTCTCTGTATGCCTTTCTGTTTATGGCTGCTGCGTAACTCCTGAATTTATGAACTTCATTTTTATTTTATTTTTATACCAGCGCTTTATATATAAATGAATCTGCTGACTGTAATTCAATCCTTTACACGCAGCAAGTGTCTTGTTGATGTGGCGAGTTCCGCAGGCCGGAACATACATATATTACAATTGTATTACATTAATAATTGCCCTCCCTTTAAGTTGAGGCCCGCGGGTCTACAGACCACGCGGCATGTTTTAATACAACCGCAACCATGTTTTATATATCTCACAACAATTATTTTATATAAACAATCGCCCTCCACCTTAAGCCGAGGCCCGTGGGTCCACAGACCACGCGGCACTTTTTAATACAATCGCAACAAATTTTTATATTTATATATAACAGCGCCTTCACAAATTTCCGTTTGCGATTAGAACTGGAACTCAAACACTTGTTAATCATAGTTAATAAGCCCATCGGGTCCGGGCTTCAATCAAATGCAATCGGGGCACATAATAGAAAAGTTCCGATTGCGATCAGAACACGGATGCGATTTGCATATATCAACTCCCATTTATAACTGGATCGGGTCCGCCACTTCAATCGCAGCGTTTTACAAAGTCGTGCGATCAATCGGAGAGTTCCGATTGCGATTGAGATTCCAGATGCGATTTGCATATATCAACTCCCGCTTATAACTGGATCGGGTCCACCACTTCAATCGCAACATTTTACAAAGTCGTGCGATCAATCATAGAGTTCCGATTGCGATTGAGATTCCGGATGTGATTTGAATATATCAACTCCCGCTTATAACTGGATCGGGTCTTCCACTTCAATCGCAATCGCAACTTTCTGTTGCGATGTTCCACTGCCCTTGCGATCTCCGATTGCGATTGGGGAGAGGTCCCACCATCTAAAACTTCGTTTTGTGCGCTCCATAATATAACAGACATATATGTATACTTTGCCAAAGGGTTAAGCGATTCCCGGAATATAGTTTATATGTTATATGTAACGCCCATCGGGTAATGATTCTCGGAATTATACATACGACTGTATCTGCCGGCTTGGGCGATTCTCAGAATTTTATATCTGTCCTCCGGGTTGGGCGATTCTCGGAATTATACATACGACTGTATCTGCCGGCTTGGGCGATTCTCGGAATTTTATATCTGTCCTCCTGGTTGGGCGATTCTCGGAATTATACATACAACTGTATCTGCCGGCTTGGGCGATTCTAGGAATTTTATATCTGTCCTCCAGGTTGGGCGATTCTTGGAATTATAACAGCTCTCTGCCTCTGTCTCTACCTCTGCTCCGCCGGTTGGAGAGTGCGATTCCCGGAATTTTGTAACTACTCTCTGCCTCTGTCTCTGCCTTTGCTCCGCCGGTTGGAGAGTGTGATTCCCGGAATTTTGTAACTGCTCTCTGCCTCTATCTCTCCTCTGCTCCGCCAGTTGGAGAGTGCGATTCCCGGAATTTTGTAACTGCTCTCTGCCTCTGTCTCTGCTTCTGTCACTCTGCCTCTGTCTCTATCTTCTGATAACGGTTCTTCACTGTGCTTCTATGACTGTTACATTTTGACTTTCTTCTTGCTGCCTCTATTGCTTTCGTTGTGCCTCTTTTGCCTTCCTTAGCTACAGCGCTGCCTCTTTTGCCTGAGTGCTGCCTCCTTTGCCATCAATGACAATATTTCCAACATTATTTTGATCACCTACTACAGATCTAAGGAAATTGATAGGGTTTTTCTTAATCTTATTATTTTGAATTCTTTGATGTTGTTTTTAACTTTTTTTATCCTAAAACAGTGAAAATTCTAACTTTCGGGTGATTATGGGCCTTTTGCGCAGGTAACAAGTATCAGCCGCGACATAGACGACACTTTTTTTTTTCTGAAACCTGTTATGAATATTTTATTAATTATTAGTTAGATATTGTTATATTAGGTTTTATTAACTGAAAGGGCATGATCAAAGATCATGTCTCTTCGCCAAGGGACACCTTGAGGCTATATTTAAAGCCTAGGCGATCCCTCATTGTAATCATCTTTCATCTTTCATCATTAATAATATATATTTATCAAGTTTACCAGAGTTTTTACACTCCATTGGTATCGGAGCCATCGCTCTTTTGGATCTGTGTGATCACCCCGGAATTACAGAATTCCAGAATTGCAGAATTTTTCAAGATCGTGAACTAAAGAAAACCGAGGAAGAGAAATTTAAAAGTTAATCTGTTTTGGTGATCTGTGTCAAGGATTAGAAATTCGGATCTTCTGGAACAGAACCTAAGGAAAGAACAGTCATTCATCCGCGGCCTTTATATTTATGCCCTCCATACACCTCCGACTGTTACATTTAATTTAAAGGAGTTACAACAATCGAGTTCTTTAAAAAACGAGTGTGACACTTGACGTCTATCCACGCCATTGCACGCCATTCCTGCCGTCCACGTCATTCCTACCGTCCACACCTTCCCCGCGAGCTTAACTATCTCTAGGCATAAATTTCGGGTTCCCCACCTTTCATTTATACCGTGCCCATTTCTGATCCCTTCGACATTAAAATCCCTTGCCAGTGCTCCCAAAAGCCTGTGGAATCCATGCACAGATAGCAACAGGGATATGTTATCGTGATTATTCTCACAATTGCGGCTAAAAACTATTATACGTTCCAAAAGGGCTTTGGAATCTTGAGGGATCCGAATATCGTTTGTGATCCAGCGATCCAGTGATCCGTCTTAGCTTCTCTGTCCGCAGTTTTTGACCAGTCTTCACACCGCAGTCACAACCGCAGACAATCACAACCACAGACAAGTGGTCTGCTATCCCCACCGCAGCACATAAACACGCTTTTCATTCAGCAAAACAAAAATCACGTTTTTTAATAGTGAAACAAGTGTGTCGTATAACTTTTGAGCGTTGATATATTTAATCGGTTTGTAAAAATAAAAAAATCGATTTGTAAAAAGAAGCAGTGTGTCATTTAAAAGGAACCGGCACATTTAAAAAAAAAAAACACGATTTTTTTTTAATTATATAAAATATATATTATATAGTTAAATTGATATTTATATAGTTATATATATATATATATATATATATATATATATATATATATATATATATATATATATATATATATATATAAAATATATATTATATAGTTAAATTGATAATTATATAGTTATATATATATTGTAATTATATAACTCATTTATATATATAATTTTCATTTAATAATTATGTATATAACAATTATATAATTAAATTATATATATTATATAATTTTTAATTAAAAATTATATATATATAATAATTATATAGTTTTAAAAAAAAATTATTATTAATTAATTAATTAATTAAATATTAATTAATTAATTTTAAAGAAAAAAGAGGAGAGAAACTGGCAGAAAGATATTCCCCACCTCATACACGCTCGATGTCTTCGTCAATGTCGATGGTGGAATTCCAGAAGAAATTGGGAGATCTTGAGAAACAAATTAATAATAATTCCGAAGAATTCGGAAGGCGATTAGTCGATCTGGAAGGTACAGTTGCAGGACATTCCAACGACATCAAAAAGGTTCATGATACGACAAATCGCATAGAAAGACAAATGTGGCTAAATCATCACGAGACCACAGAAGCAATGAACAATATGACAGAACTCTTCAATAAGCTAAATGATAAGATAGATAAGTTAAGTCAGACACAATCCCCAATATCTCCTAACAGGGAACAAAATCAACAAAACAATTCCGCAGATTCAGGGAACTCCGAAGAGCATCAGGAAAAAACTGATTCCCCACATCATCAAGAAGACAGTAATGCAGATTTTCAAAATAAGCAACTCTGGAATGCATTCGCTAATCAATATCCCCTTCTTGTTCCACCGTTAGCATATCAGCGCAAATCCAAGATCGACCTACCCAAATTTGATGGTAATGAAAAGAATAGCGTTGCATGGCTTAATAAAGCGGAAGAATATTTTGAGATTTATGACATTACTAGTGATGATGAAAAAATTAAACATGCTTCCATGAAAATGGAAGGAGAAGCATATAATTGGTATATGTGGTGGAAAAAGACGACGCTCGCTATCAGTTGGAGGAAATTTAAGGATGCGTTCTTCAAAAGGTTTCAAGGCATAAAAGAAGAAAATCTTTTTTCAACCTTTATCAAATTACGCCAAAAAGGAGATGTGGATGAGTACACTCGAGAATGGGAGACCTTGGCAACACGAGTACCAGGATTGTCGGAATCTCGTCTAATCCAGTCTTACATCTCAGGACTTAAAATCCACATACAAGAAGAGCTAGAAATACATGAAATTACGTCCGTAGAAGTAGCAAGGCAAAAAGAAAAAGTTGCTGAAAAGAAATTTGAAAGATTATCAAAACCAGAAAAAGTATATTCGAGACGACGGTTTCCTCAATCTGAAAATGTAGATGACACAAAATATGTCCCTGTCCATCTTCGTGAAGAAGAAAAATCTAGTTTGGAAAAACAAAGAATGCGAGAGGGCAAGTGCAAACGATGCGGTGAAAATTGGGACCCTAAGCACAGATGTGCTAATGGAAAAGCGAAGAATCTATACAGTTGTGAAGCAACTAACGATGCTAACAGTACTGATTCATGTATAGAAGGATTAGAAGACAACTTAGAGTTCTCTCCAGAAGTGGATGGCGAAATTATTCCACAAGTGTCATTATCAGCTATGACAGGCATATTACAACCTCAAACCCTAAGGTTAAGAGGACACATTAAGAAAAACAATGTAACGGTTCTAATAGACACAGGGAGCACGCACAATTTTCTAGATTCAACCATGGCCAAAAGACTCAACCTCTTTTCTTTTCCCATGCCTAATATGAAGGTAATGGTGGCCGATGGTAAGAAGATTGAACAAGAGGAAAATGCCATAAAGTCAAATTGCAGATTAAAGACTTTCATTTAGAATCGCCATTCTACACCGTTCCATTACGAGGAGTAGATGTGGTCTTAGGAATTCAATGGCTACAAACTCTAGGTACTTATTCTGCCAACCATCGGAAGCAGTTTATAAGTTTTAAGTGGAAAGGGAAGAAATACAAGTTGTATGGATTCCAAGCCCTAGAAAATCAAGTCGTATCTTCCTCTCTGATGACGAAGATGACTCAAATAGGAACGCCAACATCTACAGTACAATGTCAGCAGTTAGAAATGTTATCTTCAAAAGGGAGCCACCAAGAGTCGCCAGAAGTCAATACAGGATCCGACCCTGTCGATATCAGATATTTTCACTATCCAGATCAACAACAGATTGAAATAGAGAATATGCTCCATGACCTTTTTAAAATATGGGAAGCAAGAGCTCGCCGCTCGCGAAAACCAGACATTCGTCAACATTGTCCATCGATTACATATGCTTTGAGGACAAAGCATCTTTAAGAGAGGGGAAATGTTATGAATATTTTATTAATTATTAGTTAGATATTGTTATATTAGGTTTTATTAACTGAAAGGGCATGATCAAAGATCATGTCTCTTCGCCAAGGGACACCTTGAGGCTATATTTAAAGCCTAGGCGATCCCTCATTGTAATCATCTTTCATCTTTCATCATTAATAATATATATTTATCAAGTTTACCAGAGTTTTTACACTCCAAAACCTGCCCTTGAGACAACTAGAAGTGCAGGTCATAATTTTTGGCCAAAAATATATGAACTCAGCTCTTAGGTAGCGGATAACTGCCCAGAAACTGCGACCTCAACAGAAAACAGGTCAGAACTTGCAACCTGTACTTTTTTGCATGATTGTTTTAAAAAAAATTCAGGGTTTTTCTGAAGGCACTGTTTAGGGTTTTCTGACCTCCATATTTACCTGTCTTGGACATGTGCTTGCTTATTTTTACTCGTCGAAGTAGGAACCAAGCCCCTTAGGGCTTAAGTACGCTTCCACCTTTTTAAGGAGAGTTTAGCTTAAGCAAGTCTTCTGATATTTCAGTGTTTTTTAGCCATTTTTCAGATCTAAACCTGCACTTTCAGATCCTTTTTCAGATTGGTTATTTTTCCATCAAAAAAAATTATTTTTAGTTTTTTTGGGTCCTCCTTTAGGTTCCCCTCCATTTCCCTTTAGGTTTTAGCCTTTCGCCAACTATTTTTCAGTGTTTTTCCCTCTCGTTTCTTGTTGTTTTCTGCACCATTTTTTAGCTTATTTGACCTTTAGATCCTTATCCGTCTTGACCTTAGATACATTGGCCATATTTTGTGTTTTGAGTAGATTTCACCCACCCTTAGACTAGTTGTTGAGAAGCCCTCCTTTATGGGTTTAAATTTATGCATCTTTAGCTATTTATTTTACTGTTGCTTTCAGTTTCCTTTATTGTCACTTTTAGTTTTATTTACAGTTATACAACATATTTTTTCTTTTTTCTCTACACACATCTGGGCTTACTTAAAATTAACACACTTATCACATAAACGCACACCTAAATTGAAGAGTGTCTAGTTTACACTGCCAGGCCAAGACTAAAACATTGTAATCAATTGATCTGTAACCCCCTTCCCTTCTTTACTTCTCTTCCTTGTTGGGTTCCATGTCTCTTTTCCATCATTGCGTCCACAAGGCATTTATCCCGGGGACTCCAATGTCTTCATCCTTGGTTTCTGTTAGGAAGACTGACGCCACCGCGTACGTTTCAAGTTAGTCCTCTCTTAAGTTCCCATTCCGACTCTGATTCTGGTTCATCGGATTCCTCTTCTGTTTCTATCCTCGGTGTTAGAGTCGGTATCTTCATCCCTCCGTCAGAGATCAAATTTCTCTTGTTGCATTTCATTTTAGGTGTCTCACTCAGTTCATTCAGCTGTATTCCGTTAGGAGCATGGATCATCTGACGGTAGGGGCTTGTCACTCATATCCCTCATGTCTTGTACCTGCTAGCCTACTTCTGTTCATTAAAATCATGTACAGTCATGTTTGGTCTCAATGTTGGAAAAAGTAATTTTAGAGTTTTTAGTCTCATTAGGTCTAGGGTTTAGTTAATCAGGTCTCAAAATGCCTAATAATGGTCAGCAGGCACATGAGGAAGCTTCAAATAAGGTTTCAGTGCAAAAATTTCATCATCATAATGCTTGATAATGATTTCTCTTCAAAACTCTGTTTTGAAGAAAATTAGTCTATTTCATCTTTATGTAATAAATGCAATGTAATTTTCAAGTTTTTCAGTTGTAATAATGCTCCATTCGCAACCCTGGCCACCTTTGCCAAATTTCCATGCCATCCATTCCCTGAAAGACAGACAGAGAAGCTCATTATTCAGTCCAAAAGCACAAAGGAAACAAAACAGAGTTTAAAGTGAAATGTCAAGTTTGCAAACATTACAGAGTGGGTTTGTTCAAATGAAAAATCAAATTATTTGGTATATATATGATTTTTATGTTTCAACACTCCATTTGCATACCAAAGAGACATCAGTGAGCAAGAGAAGAGTTGAGAGGAGCGAAGAAATTGTTTGGAGGTCGGACTGTGTCAAGTTTCCAAGCGCGACGCATTGGACAGTCGGCGTGATGCTTCGGGCGTGCGCGGCGCATAGGGTAGCTTCCTTGTGTGTGAATTTGAACCAGTGCGGCACATTGGAAGGGCACGGTGCACTGGGTTGGCTGCGCGACGCATTGGGCCGGAACACAAGATTTTTTCCATTCCTTTTAACCATCAAATTTTCTCATTCTCTCCTTGGTTTGAGTAAGTCAAAGTCACTCTCGCATTTCTCTTAAACAATTTTTGGTGTTGATATGAGAATTTAAATGCAAAAATCTCAAACCCTATTGTCTTGTTTAAGAAACGCTCCTAGGGTTTTGAAATTGATTTTGCTGTCAAATATTTACATTTCCCTTACCTCCTTTTTTCCCTCCTCACTGTTATTTGCTCACCACAGTCCCCTTTTCCTATTCACCTTACATCCCTAAAATTCAATCACCCCTATCCCATTCCCATTGTCCCCCATACCATTTTTAAATTTCCCTCAAAATCCCAAGTTACCCAAAATAGCTAAGTGGTTGTCCCTAAACCCTTAACACATAGTTTTCAAGTGGAAAATTCCTAATTTAACTTGAAAAAAGCCCATTATTCCCACTATCCTATTCCTCCATATCCCCTTCTATATTACCACTTATTTGGCAATCAAATCAAGAACACCAAAAATTCTCATACAAGACAACATAGACCTTGCATAGACCTTGGACATCATGGAGACAGATACTGATACATCCTATGACCGAGACAGTGATTCCACCACTGAACTACATGCACCTAGAAGGCCTCATAAGAGTGGCAGACATGTGAGAGAGGAGCCCACCTCATTGGCTGAACTGCAGGCTTGTCCACTTGCCATGGCATGTTTTCAACAGCAGTCATGTTATCAATTTTTTGAAATGATTGCTAGGATACATTATCATCAGGAGTTGGATCGTTTGTTTGTATTGCATTTACATGATGGTCAGGTAACTCTTGCCGGTGTAACATTCAATTTAACACTGGAAACTATTTCTCAAGCAACCGGAATACCAAATGTGGGAGAACAATGGAATAAAAGACAACAGGTGGAAATAGTGCATTATGAACCATATATCAGGCCTAGCTTTGTGAAACAACTCAGCAGAGTGTTTCCTTTCCGGTTCCTAAAGGATTCCTATGTGCCTCTGATGAAACTCATTATCAGATATTTCAGTTGTGAGGGTCGGTTTTCACGCCTCTATGCCTATCATATTAGGTTATTGATGTATTTCACCAGGGTGAGGATGATAAAACTCCCTTATTTCATGTGCCAAAATATCGAGAGAATGACCACTCTCATGCAAAGGAAAACTCCTGAGTAGCAGTACAACATTATTTATCACTATGCACTCATTAAGATCGTGGTTGTGCATCAGCTTGGCCTGCAGGGTATTTCATGGGAGGATTTCATTTCTAATGTTTTCTTCACAGCTCCTCAGGTTCCTATAGAGGTTTTTCATGATGCAGGTGAACCGTCATATCAACATGGAGATCAAGAGACAGAGACTACTAGTGTGCCGATGTATGTCACTTATCAGAGAGGAACTAAAGGATTATTTGCAGTAGCCCGGCGAGTATTATCTCCACCTGGGGTGGAAGGGGTCTCGTTTCCATCATCAACAGCACAGTTCTAGGTATAGGACATAGGTAAGAGGCCCATGCAGGATGAGGGGCCTTCAGGAGGCCAAGATATAGGTTTTATACTCATTGATGAGGATTTGATCTCTCCAAGCTCAAAGTTGAGAGAGACTATTCAGGAGCAGAAGGCGGAGATAGACACTTTGACCATCAAGTTGCAAAGATCCCAGTGGATTATAAACTACCTGGAGTAGTGAAACAAATAGGTGGAAGATCAGCAAACAATCATGGAGTTGCAAAACATCCGTGAGAACCGGCAAGCTGCCCAAAGAAGCCAAACCGAGATGACATCCATTGAGCGAGAGATTGAGGCTGATAGAGAGACTTGGCTTCAGAGGGTCAATATTCATCTAGAGAAGCCATTGGAGAAGGAAAACAAGGAAAATAACATGCTCAGGCACATGAAGAATCATTATTGGGCGAGGAATCATGTTTGCAAGGCGCGAATCAAGATCCTGAAGGAAAGATTAAAGAGAGCATTAAAGTGTCGCAAAAGGCATGATAGACTCCAAATTTTGGCCAAAGCTTCTTTGGCCCAGCATAGTGCATGATGGAGGAAATTCAGCCCAATTTTCAAGAAATTTGGGAAACATTTTGTCAATTTTGAATTTTTTGGCCTTAACACAGATTTTCTTGCCCGACGCGTCGCGCCACTTGGCGCAAGCTTATAATTGGCAGCTCCTCTTGAAGAAAAAATTGTATTTCTAGATTTATCATCAAAATTTATGCATTCCTACCCATTACCTAAATATTTTAACAAGTTTTGGGTTTCTTGAATGGTCAAAAACACCCTAAAAATGACCTTTCTGCCCTCTTTTGGGCACACAGGAAGCAGTGTTGGGAAAAATAATTTTTGGAAGGGAAAATTGCAACCAAATTCAAAAATTGCACTAGGATTGGAAATCAGACAGGCAAAGCTTTCCAATGAGCTATCCTGTGCTCAATTTGGACACTGGGAAGGCCTTCAAAGTCGGCTCCAAAGTGACGCGACACATAGAGATTTCAGGCGCGATGCATTGGGGATTTTGGCTCAGTTTTCACTCAATAACTCTGTTTTTCGCCTAGTTTTGGCCAGTTTGACTTTTTTATCTCCAAATGTAAATCTCTTGATGTAATTTCATGGCTTTGATGTAATTTTGGCACATTTTTACTCATGCAAGTAGATTCATTCACCAAAAAGTGAAATGTAGCTGAATGAATCAGTTTCCTATCTTATAGAGGCAAGCTGTTCCGCTGCCTATTTTCCAGTTCTTAGTTTAGATCTTGTTGAAATAGCTCCTAAACTAGTGAGATCAACCCCTAGATGCCTAGGGATGAGTTATTATTTTCTATATCTTGTAGTTTCTCAGTCATTTTTAGGGTTGGACACTTGGGATTGCTTTGAGCTCCATTGTACATTTCATCTCTGCATTTTGGCAAAGGAATAGACCAGGGTTTGCAACACTCTTTGGGATCCATGTGGCTCTATGTTTTGATGGTGTTTTTTTCTCTGTGATTGTAAGTTTACTGATGTTTCATGTGTATCATCTTCCTTCTCATTTCTTCTTAAATTAAACAAACAAGTAATAAAGGTGGAATTCATTAGATTTGCAGTGCTCTGCCTTGAAGTTTTGTTTAATTTTCCATGTTTTCAACTGTCTGAAGAGGATTATTGAAAGCCTCTTGCCCTCTTCAACTCCTCACCGGTCTGAGCTATCCATTTCATTCAATTCGAAGCATCAAAAAAATTTCCTTTCTTGCCCCATTCATCCCTCTGTAAAACTGATCATTTCCCGGACCCAAAATCTGCCTTTCCCTTTGATTCCAACAAAAACCCTTAAAATAAAATAAAACTCTTTTATATGTATACCTAGCCTAAAATCAGCCTTTATTTTAATTCATCTCAATCCTCACTGATTATTTTTGCTGAGATGGACAAGGAGAGAGCCCTCTCCCGATCTGGTAGGGCTAGCTACCAGATTAAGCGTGGTTTGATGTTACCCTAGACTCTGCCTTCCTTCAGCCTGAGGTAGATTTAGGTAATAACATAGTGGCAACTCAACTAGGGAATAAAATGGTTTGATTGTTAGTGTTATTTGTTTTATAAGCTATAGACGGAGCCTGAAGTTATGCCAGGTGTTAGACTCCTATACCAATAGGTGTCATTTTTCATGATTGTCTTGATTGAACTATGGAATATGTTCAAACATTTTTCTTGAGCAAAGGTGTTCCATATTCTTGAAAAACCAAAAAATCAAAAAATTTAAAAAATGTAAAGAGGTATACCCTAAAAGAAAAATCAAAGGGTAAGAAAAATAAATTGGTCAAGAAAATGAAAGAAATGAACCCCAAGCAAAAAATAGACCAAGGAAAGTGTGCAAATCCAAATGCCACTACTATTTCATTTTTGTAATAAAGCAATTGTGTGCAGCTTGTCAGACTTTTGCCACAATTTATGAAGAGTCAAATTGTTTAAACTTGACTCATTCATGTTTCAATTTCATGTTGTAGAATAGAGAATAAATATCTGACCAAACAGTTTAATCTTGGCAGATAAGTAGATAGGTAGAGTTAATAAAAGGTGCTCAACAGTTTAATCTGAGCCCTTGGATGTGATAAGGGTAGAATTAGATAGATTTGCCTTGTAAAAGAAAAGAAGATTGATAAGGGTTTGCCAGTCTAAGTGCACCCTAATAAAGAAGAGAAAATGGTAGTGTAAAGTAGATAGGGTAGGTAGATGGTGTTGCAAAGTTTCATATGATGAATGATGGTGTTAAATGTGTTTGATCTTTAACTTTCATCACAAGTACTGAAACAGGAAATACACTGGAAAATCACATCAAGCAAAGTCAAAATCATTAACTTCCCTCATCACTTCCCCCTTAAGTTTTACTAATTTCCCCCAAAGTGCTAAGGTATTTGGAGATCAAAGGGGCTCAAGGCATTTCCTTGACTTTTGGAGGGACCGGACCCTCGGCCTAATGATCAAAAAGACCTACGTACTTGAAGTTATTTATCATTATAATCATTCACTTTTAACATTTTCCTAAGTAAAATCCAATTTTACTTAGGAAAATCATGCCATATTTCATAAAATACCCTCAAAATTACTTGCTATGCTATGTTTAAGTGTTGAAATTAAGATGATATCATTTACTTCGGAAATCTTCACTTTCTTAGTTATAGTTAAGTGTTTTGAGTTTACCATGTCCCTTTGTCATATTGACTTCTGATTTATTTACTAAATCCCTAGTAAAAAGCCCTTATCTTATAGTACTTAACTCCTTTTATCTAATATCCCAAAAACCCATCTATTAAGTTTTTAACCAAAGTATTTATTTCCCCATGCATTTATAAAAAAACCCACATTATGTGCCCTTTGGTTAAAATATATCATTATATAATAGTCCCCCCCCTTATGATAATTGAATTGATTTAATTCCATTATCATATAATAAAAATATGAAAAACATTAAACATATAATTTGTATGTTTAAAGCAAAAACAAAAATAAACAAAAGTTTAATTAAAACTAAACTTTGGAGACCCCGCGCGCAAAGTTTCTTACCCCGACCCTTTATAACAATGGGATTAATTAATTAACTGGATTAATTAATAACCAACTTTTCCGCCTATCAAAGCACCCTCGGGATGATTAGTTAAACACTAATTACATCGGGCCCGCATATTCACTTTCCCGTCACCTTCCCGTCTTGATAACCGTCGGATCATCTGCCTACAGATCAACGCTCCACAGCGATTACGCTAGCCGTCCCTCGACAGAAATTTAACGCGCGGGGGGCACAGTGGTTTTGAAACCATCCTCTGACCACGTGTCACTTCCCCAATGGAATCTCTGCCCTCGCCTTCAATACCACCATTGCTCATAAGCGGTGTGGGGATTACCGCTTACCGCCCGACCCCTGCCACACGTCAGCCCGTACTGATATGACGTCATTCCTCGAAAAAATAAAAACCCCTTTTTTGAATTTGGAAATAAAGCAAATTTTCATGTTTTTTATGTCATTTTCATTATTTTAAAACGACTGCGCCTTCCGCTACGAAATTCAAATTTTCACTGAAATCTACTGTTCTATCCGATTTCGCTCCAGAATTCCGCCAGACCAGTGTTCAAGCATCCTCTTGCCACCGCCTGATACCTGTTAAAACTCAGTTTGCCTCCAAGAACAGGTATTTATTCTATTGCACTCTGAACTTCAAAAGAAACTCTGTTTTCCTTGTTTTCCACTGGATTAGTGATTAAATCTTATCGCTAAGATCATTCCCTGAGGTTTAAAACTGTGAATTGTTCCCCCAAACCTGCAACTGTGCCAATTTCCCTCATTAAAACTAAATCGCGTCATTTCTGTGAAGAAAACCCAGAAACTTCCATTTTGAATACACAAGAACCAAAATGGAAGCTCCGGTAGCCTTGAATGATGCTTCATTTTGAACCTGGTCAAAACCCCACTCCCTTGTCCATTGGGGAATTGCTTGAAAAATCTACTCGGTTGTCCTCTGAAGAGGTGATCAGAAGATCACATACTTGGATAAACAGTCTTAATACTAGTCATAATATTTGTTTACTCCAAGATTGTTATCAAATCTATTCAAACAGAGGTTAGAAAGCATAACAGCTAAAGAGTATCAGTGGTTAAAGTGTATCAGGTAAAAGTCAGTGAAAGTTAAAATGAAGTTACAAAGCAGTTAAAGGTAAACAATAAAAGTAAATATAGAAGGCAGTAAAATGGTAAAAATATATGAGAATACTTTCACCAATAGTGAGGTTTGTCTAAAGTGAAAGTAAAACAGTCAAAAGAGCAAGAAAGTAAAAAGATGAAAAAACATAACAAGAAGGAACATTTTTGCAGAAATTGCATATTTTAGTCATAGTTTTGCAGAAACTATTGTGATCAATCCAAGATGAATTTTACAACACTGAAGGAGGTTTATGTTCTTAAGAGGGCCATATACAAAAACCGCTCTCACTTTTCTAACTGCCATTATGGTTTTGGAAATATTAAACAATGTTGGAAAGCACTTTTTGCAGAAAATTCCAGTTTAAGTCATCCTTTTGCAGAGAGAATTTTGGCCAATAAAAAATACTTCATACAAAAATGAAGGAGGGTTTTGTTCCTAAGAGACCCATCTACAAAAAACTATCTCAGTTTTTGTACAGTGATTTTATAATGAGAGATACATGCGCATCTTTATAGGCCATTTTTCAGACTCTGTAAAACTCTGTTTTACACATATGTTTTACAGAGACCATTATGCACAGCTGGAGAGAAATTTTAGAAAAGTGAAAGAGGTTTATCTCACCAACATATTTATCTACAATAACCTATTTCACTTTTTACATATATATTACGGATTAAGAAATAACAAGGTATCATTGGACCCCAAGTTTGCAGAATTGTTGGAGCAGAATTCACAAAAAAAGGAAGCAGTTAGTGACTTGGATGCCTCATCATCAGCTAAGAGTTGGGTCAAATTCGAATTCTCCTCTTTTTCATCACCTATCCATACAAAATAGTGCCAAATAGATGAATTAGTTTGAGTGTCCTTTACTTAAGTTCTATTTATGTAAAATAGTTGGAGAGATTTGTGAACCAATTTTGATATTTTTTCAAGATATTTTAGTTTAGAATTTGTATAAATACTTCACTCTTGGAATATTTTGGGTGGATTCTATTACTTTGCTGTAACATTGAGATTTTTGGAATAAAAGCATTTTGGATAAATTTATTCGTGGCTTACTGGATGACGATTTGAAGCTCAGGACTTTTTGCAGGATTCATGTGTTGGACTGCAGTTCAATAAGTCTTTCTACCCTTTGTCTTAAGTTTTATATGAGTTTATAATATCATTATGTCCATTTCTGAATAATTTACATAAAGGATTGAATCAGAATTTACTTAATTGTACTCTGATTTCAGATGTGATTGTTCTTAATGTTTTCCTCTAAATTGGTTATAAGCATGAATTCTTAAATGCTCTTGCTTTGCTAATTTAAACATTGTTGATTACTAAAATAAAGAATTCTTCATTGCTCTTTGTTTGTAGTCATCTCATTTCTTTCTTTTGAACATGGTGAAATATTCTTAGCTGCCTTTCATCCCTTCAAGATCATCCCATCCACTTTAAATTTTAAGGATTGTTCTCTGTCTAGCTATCTTGCCCTGTAAAGCCATATTGTGTGTAGAATAGAAATCCAGTAAAGCCATCCTTTGACTCCATAGCCCAATGGACTGAAAACTTTCAACCTTGCCCTTAATTTGTGGATTCCACCATTTTTTAAAACAAACTCTTGGATCTATAACTAGCCTAAAACCTTCTAAGAACAAAGATAAATTATAAAGAGAGAGCCCTCTCTGGATGCAGATTGGCTAGATTCTGCATCTGAAGGTTGGTTTGTGGTTACCTTGGGTATACTTTCCTTTTCTTACAACTTCAAGGAAAACCTGAGTGATAACATAGTGGTGACCATACTGGGGATCTGAATCATTTTATTGATACTATTGTTTGATTTATAAGCTATAGACAGAGTCTGAAGATCAGCCAGGTAGCCTTTGAAATGCTTTTGCTCTGTAACTGCATAGCAAACAAATGCTGCTTCAGTCTATCTCTGGTTTAGCTTATAAAATAAACTTTGGATTCAAAACATTCAATCAGACTCTCTAGTTCAATAAATCTTTGAGAAAATTTTAATTAAAAATCTTAAATTTCTTAAAGAAATCATAGAAGTTGTTTTGAAAATTCATAAAAAACAAAATAATCATAAAATACTCAAAGTTTGGTTTCCTGAAGAACTAACTTTTTCTTCAAAATTGTTTTACAGGTTCAGATCTGATCTATGATGGTGGACAGGGATCAGACACACAAATGTTAAAATCATCCACCTGGCGACTCCAAATAAATTTCACAATCAAGACTCCACTGGAGGAATGAACCTCAAAGGACAATATGGAAAGATCAGGCTTTCAACTTGGATCTTAATCCAAGACATTATGTTCTTTCTCATTAAGAAAGTTTTTCAATGTATATTGTATTTTATAGAAGATCTTAGATTAGTTTTTAGTTATTTTCTTTTGAAGATTGTAAGTAATAATTCTCCTAATCTCTTTGAGCGGCTTTCTTATGAATCTAATGATGATAATTTTCCAATTAAGAAGCCTCAAATAATCAAGACTGATCTTACAATCCCTGTACATATCCCTGTGCCATATAAAGTTCCAGATAGATATAAGCCCCTTATTTTACCTCCTATACTCCATGATTTTCCTAAAAATACTACAAGTATCTTCCTAGATTTGATGGAGAGAATGGTATCACTGCCCAAAAACATATTCAAGGTTTTGAGAATTATTTGGATTTATTTGAGATTGATGAAGATGATGTTAAAATCAGACTTTTTGCTCTTTCTTTGCAAAATAGAATAAAGGGTTGGTTCAAAAATCTGCCTAATGCTAGCATCTCAAATTTCCAACAGTTTATCAAACTTTTCCTTGATAGATGGATAATAAAAGTTAATCATTTTGTGATCATGGAAGAATATAATCAATTAAAAAGACATTCAAATGAAACGATACAACAATTTTTTGACAGATTTAATCAAGTTTATTATTCAATGCCAGAAAATATTAGACCTCCTCATGATTCAGCTCTCTTGCATTATCCAAGTGCCTTTGATTCAGAAATAGAATTTCGGTTAAGATAAAGAGATCCAAAAACACTTGTACAGATGCAAAATATTGCAGTTGATGTGGAAGTTAATCTCCAAATCAAACGGGAAAAGTTGAAAGTAGAAGAAGAGGAAAGGAAAAATATTGCAGAGGTAAAACTCAGCCTTTTGGTAAGAAAACTAAATGAAATAACACAAGAGATCACTATGAGAGAAGAATTTTTTATTCAAAATCACCATGAAGAAATAGAAGAGGTTGATAGCCATGAACAAATTCCTCTTAATTCAAATTATCATAGATCAGAAAATGAATTTACAAATCAAGAAGAGGAAGAAGAATTTGTTGATCTAATGTGTATGTTTGATGACATTCCTTCTTTTGATGATTTGCCTAAGTATGATCATTATGATGATAGTTATGTTCTCCAAAGTCAAGCTAACTTTACAGAGATATCAGAAGCTAGTTTGGAGGATGAAGAAATGCAGTTTCAGCAGATTGAAGACAGTGATCAGCCAATACAGATCAGCCATAAGAGTGAGGAAGGAAGAGCAGAAAATGTGGAAATAAGTGAAGATTCTTTACCTCTTTGTTTTGCTTCATTTCAGTTCATTAGATAAAACTATCATGCCATCAATAATCAGCAATCTTTAGGAATTGTGATTGACAACAAAAAAGATAATGAAACTATTGATCAAGATTTTTCAGTTTCACAATTGCAGTTATTAGTTCCCATTGAAATAAATGATCAAATGACACAAGAAAGTTCCATACCACTATTTTTTGAACCATTTCAGCTTTTAAAGGAAATGTGGTATAACATATTTAAAGAAAAGAATAGGAAACTTGTTGAAGTTTATGAAGTCCCATGGAATTTTATATGTCATAGGTTCCAGCAATTTTCCCAAGATTTTCAGGATCCAATAGCAGATATGTTGAATATTGAAGGAATTCAAAGCATTCCTCTATTAACTAACTATGATTTCCAGAATCAAGATGATAAAGGGTTCAACACTCAAACATTACAATCAGTAGGAATATCATCACAAATCTTATCTGAAAGTTTACAGGGAGATAAAGATAAAAATAGCATTTCATATTCATGGTATGGAGGCCATCCAGAACAGATGTACAGTTGTTCAGATCAGTTAAACATCAATGTATATATTTTGGAAGATCCTTTTGTACAGTTTCTAGAGTCAACAAAGGAAATCAAGTGTTTCCTTATCCTCTCATTTGTTGACAAGTTTCTAATAGGTTGCAGAAGTACAATTTTGATAATCAAAAAGAAAATGCAACAAAATCTATCAAAGTACATAATGCTTGAATGGTTGCATTGGCTATTTCATTTTACCTAACTAGCAGTTGAACAGTAGATTGAGTAGGTAGATGAGTGCCAATAAGCTCATAATTTTGAGCATTTTTTTAGTTTTTCAATTTTCAGCTAGTTTTTCATTAAGTTGGTTTGAAATTTTTTGTGTGTTGTTTTAGTTTTAGATCAGATTTCAGGTTGCAGAAAAAGGACTATATTCAATTCAAGATTTTCAACCACAACAAATTCATGTTTGGGATTGGAACAAGGCAGAAAATTCCTAAATGGGCAACAAAGTTTTAAGTTTTGAGTGGATAGTAACTTACTGGAGTTGAAGCTCGAAGTGAAGGCCCTAAGATTCAGAAGTTTTACTATCATATATACAATAAAGCTACCAGAAGAAGGAGATTACATGGTTTAGTTTGAAGACATTTTGAGGCAACTGACCTGCTGTTCTTAACTTTTCACAAGGAAAAGCCATCCCCAAGTGGAGCCAGTGTTAGACTCCTATACCAATAGGTGTCATTTTTCATGATTGTCTTGATTGAACTATGGAATGTGTTCAAACCTTTTTCTTGAGCAAAGGTGTTCCATATTCTTGAAAAACCAAAAAATCAAAAAATTTAAAAAATGTAAAGAGGGTATACCCTAAAAGAAAAATCAAAGGGTAAAAAGAATAAATTGGTCAAAAAAGTGAAAGAAATGAATCCCACACAAAAATAGACCAGGAAAGTGTGCAAGTCCAAATGCCACTACTATTTCATTTTTTGTAATAAACAAAATTGTGTGCAGTTTGTCAAACTTTGCCACAATTTATGAAGAGTGAAATTGTTTAAACTTGACTCATTCATGTTTCAATTTCATGTTGTAGAATAGAGAATAAAAATCTGACCAAACAGTTTAATCTTGGCAGATAAGTAGATAGGTAGAGTTAATAAAAGGTGCTCAACAGTTTAATCTGAGCCCTTGGATGTGATAAGGGTAGAATTAGATAGATTTGCCTTGTAAAAGAAAAGAAAGTTGATGAGGGTTTTCCAGTCCAAATGCACCCTAATAAAGAAAAGAAAATGGTGGTGTAAAGTAGATAGGATAGGTAGATGGTGTTGCAAAGTTTTATGTGATGAATGATGCTGCTAAATGTGTTTAATCCTTTACTTTCATCACAAGTACTGAAGCAGAAAATACACTGGAAAATCACAGCAAGCAAAGTCAAAATCATTAACTTCCCACATCACTTTCCCCTTAAGTTTTACTAATTTCCCCCGAAGTGCTAAGGTATTTAGAGATCAAAGGGGCTCAAGGCATTTCCTTGACTTTTGGAGGGACCGGACCCTCGGCCTAATGATCAAAAAGACCTAAGTACTTGAAGTTATTTATCATTATAATCATTCATGCCATATTTCATAAAATACCCTCAAAATTACTTGCTATGCTATGTTTAAGTGTTGAAATTAAGATGATATCATTTACTTCGGAAATCTTCACTTTCTTAGTTATAGTTAAGTGTTTTGAGTTTACCATGTCCCTTTGTCATATTGACTTCTGATTTATTTACTAAATCCCTAGTAAAAAGCCCTTATCTTATAGTACTTAACTCCTTTTATCTAATATCCCAAAAACCCATCTATTAAGTTTTTAACCAAAGTATTTATTTCCCCATGCATTTATAAAAAAACCCACATTATGTGCCCTTTGGTTAAAATATATCATTATATAATAGTCCCCCCCCTTATGATAATTGAATTGATTTAATTCCATTATCATATAATAAAAATATGAAAAACATTAAACATATAATTTGTATGTTTAAAGCAAAAACAAAAATAAACCAAAGTTTAATTAAAACTAAAATTTGGAGACCCCGCGCGCAAAGTTTCTTACCCCGACCCTTTATAACCATGGGATTAATTAATTAACTGGATTAATTATTAACCAACATTTCCGCCTATCAAAGCACCCCCGGGATGATTAGTTAAACACTAATTACATCGGGCCCGCATGTTCACTTTCCCGTCACCTTCCCATCTTGATAACCGTCGGATCATCCGCCTACAGATCAACGCTCCACAGCGATTCCGCTAGCCGTCCCTCGACAGAAATTTAACGCGCGGGGGGCACAGTGGTTTTGAAACCATCCTCCGACCACGTGTCACTTCCCCAATGGAATCGCTGCCCTCGCCTTCAATACCACCATTGCTCATAAGCAGTGCGGGGATTACCGCTTACCGCCCGACCCTTGCCACACGTCAGCCCGTACTGATATGACGTCATTCCTCGAAAAAATAAAAACCCCTTTTTTGAATTTGGAAATAAAACAAATTTTTGTGTTTTTTATGTCATTTTCATTATTTTAAAACGACTGCGCCTTCCGCTACAAAATTCAAATTTTCACTGAAATCTATTGTTCTATCCGATTTCGCTCCAGAATTCCGCCAGACCAGTGTTCAAGCATCCTCTTGCCACCGCCTGATACCTGTTAAAACTCAGTTTGCCTCCAAGAACAAGTATTTATTCTATTGCACTCTGAACTTCAAAAGAAACTATGTTTTCCTTGTTTTCCACTAGATTAGTGATTAAATCTTATCGCTAAGATCATTCCCTGAGGTTTAAAACTGTGAATTGTTCCCCCAAACCTGCAACTGTGCCAATTTCTCTCATTAAAAATAAAATCGCGTCATTTCTATGAAGAAAACCCAGAAACTTCCATTTTGAATACACAAGAACCAAAATGGAAGCTCCGGTAGCCTTGAATGATGCTTCATTTTGAACCTGGTCAAAACCTCACTCCCTTGTTCATTGGGGAATTGCTTGAAAAATCTACTCGGTTGTCCTCTGAAGAGGTGATCAGAAGATCACATACTTGGATAAACAGTCTTAATACTAGTCATAAGATTTTTTTACTCCAAGATTGTTATCAAATCTATTCAAACAGAGGTTAGAAAGCATAACAGCTAAAGAGTATCAGTGGTTAAAGTGTATCAGGTAAAAGTTAGTGAAAGTTAAAATGAAGTTACAGAGCAGTCAAAGGTAAACAGTAAAAGTAAATACAGAAGGTAGTAAAATGGTAAAAAGAGATGAGAATACTTTCACCAATAGTGAGTTTTGTCTAAAGTGAAAGTAAAACAGTCAAAAGAGCAAGAAAGTAAAAAGATGAAAAAACATAACAAGAAGGAACATTTTTGCAGAAATTGCATATTTTAGTCATAGTTTTGCAGAAACTATTGTGATCCATCCAAGATTAATTTTACAAAACTGAAGGAGGTTTATGTTCTTAAGAGGGCCATCTACAAAAACCTCTCTCACTTTTATAACAGCCATTATGGTTTTGGAAATATTAAACAATGTTGGAAAGCACTTTTTGCAGAAAATTCCAGTTTAAGTCATCATATTACAGAGCGAAGTGTGGCCAATAAAAAATACTTCATACAAAACTAAAGGAGGGTTTGGTTCCTAAGAGACCCATCTACAAAAACCTATCTCATTTTTTGCACAGTGATTTTATAATGAGAGATACATGCGCATATTTACAGGCCATTTTTCAGACTCTGTAAAACTCTGTTTTACACATATGTTTTACAGAGACCATTATGCACAGCTGGAGAGAAATTTTAGGAAAGTGAAAGAGGTTTATCTCACCAACATATTTATCTACAATAACCTCTTTCACTGTTTACATATATATTACGGATTAAGAAATAACAAGGTATCATTGGACCCCAAGTTTGCAGAATTGTTGGAGCAGAATTCACAAAAAAAGGAAGCAGTTAGTGACTTGGATGCCTCATCATCAGCTAAGAGTTGGATCAAATTCGAATTCTCCTCTTTGTCATCACCTATCCATACAAAATAGTGCCAAATAGATGAATTATTTTGAGTGTCCTTTACTTAAGTTCTATTTATGTAAAATAGTTGGAGAGATTTGTGAACCAATTTTGATATTTTTTCAAGATATTTTAGTTTAGAATTTGTATAAATACTTCACTCTTGGAAGTATTTTGGGTGGATTCTATTACTTTGCTGTAACATTGAGATTTTCGGAATAAAAGCACTTTGGAGAAATTTATTCGTGGCTTACTGGATGACGATTTGAAGTTTAGGACTTTTTGCAGGATTCATGTGTTGGACTGCAGTTCAATAAGTCTTTCTACCCTTTGTCTTAAGTTTTATATCAGTTTATAATATCATTATGTCCATTTCTGAATAATTTACATAAAGGATTGAATCAGAATTTACTTAATTGTACCTTGATTTCAGATGTGATTGTTCTTAATGTTTTCCTCTAAATTGGTTATAAGCATGAATTCTTAAATGCTCTTGCTTTGCTAATTTAAACATTGTTGATTACTATAATAAAGAATTCTTCATTGCTCTTTGTTTGTAGTCATCTCATTTCTTTATTTTGAACATGGTGAAAGATTTTCTTAGCTGCCTTTCATCCCTTCAAAATCATCCCATCCACTTTAAAATTTAAGGATTGTTCTCTGTCTAGCTATCTTGCCCTGTAAAGCCATCTTGTGTGTAGAATAGAAATCCAGTAAAGCCATCCTTTGACTCCATAGCCCAATGGACTGAAAATTTTCAACCTTGCCCTTAGTTTGTGGATTCCACCATTTTTCAAACAAACTCTTGGATCTATAACTAGCCTAAAACCTTCTAAGAACAAAGATAAATTATAAAGAGAGAGCCCTCTCTGGATGCAGATTGGCTAGATTCTACATCTGAAGGTTGGTTTGTGGTTACCTCGGGTATACTTTCCTTTTCTTACAACTTCAAGGAAAACCTGAGTGATAACACCAGGTAGCCTTCGAAACGCTCTTGCTTTGCATTAGCGAAAGTAGATAAACGTTGATTCAGTCAATCTCCGATCTAGTTTGTAAACATAACATCTGACTTGAAAATTTCCCCAGTACATGTATCAAGTTAGATCTAATTGTTGATGGTGGACAACAATCAGACACCGCAAGGCTGAAATCATTCACCTGGCGACTCCAGTGTCGAAGAATCCCAAGTTTCAGAATTTTTATGGCGACTCAACTCTTCAAGAATTAGTAGCCTGAGGAATTTCTTGGTGAATTAATTGTTATCAAAATGGTTTCGCTGGATTGAAGGTATGCTCCCGTGAGCCGAGATCATACTCCAAGTTTTCCAAATAAAATTCCTAAGGTAGAGTGGAAAAGGAATTTTCCTACGTTTAAAGATGATGATAGGAAGGATGCTGCTCTACATCTGGTTAGATTTCACATACATATTCGCAAGTTGAAGGTTGATTTTCCTGAAGACTGCTTGATGAAGATATTCATGGCCACCCTGGAAAGTGAAGCCCAATCTTGGTATGAAATTTTGTCGCCTGCTTGTATTTACTGTTTAAAGGATTTTCATACAATGTTCTTTGAAAGGTATAAAGAATCGTATCCATCCTTAACTTTAGTTTAGAACTGTTGTAGCCATGTTCATAGTTTTATTGAAAAGCTTGAAAACGTTTATGAAGATGATGACTTCAAGGACGATGAGATCATGGAGGCTCTATACGAAAATCCATTTCAGTAGCGTAAAGAGAACTTAGATGATACTCATTAAGATGCTCAGGAAACTTTGCAACAGGATCAAGATCTTAGTACAATGGAAAATGATGAAAGAGAAGGTTTTGTTTCAGATTTGTCCATCGAAGAAGACAATATGCAGGAAAGTCAAGTTTCAATTTCAAAATGTGATAAATTCAAGTCAGCTATTTCAGATTTAGATTCATATCGTGATGATCAATAATACCTTGTGCTAAATCCCATGAAGGAGAACTCTGCTGTTGAGATCATCTGGAATGAAGAAGACAGACTTATTGATCCAAATGTTCTCATTTCATTAGAACAAAGCCTTCATGAGGAGGTAATCAAGTCATTTCATGAAAAACAAAATGAGATCTTTGTTCAAGTAAGTGAAAAATCTTCTTTCAATAACTCAGTGATAAATGATAATTTGATTGCCATGTCATATAAAGATGATCAACAATGTTTTCAAATTTCAGAAGATCAAGGAATTAAGGACTGTCATTCAGGTTTTTCATGTTTTAAAATGTTATTTCATGAAGACAATCACTATTTGAGCAAAAGAAAACAAAAATTATTATCTCCTTTGTCTGAAGATGAGATAGATCAACTCCTTAAAGGTCATGTTACAACCCAAGCTAAAGCAGATTTGCAGTGCCCACATGGTGAAGAAAGTGTTGGTGAAACCTCTTCCTCTTTTGAAAATGATGACAGTCTTGTAATTAGCTTTATAGATCAGAAAACAGATAATATTTTATTTCATGAAGATGATCAGGCTGTCATGTTTGATAATCTTGAAGATTGTTTTTTATTTAAGAATGACCTAGACCATGAAGTTGAGGAATATGAGCATGAGAGAGACAATATGCCAGAATTTCTCATGGTCAAGGAACTTATAGCTAACATTCAGATGGCAGAAGCTTATACCTCTCTTTTCCTTCCTATCACTCGGCAATCAATTGTTCTTTCAGATCAGAATGAAGCGAGTAGTTGTATTTTTGCTGCTGGATCTCAAGACCAACTAGTGCCTCAGGATTTTCAAGATCCTTTCGGCATTCTTTTGCAAGCATCAAAAAAGATAAATGTTGCCTGATTCGTTATCATAAGCCTTATTTTCAGTGGTTATTGTGAGTTTCCTACATGTACATCGTTCTACCAGCTCGAGAAAAGTGAGAGCCGAATTTTGGTATGTAGCCATCTGCTGGATTGGTTACATTGGAAGGCTCACTACACATGATTGTACATATTTGATCAGTAGGAAGTTAGTTGTCATCATGATTTGAAACCCTCAAATATCGATGGACTGCTACCATTAAAAAGCTTTGTAAGTACTAATTTCATTTAAGTAGGTCTTGAGTAATTTTTGTTTTAGTCAGTTTCAACATACTTTCAATTTGGAGGCTATAAAACTAAAGGTCTGATTTTAGTTTTAGTGTGTCATTTGTTTGAGTCATTTGCGAGTCAGTTTTCAGTTTTGTTATTAAGTTAATTTGTGTCGGTTTTCAGTCATGCATTTCAGCTTGAGTTTTTTACTCCATTGCCCAATGGACGAAGGAACTGCCTACTCTCCCAGAAATCTATAGTTCTTGGCACCTCCAAGGAGCTACCATCCCCATTGGAGCCAATTTTAGAGTCGGTATCTTCATCCCTCCATCAGAGATCAAATTCCTCTTGTTGCATTTCATTTTAGGTGTCTCACTCAGTTCAGTCAGCTGCATCCCATTAAGAGCATGGATCATCTGAAGGTAGGGGCTTGTCACTCATATCCCTCATGTATTATACCTGTTGGCCTATTTCTATTCATTAAAATCATGTAAAGTCATGTTTGGTCTCAATGTTAGCAAAAAAACATTTTTAGGGTTTTTAGTCTCATTAGATATAGGGTTTAGTTAATCAGGTCTCAAAATGCCTAATAATGGTCAGCAGACACATGAGGAAGCTTCAAATAAGGTTTCAGTGCAAAAATTTCATCATCATAATGCTTGATAATGATTTCTCTTCAAAACTTTGTTTTGAAGAAAAATAGTCTATTTCATCTTTATGTAATAAATGAAATGTAATTTTCAAGTTTTTTAGTTGTAATAATGCTCCATTCGCAACCCTGGTCACCTTTGCCAAATTTCCATGCCATCCATTCCCTGCAAGACAGACATAGAAGCCCATTATTCAATCCAAAAGCACAAAGGAAAAAAAACAGAGCTTAAAGTGAAATGTCAAGTTTGCAAACATTACAGAGTGGGTTTGTTCAAATGAAAAATCAAATTCTTTGGTATATATATGATTTTTATGTTTCAACACTCCATTTTCATACCAAAGAGATAGTAGTGAGCAAGAGAAGAGTTGAGAGGAGCGAAGCAATTGTTTGGAGGTCGGACTGTGTCAAGTTTCCAAGAGCGACACATTGGACAGCCGGCGCGACGCATCGGGCATGCGCGGCGCATAGGGTAGCTTCCTTGTGTGTTAATTTGAACCAGCACGACGCATTGGAAGGGTGTGGTGCACTGGGTTGGCTGCGTGGCGCATTGGGCCGGAACACAAGATTTTTGCCATTCCTTTTAACCATCAAATTTTCTCGGTCTCTCCTTGGTTCGAGTAAGTCAAATTCACTCTCCCATTGCTCTTAAACAGTGTTTGGTGTTGATATGAAAATTTAAATGAAAAAAACTAAAACCTTATTGTCTTGTTTAAGAAACGCTCCTAGGGTTTTGAAATTGATTTTGGTGTCAAATATTTACATTAAATTTACCTTGTTTTTTCCCTCCTCACTGTTATTTTCTCACCACAGTCCCCTTTTCCTATTCACCTTACATCCCTAAAAGTCAATCACCCCTATCCCATTCCCATTTTCCCCCATACCATTTGTAAATTTCCCTCAAAATCCCAAGTTACCCCAAATAGCTAAGTGGTTGTCCCTAAACCCTTAACACACAGTTTTCAAGTGGAAAATTCCTAATTTAACTTGAAAAAATCCCATTATTCCCACTATCCTATTCCTCCATATCCCCTTCTATATTACCATTTATTTGGCAATCAAATCAAGAACACCAAAATTCTCATACAAGACAACATAGACCTTGCATATACCTTGGACATCATGGAGACAGATACCGATACATCCTATGACCGAGACAGTGATTCCACCACTGAACTACATGCACCTAGAAGGCCTCATAAGAGTGGCAGACATGTGAGAGAGGATCCCACCTAATTGGCTGAACTGCAGGCTTGTCCACTTGCCATGGCATGTTTTCAACAGTAGTCATGTTATCAATTTTGTGAAATGATTGCTAGGATCCATTATCATCAGGATTTGGGTCATTTGTTTGTATTGCATTTACATGATGGTCAAGTAACTCTTTCCAGTGTAACATTCACTTTAACACCGGAAACTATTTCTCAAGCAACCGGAATACAAAATGTGGGAGAACAATGGAATAAAATACTGTAGGTGGAAAGAGTGCATTATGAACCATATATCAGGCCTAGCTTTGTGAAAAAAATCAGCAGAGTGTTTCCTTTCTGGTTCCTAAAGGATTCCTATGCGCCTCTGATGAAATTCATTATCAGATATTTCAGTTGTGAGGGCCAGTTTTCACGCCTCTATGCCTATCATATCAGGTTATTGATGCATTTCACCAGGGTGAGGATGATGAACATCCCTTATTTCATGTGCCAGAATATCGAGAGAATGACCACTCTCATGCAGAGGAAAACTCCTGAGTAGCAGTACAACAATATTTATCACTATGCACTCATTAAGATCGTGGTTATGCATCAGCTTGGCCTGCAGGGTATTTCATGGGAGGATTTCATTTCTAATGATTTCTTCACAGCTCCTCAGGTTCCTCTGGAGGTTGTTCATGATGTAGGCGAACCTTCATATCAGCATGGAGGTCAGGAGACAGAGACTACTAGTGTGCCGATGTATGTCACTTATCAGAGAGGCACTAGAGGATTATTTGCAGTAGCCCGGCGAGTATTATCTCCACCTGGGGTGGAAGGGATCTCGTTTCCATCATCAGCAGCATAGTTATAGGTACATGACAGAGGTAAGAGGCCCATGCAGGATGAGGGGCCTTCATGAGGCCAAGATACAGTTTTTATACTCATTGATGAGGATTTGAGCTCTCCAAGCTCAAAGTTGAGAGAGACTATTCAGGAGCAGAAGGTGGAGATAGACACTTTGACCTTCAAGTTGCAAAGAGCCCAATGGATTATAAAATACCTGGAGCAATGGAACAAATAGCTGGAAGATCAGCAAACAATCATGGAGTTGCAAAACATCCGTGAGAACCAGCAAGCTTCCCAAAGAAGCCAAACCGAGATGACATCCATTGAGCGAGAGATTGAGGCTGATAGAGAGACTTGGCTTGAGAGGGCCAAAATTCATATAGAGAAGTTGTTGGAGAAGGCCAACAAGGAAAAGAACATGCTCAGGCACATGAAGAATCATTATTGGGCGAGGAATCATGTTTGCAAGGTGCGAATCAAGATCTTGAAGGCAAAATTAAAGAGAGCATTAAAGCATCGCAAAAGGCATGATAGACTCCAAATTTTGGCCGAAGCTTCTTTGGCCAGCATAACACATGATGGAGGACATTCAGCTCAAATTTCAAGAAATTTGGGAAACATTTTGTCAATTTTGAATTTTTTGGCTTTAACATAGATTTTCCTGCTCGACGCATTGCGCCACTTGGTGTGCGCTTATAATTGGCAGCTCCTCTTGAAGAAAATTTTTTATTTCTAGATTTATAATCAAAATTTATGCATGCCTACCTATTACCTAAATATTTTTACAAGTTTTGGGTTTCCTGAAGGGTCAAAAACACCCTAAAAATGACCTTTCGGCCCTCTTTTGGACACACAGGAAGAAGTGTTGGGAAAACTCACTTTTGGAGGGGAAAATGGCAACCAAAATCAGAAATTCCACTTGGGTTGGAAAGTAGACAGGTAGATATTTCCAACGAGCTATCCTGCACTCAATTTGGACAGCGGGAAGGCCTTCAAAATTGGCTCCAAAGTGACGCAATCCATAAAGATTTCAGGCGCGACGCATTGGGGATTTTGGCTCATTTTTCACTCAGTAACTCTGTTTTCCGCCTAGTTTTGGCCAGTTTGAAATTTTTATCTCCAAATGTAAAGTTCTTGATGTAATTTGATGTAATTTCATGGATTTTATATAATTTTGGCACATTTTTACTCGTGCAAGTAGATTCATTCACCAAAAAGTGAAATGTAACTGAATGAATCAGTTTCCTATCTTATAGAGGCAAGCTGTTCCACTGCCTATTTTCTACTTCTTATTTTAGATCTTGTTGAAACAGCTCCTAAACTAGTGAGATCGACCCCTAGAGGCATGGGGATGAGTTATGCTTGTCTATATCTTGTAGTTTCTCAGTCATTTTCAGGGTTTGACACTTGGGATTGCTTTGAGCTCCATTGTACATTTCATCTCTGCATTTTGGCAAAGGAATAGACCAAGGTTTGTAGCACTCTTTGGGATCCATGTGGCTCTATGTTTTGTTTTTTTTTCTTTTTGATTGTAATTTTACTGATGTTTCATGTGTATCATCTTCCTTCTCATTTCTTCTTAAATTAAACAAACAAGTAATAAAGGTGAAATTCATTAGATTTGCAGTGCTCTGCCTTGAAGTTTTGTTTAATTTTCCATGTTTTCAACTGTCTGAAGAGGATTATTGAAATCCTCTTGCCCTCTTCAACTCCTCACCAGTCTGAGCTATCCATTTCATTCAATTTGAAGCACCAAACAATTGCCTTTCTTGCCCCATTCAGCCCTCTGCAAAATTGATCATTTCCTGGACCCAAAATATGCCTTTCCCTTTGATTCCAAAAAGAACCCTTAAAATCAAATCAAACTCTTTTATATGTATACCTAGCATAAAATCAGCCTTTATTTTAAGTCATCTCAAGCCTCATTGATTATTTTTGTTGTGATTGACAAGGAGAGAGCCCTCTCCCGATCTGGTAGGGCTAGCTACCAGATTAAGTGTGGTTTGATGTTACCCTAGTCTTTGCCTTCCTTCAGCCTGAGGTATATTTAGGCAATAGCACCCGGTTCTCCTCCACATTTCACCTTAATCATATCTGGTGCAGGACCAACCTCTGGTGGTGGCCCCGAATCTAATTCTAAAACCGCTACTAGTGGAGCCACAACAGGAATAATTCTGGCTACTCCCTTGCCTCCTTATATGGAAAGTCTATGCCTTCCCAATTTTAGCCAGTTGATTAATGAACATATATGCCATGATCCAGGTTGGCCTATTATGTGAACCAAGCTTCCTTTAGAAATCCCTCAGTTTGAAGGAAATGTTGGAGAGGATCCTACCAACCATTTTCGTTCTTTCCACATGTGTTGTTTGTCCAACACTATCACGAATGACTCTGCCCATTTGCAGTTATTCTAGCATACGCTTACTAGAGAAGCTTCCAAGTGGTATTTTGACCAAGCCAATACCTCTCATACTAATTTTTTGAATCTTGCAAATGTGTTTCTATCCTAATTCCAACTTCCCCTTCGCTATGACACAGGTACCGAACTTTTGACCACTTTTCTTCAAACTTTTTCCACCCGCCTATCTGACCATGTTCAAGAATGGTGCAAAAGGAAGAGCCTATGTCGAGTCCCTATTTTCGAATATCATTTATACATGGGATGGTTTCTCATATCCCTTTTTCCCTCTATAGGTAAATATTTTACATCTCATTTTCCTTAGGCTGAGGAAGAAGCCCTCCAAATTGCATTGAAATATGACTTGATCTACACGTAATCGGGTTATGTTTATACCATCTTACCTGATCTCCCTAGACCTGGTGGTGCCAACAAACCAGGGGCATATCATGTTGCCGATGGTATCATTGGATCTCTTTCACATCCATACACTCATCATCCTATCGGTTATGGTTTCCCTCAGGGAGGGACCAGCTCCTCTAGCAATTTTCCCCCTCCCGGTAACATGTATCTAGGACACGACATGCCTCACGCCTTTTCCCAACCGCATCCTCCAATGTGAGGGATTTATTTTTCCCAACCTATTTACCCCAATGTTTCTCAACCTCCTTACCATCTGTATCCGCAGCCAGGTGCTCCATCTCCTCCACCATAGGCACGTCCTCTTCCCATGCCTTCTCAAGATATGTGGCAACAACCACCCCCCCTCAGGATCAGGTGTATGTATAGTAGAGTGTGACTAATCCTCCCACTTCCAAAAATAAGAGGAAACGAAACCAGAACCAACTATCTCTAGGTAATCCAGGAAACAATCCCCAAGGGAATACATCTAACACTGCAACCCAGCCACATGGTGCTCAACCAAAGCAGGACAGGCCTCTTCTCACAAATAAGCCTTATTCTTGTTGCGGTGCCCATGGTCACTATACCCATTATTGTCCCCTTTTACCTTAGATGTGTCAACTGTGGGAAGATCAAGCAACATCTTGAGGAAAACAAGCCTCTTCTTCGGTTCCTCCTAATTTTGCACCTACGCAACCGGTTGTGCTTACCAATCCTTTCCCCCAGCAAGGATATATGGCTACCTAACCCCCTAAATGTCAGGCTGCCACTCAACCTCCCCTATCTGGTACCTCTGATTACTAGATCCTCATGATGCACTATGAATAGGCCAATACCACCGATCTCAACCTTCAGACTCGGTCGCGCCAGTACACCAAGCCTCTCGCTACGTCTGCAACCAATCCCCCATCTTCAGGTCCCACAGATCTAATTTTGACACCCAATGGTTCTTTAAAAATCCCTCGGCCTAAGGCAAAGGTACATACTAAGATCCCAAAAGGACCATTACGTTGAATGCTGCTTCTGGTAAAGCCGCCACACCTATAGTATAGTAGATGACTTGGCACAATCCCTTGCCGCCATTTCAACTTTGGAAGTCCTCCATTCATGCCCTTCACAACGAAAATCTATACTAACTACTGTGGGTGTTGTGGATCCTTCATATTATCATTTAATTTTCTTTGATGTTGATAAGTCATAGCACCCACCCCTTCCTGCATCCATCGCCTTCCATAAACCTATCAAAATCTGGAATGCCAACGTCTCTCGATGTATCATTGACGAGGGGGCATCCACTTGTGTGATGTCTGCTTTTGTTTGGAAAAAACTCAGATAGTTAACCCCTTCCACTATCACCCTTTGTGCGTGGGATGGCCACTGTTCCCAACCCCTTTGCATGTTCCGAAATTTTCCTATTACTTTTGCAGGAAAAACTGTTTGCATTGACGATGAAGTCATTGATGCCCCCTTAGACTAAAACATTTTATTGGGTCGTAGCTACACTTATGTGATGTCTATGGTCCCATCTATGGCTCACTATAAGATTTTATTTCCTCACAACAGAAATATCGTCACTATCGATCAGCTAAAATATTACGAACCAAAGTCTCAGACCCCTCCAAAGTCCATTATTTCTTCGGTGCCCAATAAAAAAATAGTTGAACCTCCGACCAGTGTCTCACCCAGAGTCTATAAATATTCCTCTTTTCTTGGTTCATTCCCTGGTCTCCCACCTCTTATCTCTAATCCTAGCTTGTCAAATTTTACATGATGCAATTGTCTTGGTCTGACCTCAAACGGTCTGGTTCGACTAGTCAACGGCCTCGTCCTTTGCAACCTGCTCCTAGTACTTCGTTTTAGCCTTCGAGACCTCCTCCTTAATGCCCTTCATTTTTATTTGGTGTCCCTGATCCTATTTTCCCTCCTGGAACAATTCCCCCTAGCCTTAACCATCTGGGAGTTGTTTCGCCTGGACATTACCCCTCTAGTCAGATATCGTTTCTTGCTCCCCCTTCTGGAGTATTTTTGGTACCTTTTATGGCTACCTTGACCCTTCCCAACATGACGTTGGGGATCCCAGTCTGGTGCATTGGTCCCCCAGCCAACAGCCCACCTGGTCACCTCAAACCTTACACTTCTTTGACCCTAGTCCAACCGGTCGCCATGACCCCTCCCTTTGCTTATGTGCCTCAACCACCTCAACAGGAACCTACTCCTGTTGCGAAAGCCTCAGGTGAGGGGGAGAAATCCTGCAAAAAGGAACCTAAGGATAAGGTTGACCTAAAAAAACCTTCTCCTCCTAAGCCTCCAAAGCGTCCAACTCCATGTGCTTTGTGTGATGTTTCTGGTCATGTGTAATATCCCCACAATGGGACTGCTAGCAAGGCATGTCTGAAAAAATGAATTTTTTAGAAATGGATGCTACAGAATTTTAAATCAGCCCTTGGACCCCTTAGATATGATAATCTAAGACCCAAATCCAATAGGAGATCAGAAAAAAATCAAACTAGGTGAGGTAAACAGACCTCCCACACCTAGTATGGCTTGAAAATTTCCCAAGGAAGGGACTGTAGCAATATTTAGCAACACTGCTCAGAAAATAACATAGTTCAACAGAGTAAGAGCAGGAGACCAATATGGAGGTTCAGAAATAGCTTATACATCAGCAAATCAGATTTACAATTTGGGCAATATAATGTACAAGAGAAATATAGAAGACTTTTTGTTGAGGTATAAAAGGTGTCTTTTTTAATGGCTATTTATCCTACATTAATTATCAATCCAGGAACAACTTTTTATTTCAAGAGTGTACTCTGTCTGAGGCTGCAATTCAATCTAAGAGTAATTCCTTATAATATATAGTACACTGTTCTAAATAAAAGAGTAAATGGAGGCTTGGAAAAGAAATCTAACTACAATAACATAAACTCAAATGCTCTAAAATCCAATCATTTACTTAGAAAACATCAATCAAGGATATAGTAGCGATAACTCATTCCTCTAGAAATTGATGCAATTGAAATCAAATTGGAACAAGACAATCAATATGGGAACATGGAAGCAATAACTAGTATTCTCTACAGTTGACAGTCCTGCTTTAAAGCAATTAAAAGGAAATAGAAATTGAATTAAGCTGCTAATGAAAGGAAACTAAGAAAGCTAACAAAACCAAACTCTTTGCAATTAATCAACTGAAATGAACAACAGCTCTAGAATTGAACAGAAATGTAAATGAACAGCAAACTGTAATCAAAGGAATTGAACAGCAAATCCTATTTAATAAATCTAAACAACAAACTCTTAACTAATGGAATTGAATGGAAAATTATATTTAACAACAATCTGAAAATGAACAACAGTCAAACGGAACAATAATCAATTGGAATAGAAAATGGAATGAAAAAATAATTCTAATAGAATAGCGAAGATCTGTTAAAGTATTAACAAGACAATTAATTAAGATTCTTATTAAATTAGAAATGGATGACAACGCAATTCACCAATGTAACACGCCAATATCCATAAGCAATTAAACAACAAACAGATTAACTTGCAAACTTTAATAAAATAAAATATGAACTATCACACGATGATAATTGAAAAGTAATGATACAAACAGCAGATCGATCCACCAGGGTCGGGCCCTCAACCACCGGTGAAATGCTGTTGGGCTTTACTTCAGAGTTAAGAAATTAAACAGCAACAAGATCTTGTATTAATCAAGCATAATAGTGTTTACAGCAGTCACTCTCTGATCACGAGAGTCAATAATAAATGAAAGAGTTACAAAAGGAATGTTTAATCCATAGTTCCCTATTGGAAATGTTGTCATTGATGGCAAAGGAGATGGCAAAGGAGGAACACCTAAGGCAGCAACAAGGCAAAGAGAGCAGCATAGCATCAAGATGTAGAGAGGGTCGAGCGGCAGAGACAGGGCCATTTAAAGAAGCAGGGCAGCAAAAAGAAGCAGCCTAGGTTACAGAGGTAGTAGAGAGGTAGTAGAGGTTATTTGCACTGGAGGGATTGACAATCCTGCAGAAGGACTGGTATTAGTTCAATCCAATTCGAATACACGACCTCGGTTAAATATTGGAACGATGATACATTTGGATTAAGATTCTGTGCAATGATGAAGTAGAAAGTGAGGCTGAAAGGAGCATGAACCTGTGGACAGTCAAAATGGTTACAAGTCGCAGAGGTATTAGACATCAAAGCAATGGAGAAAGTGGAGAGGATCTTATTGAGCAGATCAGTTCTATGAATGGGTAGCAGAGGCAGCATTGAATAAAATCGAAAGCGGAACTATGAGCTAAGATATGGATGGAGCTCGAGAGGTTATATAAATGTATATATACATTAATTCCAGGTTTAAGTCTGAGCGAAAGACTTAATATAATATTGACATAGAACATTATATGTAGTGTGGGACCCCCCTACATAAAATTCCGAGAATTATTACCCCAGCTGGAGGATACACTAAAGGCGGAAGAAAAAGCTTATATATATGTAGTGAGATACATATGTTGCACCTTATATATATAAAGGTCCAAAGCATATACATTTATATGTAGTGCGAGATCTAAAGAACCAAAGGTTCTATCAAAAGAAAAGCCTTATATGGTGGGACCCTCATCAATCGCATCAGAAAAAGGTTGGCAGCGGATCATATGAACAGAAATTTTCAATTGCGATTGAAGCCTAGACCCGATGGGTGTATAAACTATGATTAATATGTGTTTGAATTCTAGCCTAATCGCATCGGAGCATCGGACTATAGGAATATCGGAACATGCAACTAAAAGTTGTGATTGCGATTAATCGCAATCAGAGTAATCGCATCGCATCACATTGGAGTAATCGCATCGGCACATTTAAATGAACAATGGTCAATTGCATCAGAGTAAAAGCAGGACATTGGAACATACTATTGAGAGTTGCGATTGCGATTAATCACATTGGAACTATCACAATCAGAAGTATTCGTAAAGTGATTCATCGCATCACATCGAATTGGAGGCAGCTCATTGCATCGGCAGATAGACAAAGATCGGAAAGTGGGCCCAAAAGGTTGTTTCATATGTTAAATGGGTCTATTATTATATCGCTGAGAGTTATTTGAAGGTTTTATAGAAAAGCAAGATTTTTATTGTTGGTTTGTTATATGTTATATAGAGCAACATATATTATGTAGAGTTATGATATGGCCTGCTATTCTATGGTATCCTCAACCTTTATTTGAAGGGAAAAGAAGCTTACGTGGTAAGTTATTGTGTTGAATTTTAAACCAAGGGTGGAATATTAACATGGGTAAGATATGTAATGGATGGTGGCCGACAGTATAATGCGTTGCACTCATTTGATGAATGATAAGAAGCCATTCCATAAAGTGGGCCCTATGTAATGCAGTTTATTATGAAGGTCGAATGTTGATTGGAGTTTGGTTTAAATTATATATGCAGATCTGCCATATATATATTGGGTTTATAACCATGGTGATATTAAAGCCTCCGCATTCAGTTATTTAAACTACCAGTAAAGGAAACCAAAGCGTTGGAATTTGCCCAGATTTAAAGTCAGCAGTTATATATATTGTAACACAGCTATATGTATATAGCAGACGCACAATCATAGTGAACAGTAATATGCACAGGAATGAACTTGATAGGTGTACATGCGCAGGTGCACAGAGTAGCAGTAAATAGAGTATGCAGAACAGTTTCTTAACAGCAGCAGAAAAAGACAAAACCAACAAAGCCAAAGGCCAGAAAATGGGCTGAGTGAAATTGTTTTTATGTAACCGAAAAGGTGAAATGTAAATGTTTTAATTGATTTATATTGTTGTGATGCATTGGCAAGTCTCCGGAAGAGAACAAATATCCCACTGTAATGATAAATTGGTACCTACAATTATATTTTTTGAATGAGCGGATAAAAGAGATGAGAAAGAAGAAGGCAAAGAGACATGGCTGTCCATTTTGAATTCCCAGTAGAATACAAATAGCCATGAAGCTATTTTGTATAAAAAAGGGTAATATCCAAGGTGAGAAGGTTACGAAAACAAATTGAGAGAAGAAGAGAGTGTATAGCAGAATTGAAGAGAGTTGAAGAAAATAAGAAAGCTACAAGAGGTTAGTTAGAGAGTGAGGTTAGAGAACGTGGAATTGAGGCAGAAAAGATAAGAAGAAGGAGGAGCAGAAAGAGATGCAGAGAAGTTAGAGAATGCAGAAATGAAGCAGTGAGGCAGAGAAGAAGGAGGACCTGAGAAAAGAAGAAGAAAGAGCTGATAGTGAATATGAGAAGATGCAGAAATGATATAAGGCAGATATGAAGACTAATACACAGTAGTGAAGATGGTACATAACAAAGCTGATATCCAAGGTAAATCAGTAAGTGTTTTTCTTTTGAAATAGTAAGGAATTTGGAGCTTCCCTATCAAGTTGTAGCTTGATAGATGTCAGTTGTAGTTGACTGAGGTAGGAGCCTACTGTAGGTTAGTGCCTGCAAAAAATATATGGGATTTGGTGCTTCCACATCAAGTTGTAGCTTTATAAAATGTCAGTTGTAGCTGACTGAGGTTGGAGCCTCCTGTAGGTTGGTTCCTGCAGAAAATAGATGGGAGTTGGTGCTTCCACATCAAGTTGTAGCTTGATAAAATTTCAGTTGTAGCTAACTGAGGTTGGAGCCTCCTCTAGGTTGGTGCCTGCAGAAAATTGATGGGAGTTGGAGCTTCCTTGCAAGTTGTAGATTGCAGAATTGAGGTTGCAGCCTCCTGTAGGTTGGTGCCTACAGAAAATCAGTGGTGAGAGGGAGTTGGAGCTTTCCTTTGCATCACAACAATAATAAGATGTGGTTTTCTCCCTTTATGGGTTTCCACTTACATCTGGTGTCTCTGTGCATGATTTTTATGTGTTGATCTAGTTTATATCATCTGCTTAATACTTGCTACTCTCATATTAAGTATATTGTTACATTATATTAATTCTTGCTGCTCACATTCTAAGATTACTCACATGTTAAGTTGAACATGAAATGAAGGTGTAAACAAGTGTTAATGAAAAATTTTAAAAATCCATGAATGTGTTAAACTGATTCACCCCCCCCCCCCTCTCAGTTTAACTAAGGGTTCAACAATTGGTATCAGAGCAGGTTCCTTTGTTGTAAGCTTAATAGCTTGAAGGAGATCTGGTTGAGTCATGGAATATCAAAATGTACATGTACTAAATACAACAAAATTTCCTGAATGGAGAGATAAGGTGTGATATGTGTGATATATAACCAAGGCAAATGTGTGATATATAACAGTCTTCATAACAAGGAATTTGAGTTGATAATGTATTTAACCTCTGCAAAAGAAATCTGGGACATATTTCATTTTATGCATGGAATAGACACAGAGGACTGCATTGTCAAGAAGGAGAAGAGAATTAAGAAGAAGAAAAATTCAGGTCAAAAGGAAAATATTCAATCAAATGAGGTACCTGCTAGTGTGAATGGTAGTGAGAACCATGAAGAAATTGCAGCTGAAGAAAAAGCCAAACTTGATACAGCCTTGACTGAAATAGGAAGATTGAAGTATGAAAACAAAGACCTGAAGACATTGGTGCAAAATTGTGATGAGAAAGAGTATGAAGATAAGAAAGAGATTGTTGGCCTGAAGACTCAACTTGAAGAAGCACAGAAAGTAGAAGATACTCTGCTGCAACAAATGAGAGAGAAAAGTCTGGAATTTGAAAAATTGGAAGAAGTAGTGAGCCTAAGGAAGAAATTAGAAAAAGCCCAAAGAGAATTATTGATGAATACTCCTCAAATGAAAAGCTTTGAACTGTTGGACAAGATTCTAAATGCACAAAGGTCACTTCTCATAAAGACTGGGATAGGATATGAAGGAGAAACTAGTAATTCCAAGGCAAAATATAACAAGAAAATCATCTTTGTAAAAGTTGTAAATGAAAATGAAGTAACTCAGAAGATTCCCACAAAAGAAGAAGCCAGCAATAACAAGATTTGTAAAGAAACAAACAGAATCAAGCAGCAACATGAAAGAACAGAGAATGAGATGATGAAACAATCAACTGCTAAAGGCTCATATGCTCCTAAGGATGAATTCAATAAATTTGGAAGATGTCAAAGAAGGTTCTTTCCTTCTATGGGAAGCATCACTTGTTTTTCCTGCCACAAACAAGGACACACTGTAGCATATTGTAAGACAAAGCAAATCTAGTCCAACCAGCAAAGGATGCAGCAAATGAGAAGAACACCTCAAGCAAGCAAAGGGAAAAGACAATCTCTCACCAGGTACACAAATCATTTCCATGGCTACTATTATGCATGCAATAATTTTGGACATAAAATTGTTGATTGTAAAATGTATTCAAGAAGGGGAACAAAGTATTACAAATCAACTCAAATTTACTTTGAAAATATAAGATGTTATGTATGTCTCAAGCTTGGCCACAAAGCAAAGGACTGTAAACTGCCATATATATTAAAGAACTCTAGACAGATGATGGAAGGAAAGAAAATCAAACAAAACTATGAATCTAAGAGAAGTGCAGACATTATGATGAAACTCAATAAAGTATGGAAGGAAAAGAGAAAGGGGGAGCCTATTATCTCAATAACATAATGAAAACATCATAGTCTCAGGGGGAGATACTCTAGAAAACAAAGCAAATATCCAGCTAGTGATAAATATGAAGCAACATCCTAGGGGGAGAGCAGTTCATAAATAATCCCCATGAAAGTAGTATAAGAAGAGCTCCTTGAAATAAAGACATCTGTAAGGACAGGAAGGGAAAGAATTTTTTTTTCTCCAACAGAGAACTATAGAGAAAGAAGAACACCCGAAGCACACAATAGCCAACAAATTGATGGAAGAAAGCAACAAGCAACCATAATGGTAGAAAGAACATCAGCCATGAAAATGTAAGCCAAGAAGACTCCAACACATAAGTGATGATCACAGTATGCATCATACAGCCAGAATGAACAAGTGAACCACATTAAGAAGGAGGAATAAGAGAAGAGCCTATCATAATTATATCATTACATCTTTCATCTATGAAAATTCTCCTTGGAGGAATGCAGTAAAGTGAGTAATAAATCCTTGAGAAATCAACCCATGAAGATTCATAGAAAATAATTTGAAGATGCCTTCCCAAAGATATTTATATTAGAACTGTTGAATTGATATTTAAAGTAGCAATGATTCTGGAGCAGTCCAAGAAAAGAAAATGTAGGGACAATCCTTTATACCAGAATGACAGTCTAAGAAAAATGTCAATGATGACAAGATCAGATTCAGTACATTTATGGTTGTTGTTGAGAACAGTGGAGAGCCAAAAATAAATAGAAACTATGAAAGTTTTCTTAACATTGGGTTCATGAGCAAGCTAAAGTGAAAGTAGTATTAATTGGTACTTGGTACAAACATCATGCCTATCAACAGAATGCCAAGTGTTATCATGGAACAATAGTAAGGTACAGGTCCTCAGGATCATAGGATTAAGGCAAAAGAACATCAAGGCAGTATACCCAGCGTTTTCTGCACTATTCAAGCATGAAACAAAAATCAACAACAGAGCTAAAGGATTAGTATTTTTTTTACAATTGAAGCAATTATTTTGAGCATTGAAGCAGTATCTCTTTCTATATATTTGCATGCCTTTCTAAAGTCAATACATATATATATCAGGCCTGTCTCTTGAAAACAATCATAAAATAGTGTGAAGTCTAGTTGCTGAGTTTTCAATTAAACATCTTAAATATGTGTGTGTGGAAGATCATCATGATAGAACAGTTAAAGTATCTGAGGGTTGAAGGACTAGTTTTGATTACCATTTGAAGCTCAAAAGGCTTTTATTAATTCATCCAAACCCTACTTCAGCATAAAGGATTTGCTGGTAATTCACCTTTGAAAGAGAGACTGATCATAAACATACATACCTCCTTATGTCATAAAGGAAAGTGCATGATTGATAAGTGAGACTGACTAATACACTGAATGTATCTAGTCTCAAGGGTTTGTTTTGAAAGTACATTATGCAAGCAGTAAAGGCAATTGATCTCTTAGATCAAATTTTGGTTGATTCATTGATCACATCTAGAACAATAACCATCAGCTATTAAGGGTAATATCTTTTTCAGTAGCCTAGCACAGATCACCAACAATAGGTAGTACAGGTGAACCACAGCAATAAAAGATATATTGACTTAATCACAATTGAACAGATGTTGTACTGCAGATGAGTATTGCAGAAGAAGACATATTCCATCCACAATATTCCTCAACAGAAATGCATTGGTGCACTACATCAGATATAGATTGAAGTATATTTGAAGCATTCTCATTATTTTAGGTTAATCCAATGATGCATCTCTGATTAGATAAAACTGGTACAATGTGTTCTATGAAGTGTCATTATCCTCACTTTCAGCTTTATACAAGTGAAAGGAGTCTGTACTTTGGGATTGTATCAACATACTGTGTATATACAAGTTAAATTGTCCTCAAAAGTGTTCTCTCAACAAGTCTTGTACACTAGTCTGGAGCAGCAGGGTACAAAGTCAGAAGAAGGTGGTCTAAACACAAATTAGAGAGAGGAAATGCAAAGACAGAATCAACACTGAGAAATGTGCAACCCTTTGCCATTGATGTCAAAGGGGGAGGAAAAGCAGGTAATATAAGAAAGGGTCTTCTAAAAGAAGCTAGGCAGAGGAAGACTTGGAGGAAGCATTGTATTATCGGAGGATGTGTTGCCATCAATGCCAAAGGGGGAGACTGTTGGAAATGTTGTCATTGATGGCAAAGGAGATGGCAAAGGAGGAACACCTGAGGCAGCAACAAGGTAAAGAGAGCAGCATAGCAGCAAGATGTAGAGAGGGTCGAGCAGGAGAGACAGGGCCATTTAAAGAAGCAAGGCAACAAAAAGAAGCAGCCCAGGTTACAAAGGCAGTAGAGAGGTAGCAGAGGTTATTCGCACTGGAGGGATTGAAAATCCTGCAGAAGGACTGGTATTAGTTCAATCCAATTTGAATACACGACCTTGGTTAAAGATTGGAACGAGGATACATTTGGATGCAGAGTCTGTGCAATGATGAAGTAGAAAGAAAGGCTCAAAGGAGCATGAACCCGTGGATAGTCAGAATGGTTACAAGTCACAGATGTATTAGACATCAAAGCAATGGAGAAAGTGGAGAGGATCTTATTGAGCAGATCACTTCTATGAATGGGTAGTAGAGGCATCATTGAATAAAATCGAAAGCGGAACTATGAGCTAAGATATGGACGGAGCCCGAGAGGTTATATAAATGTATATATACATTAATGCTAGGTTTAAGTCTGAGCGAAATACTTAATATAATATTGATGGAGAACATTATATGTAGTGTGGGACCTCCCTACATAAAATTCCGAGAATCGTTACCCCAACTAGAGGATATACTAAAGGCAGAAGCGAAAGCTTATATATATGCAGTGAGATACATATGTTGCGCCTTATATATATAAAGGTCCAAAGCATATACATTTATATGTAGCACGAGATCTAAAGAACCAAAGGTTCTATCGAAAGAAAATCCTTATATGGTGGGACCCTCATCAGTCGCATTGGAAAAAGGTTGGCAGCAGATCATATGAACAGAAATTTGCGATTGCGATTGAAGCCCGGACCCGATGGGTGTATAAAATGTGATTAATATGTGTTTGAGTTCTGGCCTAATCGCATCGGATCATCGGAGTATAGGAATATTGGAACATGCAACTAAAAGTTGTGATTGCGATTAATCGCATCGCATCGCATCGGAGTAATCACATCGGCACATTTAAATGAACAGTGGTCAATCGCATCAGAGTAAAAGCAGGACATCGGAACATACTATTGAGAGTTGCGATTGCAATTAATCGCATTGGAACTATCACAATCGGAAGTATTCGTAAAACGATACATCACATCGCATCGAATCAGAGGCAGCTCATCACATCACTGAATAGACAAAGATCGACAAGTGGGCCCGAAAGGTTGTTTCCTATGTTAAATGGGTCTATTATTATATCACCTAGAGTTATTTGAAGGTTTTATAGAAAAGCAAGATTTTTATTGTTGGTTTGTTATATGTTATATAGACCAACATATATTATGTAGAGTTATGATATGGCCTGCTATTCTATGGTATCCTCAACCTTTCTTTGAAGGGTAAAGAAGCTTCCGTGGTAAGTTATTGTGTTTAATTTTAAACCAAGGGTGGAATATTAACATGGGTAAGATATGTAATGGATGGTGGCCGACAGTATAATTCGTTGCACTCATTTGATGAATGATAAGAAGCCATTCCATAAAGTGGGCCCTATGTAATGCAGTTTATTATGAAGGTCGAATGTTGATTAGAGTTTGTTTTAAATTATATATGTAGATCTGCCATATATATATATTGGGTTTATGACCATGGCAATATTAAAGCCTCCGCATTCAGTTATTTAAACTGCCAGTAAAGGAAACCAAAGCATTGGAATTTGCCCAGATTTAAAGTCAGAAGTTATATATATTGTAACGCAGCTATATGTATATAGTAGACGCACAATCACAATGAACAGGAATATGCACAGGAATGAACTTGATAGGTGTACATGCGCAGGTGCATAGAGTAGCAGTAAATAGAATATGCATAACAGTTTCTTAACAGCGGCAGAAAAAGACAAAACCAACAAAGCCAAAGGCCAGAAAATGGGCCGAGGGAAATTGTTTTTATGTAACTGAAAAGGTGAAATGTAAATGTTTTAATTGAATTATATTGTTGTGATGCATTGGCAAGTCTCCAGAAGAGAAAAAATATCCCACTGTAATGATAAATTGGTACCTACAGTTATATTTTCTGAATGAGTAGATAAAAGAGATGAGAAGGCAGAAGGCAAAGAGACATGGCTGCCCATTTTGAATTCCCAGTAGAATACAAACAGCCATGAAGCTATTTTGTATAAAAAAGGGTAATATCCAAGGGGATAAGGTTACAAAAACAAAGTGAGAGAAGAAGAGAGTGTGCAGCAGAATTGAAGAGAGTTGAAGAAAATAAGAAAGTTGCAAGAGGTTAGTTAGAGAGTGAGGTTAGAGAATGTGGAATTGAGGTAGAAAAGATAAGAAGAAGAAGGAGCAGAAAGAGATGCGGAGAAGCTAGAGAATGCAGAAATGAAGTAGTGAGGCAAAGAAGAAGGATGAGATGAGCAAAGAATAAGGAAGAGCTAATAGTGAATATGAGAAGATGCAGAAATGATATAAGGCAGATATGAAGACTGATGCACAACAATGAAGATGGTACAGAACAAAGCTGATATCCAAGGTAAATCAGCAAGTGTTTTTCTTTTGAAAGAGTAAGGAATTTGTAGCTTCCCTATCAAGTTGTAGCTTGATATATGTTAGTTGTAGCTGACTGAGGTAGGAGCCTCCTGTAGGTTGGTGCCTGCAGAAAATAGATGGGAGTTGGTGCTTCCACATCAAGTTGTAGCTTGACAAAATGTCAGTTTTAGCTGACTAAGGTTGGAGCCTCCTGTAGGTTGGTGCCTGCAGAAAATAGATGGGAGTTGGTGCTTCCACATCAAGTTGTAGGTTGATAAAATGTCAGTTGTAGTTGACTGAGGTTGGAGCCTCTTGTAGGTTGGTGCTTGCAGAAAATTGATGGGAGTTGGAGCTTCCTTGCAAGTTGTAGCTTGCAAAATTGAGGTTGGTGCCTACAGAAAATCAGTGGTGAGAGGGAGTTGGAGCTTGCCTTTGCATCACAACAATAATAAGATGTGGTTTTCTCCCTTTATGGGTTTCCACTTATATCTGGTGTCTCTGTGCATGATGTTTATGTGTTGATCTGGTTTATATCATCTGCTTAATACTTGCTGCTCTCATATTAAGTCTATTGTTACATTATATTAATGCTTGCTACTCACATTCTATACTCACATGTTAAGTTGAACATGAAATGAATGTGTAAACAAGTGTTAATGAAAAAGTTTAAAAGTCCATGAATGTGTTAAATTGATTCACCCCACCCGTCTCAATTTAACTAAGGGTTCAACAATTGGTATCAGAGCAGGTTCCTTTGGTGTAAGCTTAATAGCTTGAAGGAGATCTGGTTGAGTCATGGACTATCAAAATGTACCTGTGCTAAATACAAAAAACTTTCCTGAATGGAGAGATAAGGTTAAAACAGGTTTAATGGCTGATGAACCTGAGGTATGGAAGCTTGTTTGTGATGGTTACTGCACAAACTCCCCCACGGTGAAAGAACGACAAAGGAATGCCAAGGAAAAATGTGTGATATATAATAGTCTTCATAACAAGGACTTTGAGTTGATAATTGATTTAACCTCTGAAAAAGAAATCTGGGAAAGATTGCATTTCATGCATGGAATAGACACAGAGGACTGCATTGTCAAGAAGGAGAAGAGAATTAAGAAGAAGAAAAATTCAGGTCAAAAGGAAAATATTCAATCAAATGAGGTACCTATTAGTGTGAATGGTAGTGAGAACCATGAAGAAATTGCAGCTAAATAAAAAACCAAACTTGACACGGCCTTGACTGAAATAGGAAGATTGAAGTATGAAAACAAAGACCTGAAGACATTGGTGAAAATTTGTGATGAGAAAGAGTATGAAGATAAGAAAGAGATTGTTGGCCTGAAGACTCAACTTGAAGAAGCACGAAAAGTAGAAGATACTCTTCTGCAACAAATGAGAGAGAAAAGTCTGGAATATGAAAAATTGGAAGAAGAAGTAGTGAGCCTAAGGAAGAAATTAGAAAAATCCCAAAGAGAATTATTGATGAATACTCCTCAAATGAAAAGCTCTGAACTGTTGGACAAGATTCTAAATGCACAAAGGTCACCTCTCATAAAGACTGGGATAGGATATGAAGGAGAAAATAGTAAGTCCAAGACAGAAGATAACAAGAAAATCATCTTTGTAAAAGCTGTAAAGGAAAATGAAGTAGCTCAGAAGATTCCCACAGAAGAAGAAGCCAGCAAGAACAATATTTGTAAAGAAACAAACATAATCAAGCAGCAACATGAAAGAACAGAGAATGAGAGGATGAAACAATCAACTGCTAAAGGCTCATATGCTCCTAAGGATGAATTGAATAAATTTGGAAGATGTCAAAGAAGGTTCTTTCCTCCTATGGGAAGCATCACTTTTTTTTCTTGCCACAAACAAGGACACACTATAGCATATTGTAAGACAAAGAAAATCCAGTCCAACCAGCAAAGGATGCAACAAATGAGAAGAACACCTCAAGCAAGCAAAGGGAAAAGACAATCTCTCACCAGGTACACAAATCATTTCCATTGCTACTATTATGCATGCAATAATTTTGGACATAAAATTGTTGATTGTAAAATGTATTCAAGAAGGGGAACAAAGTATTACACATCAGCTCAAATTTACTTTGAAAAAATAAGATGTTATGTATGTCTCAAACTTGGCCACAAAGCAAAGGACTGTAAACTGCCATATATATTAAAGAACTCTAGACAGATGATGGAAGTAAAGAGAATCAATCAAAACTATGAATCTAAGAGAAGTGCAGACATTATGATGAAACCCAATAAAGTATGGAAGGAAAAGAGAAAGGGGGAGCCTATTATCTCAATAACATAATGAAAACATCATAGTCTCAGGGGGAGCTGATCTAGAAAACAAAGCAAATATCCAACCTGTGATAAATATGAAGCAACATCCCAGGGGGAGAGCAGTTCATAAATAATCCCCATGAAAGTAGTATAAGAAGAGGTCCTTGAAATAAAGACAGCTATAAGGACAGGAAGGGAAAGAATTTTTTTTTCTCCAACAGAGAACTATAGAGAAAGAAGAACACCTGAAGCACACAATAACCAACAGATTGATGGAGGAAAGTAGCAAGCAACCATAATGGTAGAAATAACATCAGCCATGAAAATGTAAGCCAAGAAGACACCAGCACATAAGTGATGATCACAGTGTGCATCATACATCTAGAATGAAGAAGTGAACCACATTAAGAAGGAGGAATAAGAGAAGAGCCTATCATCATTATATAATTACATATTTCATCTATGAAAAGTCTCCTTGGAGGAATGCAGTAAAGTGAGTAATAAATCCTTGAGAAATCAACCCATGAAGATTCATAGAAAAGAAATTGAAGATGCCTTCCCAAAGATCTTTATATTAGAACTGTTGAATTGATCTTTAAAGCAGCAATGATTCTGGAGCAGTCCAAGAAAAGAAAATGCAAGGACAATCCCTTATACCAGAATGATAGTCTAAGCAAAATGTCAATGATGCCAAGATCAAATTCATTACATTGATGGTTGTTGTTGAGAACAGTGGAGAGCCAAAAATAAATAGAAACTATGAAAGTTTTCTTAACATTGGGTTCATGAGCAAGCTAAAGTGAAAGTAGTATTAATTGGTACTTGGTACAAATAGCATGCCTATCAACAGAATACAAAGTGTTATCATGGAAAAATAGTAAGGTAAAGGTCCTCAGGATCATAGGATTAAGGCAAAAGAACATCAAGGCAGTATACCCAGCGTTTGTTGCACTATTCAAGCATGAAAATAAAAAAAATCAACGACGGAGCTAAAGGATTAGTATTTTGTTTAAAATTGAAGCAATTATTTTGAGCATTGAAGCAGTATCTCTTTCTATAGATTTGCATGCCTTTCTGAAGTCAGTACATATATATATCAGGCCTGTCTCTCGAAAATAGTCATAAAATAGTGTGAAGTCTAGTTGTTGAGTTTTCAATTAAACATCTTAAATATGTGTGTGTGGAATATCATCATGATAGAACAGTTAAAGTATCTGAAGGTTGAAGGACTAGTTTTGATTACCATTTGAAGCTCAAAAGGCTTTTATTAATTCATCCAAACCCTACTTCAGCATAAAGGATTTGCTGGTAATTCACCTTTGAAAGGAAAATCCAATAAAAAAAAAAGGAAAATTTATTAATTCATCCCAAAAAAAACTAATATAAAATCTATTATCTAAGCAAATCCAATCAAACAGAAAGGAAAATTTATGTACAGGTTTCAAGAAAAAGTAATTTTTTACAGAATTAGTGCTGCCGAAGAATTGCCATATGTAATTGAAACTTGCATGGTGGGGTATTTATTGTGCAAATGCTAATGGAGAGGAAACTATAATTTGAAGGGATCAACACCTGAAACACAAAAACATAAAATAAATCATAAAAGAAACAAAACTTTATTAAGTTACAACAGCTATGATGTTATTTCCTAAGGGAATATCAATTTGTTAATGGAAAAAAAATGATCTTTTTGAAAAATGTTTTGGAAGCAGTGACACGAATCTTCAAATGGAAACCAATTCTTCATTTCTTATTATTATGAATTTTTTAGGTAATGAACTGGATGAAATGCCCTTGTTTCACTAAAATTTCTTTCAAGAATCGCTTGTCCATAAATTGACCTTCTTTGTTCTGCTAAGACCTGCAAAAAACGAGTGTCTACCTACAATAAAAAATTAAATCATGGAGAAAGAGAGGTGTACGGATCCCATAATCCAAAAATTATGAAAAAAAATAACAATTAGTTACTCTGTAGAACAAATCCACGGACAAAGTAAAATTAATTTATTACCTGTGGGAGAGCAGTGGCCAATCATGCTAACCAGCAGTGTTTCAATTATAAATTCTTTGTTTTTCATACGATTTGAGTGATTCCAAAGCCAAATGAGAGCTAATTCAAATTTTTATCTCCAATATAAACAGGTTTTAAAAATTCAATGCTATGATATGTCAAATTTGCTTAGAACAACCTGCATAATAGAGTCATTTTCGATTTTTCAGCTCAGACGAACAGTTGATATTTCAAGCATAAATTTTTTGTTTAATGGTGGATTGAACTGATTCAAATTGGAGATTAAATTATATTCATTTATTCATATCCAATATAAACGGTCTTTGAAGAGAAGAATAATTTATGGGTCAAATACGCTAGTGAAAAGCCGAGAAAACAGAGTTTCAAGAGTGCTGATTTATGATAAGCAGTCAGTATTTTTGTCATAAATTCCTCATAAGATATCGAAATTGAGTGATTAAAATTTTTTTGTAAACTATATTCATATATTAATATACTATAGAAACATTTTTTAAAAATATAGTCATTTAGGCCTCCAAAAACGGAATGTCCCAACTCTATTCTTGAGTTGCCTACTAGAATCTCTGTCAATGTTTTGGTTCTGACTTTTTCATTTCAAATATAAATGGAGTGATTCAAATTGGGTTGTAAAGTAGACATAAATGGATACTTAGGATAGAAACATGTTTTAAAAATATTCATTTTTGGTCCCCCAAAACATGACTGTTCCGACTGTGTTTTCAGAAATTTCATCAAGCCCGCAAGCCAAAAAATATGATATTCAAGAAATTTTTCCATATTAATGATAAAAATGAGTATGAGTGTTTGTAGAATTTTTATTTTCAATATAATTCATATACATACATAACTAAATTAAAATATTTATCACCGATGTTGATTTCCACAGCGTGTTGCAACAAAAACAACTATTTTTACAAAAATAAAGAAAATGTGTTTATTTTATTTCCTTATTTACTTTATTTTTTCACTAGCCTACTCTGATTTGGAAAATGAATATGATTACATATAATATTATTTCCAGTGTAATCATTTTCAAAATAAGGCTTCAATTATGTACATACCCAAATTTGAAAAATGCATGTTAATAAAAATTAGGGTATGAGAAGCCAACTTCCCTTGAAAAGATGGTGCCAAAAATTATTGAAGCATGGAGTAATGCTGCAAAAAAATGGAGTGAAACCAATCTTCAATGTATCCCTTACTTTCTTGATTTCCCATAGTCATCGTATCATGAAGTTCTTGAGCTTTTAAAATGGTTTGTTGGTGCAAACTAGAAGAAACCTCATTTTCTTTCATAACTTCTACAATTTTTGGATTTGATACATTCTGAGTCTCAGTGTAAGTTTTCTCCATTGGTGCATGTGATATAGAATGGGTGCGAAGGGTGGGTGAATTTTGTAGTTCAACACTGTAAGCATGTTGTACTGGTTTATTATGGTGAGGGTGTGGAATGATTTGAGCAGGAGATTGTGTAGGGAATGGAGCCTCTTGATGATGTAGTTGACTGGGTTGAGTGGATGATTTTGATAGGCAAGCAAGATTTTGTGGAAGAGCTGGAATATGTGTTTGTGCTACAAGATGAGGGAAAGTAGTCATGCAATCATAAGGTGAACCATGCCAAGCTTGTAGACAAGATTGGTGGTGGTTATGTTGAGATTGGCATGGCAGCCCTAACATATGAGTATTCCATAACGAATTATGCAAGTAAGAGGATGGAGAGGAAGTGTTTTGAACCATACCTGTAGGCCACGATTTCCATGGTTTTGACCTTGTTGCAGCTTCCCCATCTCTTTGATATGCTAATTCCATCTTAGATTAGGAAGAACAACTATCTATGGGATACTCCTTTTGGTAATGAGAGCAAAACACTTCATCAAATTCTTGATTTTTCTAAACCTGCAAAACATTCAATTGTGAATTTAGAGAGCTACTAAAATCATATTTAAAATTTTCAAATAAAACATTGATTTCAGCTCTTATGTCTCTTGTTCTTGTAGTAAATTTGGAAAATAAAGGAGAAAATTCTCTAGAATTCTTACCAGCCTTGGAAATTCCTCTTGAATACCTTATGCACAATTCACAAACATCATCATATGATAACTGAAAAACATCACCTTTTCCTATTAGATTTAAGAGTTCTAAAAATTCATCTTTAATTCCTTTAAGAATGAGTGTTTTCAAGATTTATTTTTCCAAATGCTTATGCTTTGATTTTTGAAGGTCGTATTGAAATCACTCTACATAGTCCTCCAGGATTTCATCTTCCCCTTGTATAATACCGAAAATTTCCTCATTGGATTTGCAATAGTCTTGGTACTTATTCAAGAATATGTTCTTCATGTCTTCCCATGTTTGGATGCAGTTCCCACCTAGGCTCATGAACCATCGCAGAGTTGCTCCTTTTAGAGTAAGAGGAAACACTTTCAACCTTTTATCATTAGTACAATAATCATATCCTCTACAAAGTATTTCAAACTCAAATAATAATATACATGGATCTTAATTTGTCAAACCATGTAAAATTGGTAGAGGAGATGGGGGAATTATGTGAATTTGTGTCACTCCTCCTAGATCTTTGATAGGGAATTCAAAAGTTGCAATGTAAGCCATTTATTACCATAATAGAAGATGTTATTCATGTGTTTCTTTGCGGATCCTCCTTCAAATGTTCCTGTCAATTGGTTAGTGAAATGGGTGGTGCTTACATCACCACTCGAGTGGAATTACAATATTTTTTCAAAAAATATACTTCTAAAATTCCTACTTTAATTCCTACCTTAAATTTCACTCAATTCTACTGTGAATTGGGCCAGTGAACAAGTGTGTTCCTTGCTCGGTGTGCAGGTTCTTACCTTCCGTCTTTAATACCCAATTCTTCCCAAGTAGAAAAAATTAAATATGCATCACTCTTTCTAAATGGCATACACTCTCCTCAGCAACATCGCCAAAATGTTGAGGTATAAAACGTGTCTTTTTTAATGCCTATTTATCCTACATTAATTATCAATCCAGGAATGACTTTTTATTTCAAGAGTGTACTCTGTCTAAGGTTGCAATTCAATCTAAGAGTAATGTCTTGTAATATGTAGTACACTATTCTAAATAAAAGAGTAAATGGATGCTTAGAAAATAAATCTAACTACAATAGCATAAACTCAAATGCTCTGAAATCCAATCATTCACTTAGAAAACATCAATCAAGGATACAGTAGCGATAACTCATTCCTTTAGAAATTGATGCAATTGAAATCAAACTAGAACAATACAATCAATTTGGGAACGTGGAAGCAATAACCAGTATTCTCTACAGTTGACAGTCCTGCTTTAAAGCAATTAAAAGGAAATATAAATTGAACTAAAGCTGCTAATGAAAGGAAACTAGGAAAGCTCCCAAAACCAAACTCTTTGCAATTAATCAACTGAAATGAACAGCAACTCTAGAATTGAATAGAAATGTAAACGAACAACAAACTGTAATCAAAGGAATTGAACAAAAAATCCTATTTAATAAATCTGAACAACAAACTCTTAACTAATGGAATCGAATGGAAAATTCTATTGAACAACAATCTGCAAATGAACAACAGTCAAACGGAACAGTAATCAATTGGAACAGCAAATGGAATGAAACAATAATGGAAATAGAACAGCGAAGCTCTATTAAAGTATTAACAAGACAAGTAATTAAGATTCTTGTTAAATTAGAAAGGGACGGCAACGCAATTCACCAATGTAACACGCCAATATCCATAAGCAATTAAATAGCAAAAATATTAACTTGCAAACTGTAATAAAAAAATATGAACGATCACACGGAAATAATTGAAAAGTAATGATACAAACAATGGATCAATCCACCAGGGCTGGCCCTCAACCACTGGTGAAACGCAGCTGGGCTTTACTCCAAAGTTAAGAAATTAAATGGCAACAAGATCTTGTATTAATCAAGCATAATAATGTTTATAGCAGTCGCTCTATGATCACGAGAGTCAATAATAAATGACAGAGTTACAAAAGGAATGTTTAATCCATAGTTCCCCCCAACAGAAATACATGCTTCTCCTTTTATAATCAGAAAGAGGAGAATTTAAATAGTAAATGTGATCCCTCATAACAATATTGGATTGTCCCCAACAACTATATCAGCAAGAAAATATATTTCCATCAATATTTCAACAGGAAAAAGTCGAATTTGGATTTGCAGCTGAGATAATTTGGAAACGGCCGCAACAGTAAATTTGAGAAAATTGTGCTCAAGGAACCTTCTGTTTCTCTCAATACATGCCACATTTGGGGAAACCATTATTTTCTAAAGTTAATTTGGTCCATTCTAGACAAAACCCATGTTCCGGATTTTCCATATTCTTCTCCATTTTCCCAGAATATCAACCGCAAAATTGTCACTTATTATTCCAGTGAATTTCTGAGTTGGAATGTTGAATGATGTGCTGGAGATTAAATATGCAACCTAGAAAATATATTGGAGGCTAAAATGGTGATTGATGTTACAAAATATATTAATAAACCATCATTGATAAAATTATGCATAATAATCATCAATTTATTAAAAATAAAGGAGAATAAATAATATTTATCCATAAGAGCATAAATAATTATAAAATGGATTTATATGATAAATTATGATAAATTACATGATAAAGAATATTAGAAATGGATTAAATAGATGTTAAAAAGTGGTCATATTAGCGGCTCAACACTTTTGTGAGGAAAACCCTCTAAAAGAGGTGCTACGACAATGTATTTCATTGTAAAAGGCTTGACATCATTATTTTTATGAGCATACAACAGCTGTAGGTTAAAACTCAGATATATAACATATTTTTGTACAAAATATTAGATATATATCATATCTGTACACTATATTATCTCTATTTTACATACCCCTTGGGGTTTTCAGCAAAACATGAAGCATATGGAGTAGATCTGAGATCTCATGCAGAAGATCTGCAGATTTCTTCAGAATTTCTGAAGCATATATAGGAGTATTCATATCAGATCTGAATATGACATGGAGTAGATCAGAAATCCATGGATCACCATAGTGACGGGAAAATCCCATCACTAGAGATCACTCCTCAAAGTTTTCCAAAATTGTCTGCAACTTTCCTCTTGCAGGTAACGCAGTCCTAGAAGATAAATTTCACTATATACTTGATGAACGGTTTTTCCTAATGCCAAGGTATGGATTTAAGCTCCAATCATCCAATACACTCTTGCCAGGGGGATAGAAGTCTTTCCCACTGAAAAGAAGCACTAGAATGGCTTAGATCTGAATAGATCTAGCCTCCACTTGATGTAGCTTACAAAGACAACCAAACCCTCAATAGGATCTGCGCTGTAGTTGGAAGTGGAAGCTTGCCCTTAAGCCTGATAGTGGTTTTGAAGTGCAAGACTCTTGTAAGAGCTACTCAAGGAAAGAGAAGGATTCCTAAACAGGAGATCCTTGTGCTAAACAACACTATTCTCTACTAAACAGCCAAGAGAATGAGAAATGTCTAAACAGAAAAAATTATTGAAAAATAATATGGTCATCAATAACCCTCTTCTTCTATTCTCCTCTTTCTTTTATAGGATGAAAAGTGTTGCAAAACCCTAAACCATCTCAAAGGTTTAGCTCCTTTCACATGTGTAGCCTCCAACTAGAATTGTGTTGTGCATCTAGGAGGTTCATTGCATCTGGACAACGTTGTGGATTTGGTCCTATTGACCCAGTCAATTGTCTTAAAACCTTTCACATATAAGGGAGTTTTATTAAGGTAGCCTAGATTTAGTCTTGTTCACATGGAGCATTGATTTATTTGGTTGTTTTAGGAGTTTATTGATCCTCCTTTACAATTTTATTCGTGCAACAAGAAAATTGAATCAAAATTGTATATTCCCATTAGCTTGGGCTAAGTGGGAATATTACTGTCCTCCCCTCCAAAATGTTGCTTGTCCTTAAGAAACTGGTAGAGTGAGTGCTTCAACTCCTTTCCTCTTCCATTGGTGACACCATTAAGTGATAAGCCTCCTCCATGAGTTGAGTGTTCACCAAACCATCCTTCCATGAATTGTTTCTTCAATGTTTTTATGAGAGGTAACTAACCCATCCCATAAGGAATTAAGAATTCAAATGAAACAATCATGGCTGAACCAAGAATCTCCCTGAAACATGTAGCATATGGTACATAGAGAGTCTCCATCCCATGCGGTACATACATGGCTCCCCCCCTTAGTCCATACATCCCCATAAACACTACAAGTGTATCATCAATGTATGGAAGTAAAACTACATATAAGCAAACCAAAATTTGAGCATGAGGGGGTGGATCGTAGTCCCACATATGGTACCAACGCAGTGCATCTCCTACTTGCCTCAAATCAATACATGGTAAATGGTTTTCCCACCACTTACGTGCTGCCCAAGTCATCTCACTATGGATGAAAGTGTTAGATATGTTTGGTACTTTTGGGAAGCACCCATCATGAAAGTAAATCTCACTTTGCTCATCAAGGGAGTGGCCAAGTTTAGAAATTTTAGTGGCCCAGTAATTGCCATGATATTTACATGATACATTACTCCTTTTAGGAGTCATGGCCTGCATAAAAATGGTAAAAGAACATGTACAATCAGAAAATAAAACTTGCTTTACATGAACATATCCTTTACTAACAAAGTATCTCATATACATGGATTTGTGCATGGATCTTTCTCCTCTTTCCAAAGAAGGAAGAGATGGATGACATGACTCTTGCAAAGAGTCCCATGGTTGCCCCAACCCCACATAGCTCATGCATTCTTGAAATTTTTTATACAGTTCCTCTTTCAAGCCTTCCCAATCAAATCTCCTCATGATGATGTTGTAGATCCTTATGGAATACATGTGGCTGAAACAGAACTCTTTGTGTGCTCCTCGTAGTATCTTATGCTTGAGCTTAGAATATCTAGACAAAAATACTCTACCATGATTATAGATGACTCCTCCTTGGACTAAGCAGCCCTCTTCATGCAGTTGGTCATCAAGTATCATACATGTGTGAAGATCTTTGGAATAATCCACTAGCAGTTGGGATTTACAATACAGATCTACACTTCTCAACAATGACAGCGTTGATGGTGCATCAAAAAAAGTATCTGTCATGTTGTTGATCCTTCCATTGAAATATCCTATGCCAAAGGTGTGCGTTGGAAGGTTGTTCCTTCCCTTCTTCTCCTCCCATAACACAGGATCAGAAAGGAGAGTGGGTGATGATGATAGGGGAAGAAGATTTCCCTCCTCCTTGAGCTTACCCAAGTCTCCTAGCACTGAAACTTTTCCTTCAAGTGTTCCAATCCCTCTTGGTTCTAAGTTTGGAGCAGCAAGTTGTGAGGGCTTCCCCACAGAATCTGAATCAGGTGGCCTCCCAGGTGGTTTTCCACTAGATAATGAGGTTTCATGGACCATCCTCATATGCAGAATAGATGGGATCCTCATGTCCCCACTTCCACTGCACAATTTCAACTATGTTTCATGTGTGGAAGTCTTATGAAATTTGGAGACCCCTTTTAGTGGTGTAAGAGTTCCTCTGATTGGAGCATTGGCTTCATTCTCTTCTGATAGTGGATCATATTTTGCTATGCTAGCTTTGTGATCCCTCCTTTGTTCTGTCTCATTGTCTTTTAGCATGGACACATGTTGCTCATGTCCTCCATATGGAATATCCTTAGGAACTCCTTGCAAAGGTGCAAGAGCCCCTCTAGTGGAAGCCATTGCTTCATCTCCATCTCCTAATGAAAATAGATCTTCTCCTGCTATCACAACCTTGGAGGATCTTCTCTTCTCTTTCTCTCCCTTCTCCTCATCAATGGAGAATGCCTGATCGCTAAGAGACCCTTTTCTTTACTCTCTTCTTAAAGAAGGAACCCTCATGTTTTCTCTTTGAGAAAAAATACCTTACTTTTGTGGGTTTCTTTCCCTTGGCAAATCATGCAGCAGATCCCCCTCAACAATGTTTAGAACTAGAGTTGGCTCTATGGAATCTTCCAAATTATGCAAAGATTCAGATTTATTGGGCTTGATTTTATTTCCCCAATAAGTCTCAGAATGTCTTACCTCAAATCTTTTCACTAGTCTCCTACTAAACCTTGCATAAGAAGATATATTTACCCCTTTCAAGGAAGAAGACTCAAATAGCCACCAGGCATAAGCATTTCCTTGAAGATGCAACTCTGCTACTCTCAAGGCTTCTTCTTCTGTAACTTGATGCAGCTAGATGTGTCAAGCTTCCTTACCCAAGACTTGGCTAAGTCCTTAGGTGATCCATCAAAAGTAGGTAGAGAGAATCTACCCAAAGTGTGCTGCATGCACCCTCTTCTTCTACTGTAGCTGCTGGATATTTATTCTTTGAGTTAACAGAACTCTGGGAAACTGAGGTGAAATTTGAATCTCTCTGATTGAGACTCATATTCTTGGAGATAATCACCAAGAGATTCCTCCTTTGGTGTTCCTCCTTTTCCTTCTTCCTTTGACAAGAAAGCAGGCATGCTCCAACATTTCATATCAGGTTGTGTGGATGAATTCTCACACACATAGTAAGAAGTATTGGGGCTTTCTTGATGTAAAAATCCTCCTGAGGGATCTGCATGTCTTTCCCTCTTCATTCCTTGGATTTCTTCTTTCATTTCATACATAGCTTGAGAAATATTTTTAGAGAACTCTTCTCTTTGCAAACTTCTAGTTAAAGGGATCTTACCCTTTTCTTCTGTGTCTTCAGTGTAACCATACTTCTTCATCAGTATTTTCTTTCCATGGAAAGACATATTGGCTTCTCAATAAAATAAAAATGCAGGCTATGCCAAGATGATTGCTCCGATACCACTGTAATATCCCCAAAGATCCTTTCAACTTTTCACCTTGAGCCTTATTCCTAGACCACCGGCCAAGCCCACCAAGCATCACCTGGGACGAGGATAACCAGTAGCCAGCATCACCTATCGATAGGATTGTGCAAACCCGAGGTTTGAGGGGGGATGATATAACTATCATTTTCAAATTGATGCTAATACTGCTTGAACTTCTCTCTATTCTCTATAAACAGCCCAAATGGATGCAGAGGGCTCGTTCATCTCAGACTAATTGTGAGGATTTCATGGTTACTTGCTGGTGGGACTGCTAGCAACTCATGTCTGAAAAATGATTTTTTCATAAATGGATGCTACAGAATTTGAAATCATCCCTTGGATCCCTTATATATTATAATATAAGACCCAAATCCAAGAGGAGATAAAAAAAAAAAACAAACTACATAGGTAAACAGACCTCCCACACCTAGTATGGGTTGAAAATTGCCCAAGGGAGGGACTGCAACAATATTTAACAACACTGCTTAGAAAATAACGCAGTTCAACAAAGTAAGAGTAGGAGACCAATATAAAGGTTCAAAAATATCTTATACATCAGCAAATCAGATTTACAATGTGGCCCATACAATGTACAAGAGAAAGATAAAATACTTTTGTGAAGAAAACTCTCTAAAAGAGGTGCCGCAACAATGTATTTCACTACAAAAGGCTTGAAATCATTATTTTTATGAGCATACAGTAGTTGTAGGTTAAAACTTAGATCTAGAACATACCTTTGTACAAAATATTAGATCTATATCATATCTGTACACTAGACTGTCTCTATTTTACATACCCCTTGGGTTTTTCAGCAAAACATGAAGCATATAGAGTAGATGTGAGATCTCATGCAACAGATCTGCAAATTTATTCAGAATTTCTAAAGCATATATAGGAGTATTCATATCGGATCTGAATATGACATGGAGTATATCAGAAATCCATGGATCACCATAGTGAAGGGATCACTCCTCAAATTTTGCCAAAACTCCCTGCAACTTTCCTCTTGCAGATAACGCAATCCTAGAAGATAAAATATGTTGTAGACTTGATGAACAGTTTGGCCTGATGCCAAGGAATGGATCTGAAGCTCCAATGGTCCAATACACTCTTTCTAGGGGGATATAATACCTTCCCACTGAAAAGAGGCGCTAGAATGACTTAGATTTGAATAGATCTAGCCTCCACTTGCTGCAGCTTACAAAGAAAACCAAATCCTCAACAGGATCTGTGTTGTAGTTGGAAGTAGAAGCTTGGCCTTAAGCCTGATAGTGGTCAATAAGTACAAGACTCTTCCAAGAGCTACTCAAGGAAAGAGAAGGATTCCTAAACAAGAGATCCTTGTGCTAAACAAAACTATTCTCTACTAAACACCCAAGAGAATGAGAAATTTCTAAATAGAAAAATTCTTCAGAAATAATATGGTCATCAACAACCCTCTTCTTCTGTTCTCCTCTTTCTTTTATAGGATGAGAGTATTGCAAAACCCTAAACCATCTCAAAGGTTTATCTCCTTTCACATGTGTAGCCTCCAACTAGAACTATGTTGTGCATCTAGGAGGTTCATTGCATCTCGAAAACGCTATGGATTTGGTCCTATTGACCCAGTTAATTGTCTCAATCCCTTTCACACATAAGGGAGTTTTATTAAGGAAACTCAGATTTAGCCTTGTTCACACGGGGCATTGATTTATTTGGTTTTTTTAGGAGTTTATTGATCCTCCTTTACAATTTTATTCATCAACAAGAAAATTGAAGAAAAATTGTATATTCCCATTAGCTTGGGCTAATTGGGAATATTACATCATGCCACCCATAATTGTCCTAAATTGTCTCGTATCAAACCCATGGTCAACAAAACATTTCTTGAGTCTGATATCCTAGAAGTCCATGTTACTTTACCAGATTCAGCCAAGAAACTCAAGACTTTGCACACAAATAACCCTTGTGCTTTGTGTGATTTCCATGGTCACTATACTCACATTTGTCCTTGCCTCGAAGATTTATGCACCTCCTTGGAAACGGTTCACCAATTCTAGGCCAAGCACAACGATTCCACCTCTCCCTTACTTGTGAGTTTTGCTTCGGTAGAACTAGAGGAAACCATCACTCCCATTGACATACCCCCTCCCGATGTCGAGATAACATAGCCTTCAACCACTATCCTCTACCTATCATCATCTATGATATCCATGGTGGAAGACCCCTCTAGCGCATCCCCTTCTGTTTTGCCTGACCTCCCTTCAACAATCACCTTGGGCTCAAAATCGGTAAATTCTTCGATACTTATTCTTCTGTCACCCTCCATGATGATATTCATGTGAGCATCACTTCTCATTATGATAAGTCAGGTAGCTTTGTTGAGTCATGTGGCCATCCTTCCACCAATCACCCCATCTTCCATTCTGATGAAGACATTATGGAAGCTATGACCACCCTTGACTTTCCGTGGGATGATATGCACCATCGTGCGTACTTCCTCCCATAGTAGTCCCATGAAAACTATGCTATGGAATCAAAATATTTCATTCCCAATGAAGTCGATTGGTTTAAAAATCCCATTCCTACACCAGATGCTTTCGAAGAATGAAATATGGAAAATATCACTCCTACCATTAAAATTAACATTTCTGAAAAACTAGGGGTAGAATAAAAAATTACCTTGGGTGCCCAACGCACCCCGGAAGAAATTTAGACTTACACTAACCTATTCAAGGAATTCTGTGATGTTTTCACTTGGTCATATTTAGAAATTCCCAGACTTGATCTTGCCATCATCGAACACCATATCGATACATGGCCCGATGCCAATCATATCCATCAAAATTTGAGGCCCATTAATCCCTCTAGACGAGAGGTTGTCAAGGCCGAAATCAATAAGCTCAAGCAAGTTGGTTTTATTTATCCCATTGAATACACCACTTGGGTGTCCAATCCAGTTCCCGTTCTCAAAAAACAAGGCACCATCTGTGTCTACACTAAATTTTGTGACCTGAACAAATCTTGTCCCAAAGACAACTTACCCACACCATTTATTGACCAAATCATTGATGACTGTGTAGGGCATGAGGTTCTATTATTCATGGATGGTTTCTCCGGATACAACCAGATTGTTCTCCGTCGTGTTGATCACTTTAAAAGTGCAATCATTAGTCCGTGGGGAACATTTTCTTATAGGGTCATGTCGTTTGGCCTTAAAAATTCCAGAGACACTTTTCAATGGGCCATGTCATACTTTTTTCATGACTTGGCTCATATTATGCTTGCTTCTTTAGACAATGTCATTACTCGTTCTAAGCATTGGGTGTAACACCTCCATGATTTCCTAACCGTCTTTCTCTGATTTCACAAGTATAATATCTGCCTCAACCCACTGAAGTGCGTCTTTTGTGTTCTTCTTGACCATCTTCTAGGATTCATTGCATCTAAATATGTGTTGTAGCCGCTACAACACCCTCCAAAAATTCACCATCTAAAATTTTTTGGGCCCCCCTAAGCATCGAAAAAGCTAAGTCAGAATCTAAAGTTCAAGTCTGGTTCAGAAAAAAACCTTAAGTTGCTGAGTCACAAAGTAGATATTTTTCCCAATTTGCGACCTAGCGACCCTGTGACCTATCAGGTCGCCAGGTCGCCAAGTCGCAAATCGCACTCAAATTTCAAAATCGCGACCTAGCCACCTTGCGACCCTGTGACCCCCCAGGGCGCAAGGTCGCAAGGTCGCGAGGTCACACATCTTATAAGAAATATTTGCGACCCAATGACCTCATTTAATGCCCGCATGTGTGACCCTTTTATAAATATAAGGGTCACTAGGTCACATTTCACCCATGCGACAGAGAGAAAAAAACCACTTCTGACACGCCAACTAGAGCGCGATTTTCTCGGGTAAGTTGCCTAATCCTCCTGATGTTTTAATTTTTTCTATTTTTTGCCCCTTTCCACTAACCTTAGCCCTTTCTAATCCACCCACCATCTCCCATTTCAGATCTTTTTGAAACTAAGCCTTTTCCAATTATCCAAACCACAGCCATTCCTAACACAGATTTATAAATGGAGCTAACCAGCCTCCCCTATGTCTGTCTCTTCCCCCAATGACCACTTCATCCTCATTTTTTTTTCCTCACTCAGTCCTTACATTTTTTTAAGTTAAAAAATGAAACAAAGGACCGCATCATTGTCGAAATCTTTCGGCCAGCCCTAGCGCGACCTTCAACCCCGCGACCTCGTGACCCTTGCGACCCAGCGACCACGGTCGCTAAGTTGCTAAGTCGCATCTTGCTCAAAACTGGACATTTGCAACCTTACGACTCAGGGACCCAGTGACCTAGTCACAAGTCGCTAAGTCGCAAGGTCGCACCCTCGTGAATTGTTAAATCAATGTGACCTAGCGACCTCGCAACCTTGTCGCAGGGTCGCCAAGTCACAGGGTCACTCCCTTCTAAAGTTTAAGCCTCTACAAACTAGCAACCCAAGAAATAGGTTGCTAAGTTGCAGATCCACCCTTTCCTTGATCTCAGTTGGTCAGAGTTAAAAGAAATACCTAAGCATTTATTATTATGGCATTTGTCTTATCTTGGGACAGTTTTATGAACATGAAAGGGAACCTCAAAGCAGAGTTAGAGTGCGTCTCCATCTCTTCAGCCTCAAGCAACATGGGACCTCTGACAGTTCACAAGAAAAACAAGAGCCAAAATATAGAGATCACAGAAGGTGAAATACCCATGTCTCCTCCCCCGATCTATGGGTACACTGCATGCACATTTAGCAAAGGAGAAAGCATGAGTTGGTATCAAGTATACCATTAATTTGCACAACCATAATTTCCAGGGGACCTCCTCGTCCGGTAATTATATGTACAAGTTAAGAGGTCGAAGCTTCACTACGCAGGTGCCCACCCAGTTATATTCCCATGTGCTAAATTTATTGAATGGATCATACGGAAGATCGACCCCAGGAAGTGGGTAATTCGAGACTACGAGGGAAAGGATTTTTCAAATCTAAAAGACTCAGATGCAAAGTTTTATTACACGCTTCCAGAATGGGAACATACTTTCACAGAGGAATGGGCCACCACCCATGTAGTCCCCATAGGAGACACCCTGAGATGATGGTGGGAAGAATCCGAGAAGTTCAAGATCAAGAAGGATCAAGAGTATCCAGTGGTCGGCCTTAGAAAGGTATACAAGCTGGTGGTAGCTATGCTCTGTAGGATATATTTTCATCCCGATGCCACCACATTTAGTGATACTTTGGTATTCCTGATGAACTATGTCATTGTATATGGCACTCGTTTCAATTGGGCTAGCTTACTAATGGTGACTCTCAAAACAAACATATCTGCAACACTGGCACCAAAGGAGGGATACTCGTCTGAATATTACATGGCCTCTTACCTTTTGGATGCATTTTGTTCCAGGTGCTACTTTGAGGGACGGGCTCACAACTCAGATCAGGAGCGGGCACACCCAATTCACAAAGAATTTCAGGTATTCTGGGACTCTAAATATAACCAAGATATAGAGTCAATCTCACAAATCTTCTCCCTTGCACTCTACAGGAAATTGTTCAGTCAGGATACCCCGTGCATGTCCTAGTGAGCCATGGAAATGTTATTCAAGGTAGCACATTGATTTCCATTTGCAGAATACACCTTTATTCGAGACTTGGGTTCATTCAAGACTCCCCATGCTCTAACCCAATTCATCACGGACAAGATTCCTCTTCAGGAAGTATGTTATCTGATGACTTCTAGATTCTCAAAGGTCCTTACTAAATGTAAGAAAAATATGTGGCCTACATTGTCGCTCACCATTGGTGCTTACACAGTCAAGGATTTCAGGGAGGTAGAGGCGGAAGCTGAACAAATCAAAGGTTTCTACTTAGGGCCTTTAGATCACCATATATATGATCCTGAGAGGATAGTCCCTGACCACTGTAAATAGGCCAAGTTCAAATGGAGCTACCATCATACTGAATGCCCATATGAAGATGCGAAAAGAAACTAGTATAACATGGATAGGGAACTCACCCCAGGAGCATGGTCCATTCAGGAGGATCAAGCTGATCATACTCTGGAGGAAAGAATCAGCGAGTTAGGAGGCACCTCTTCTTCCCAGGCCAAGAAGCCCCGAACTAGCATAGGCCACAAATATGCCGCCCAGCAGAAAGAAAAAGAAGCAAAAGATCAACTAGAAGGTGAAAAGAAAGCGAAAGAAGATGAAGATAAGCGTAAGAAAAACCTGAATACAGAACAAAAAAAGAAATAGGCGGAGGATGCCCAGAAAAGGAAGGAAGAGTAGGAAGCGAAAGTAGAAGCTGAGCAGAAGCTCAAGAAAGGATTGGATCAGGTGGAGGCCGAACGTAGAAGAAAGGAAGAGCAAGAAACTAAAGCAGAAGATGAATGGAAAAGGAAGGAAGAAGAGGAATCAAGAGCAGAAGAAGAATGAAGAAGGAAGGAAGAAGAGCAAATAAATCGGAAGCAGAGCGTAGGCAAAAGGTAGAACAGGATAAGGCAGAGACGGAGTGGCTTCTGAAAGAAGAAGAAGAACTAAAGAGAAAAGAGGAAAAGGATCAAAGATCAAAAGACACCGAGACACCTCCCCTAGTAACAGGAGTATAGACCAAGCTGCTGCCCATCAAAGTACCTGCAATAAACACGTGTTTTTCACTCTCAGAGACAGGCTCCTCAGAAGGACAGGAGGAGGAGGTGTTCAACCTAACGAGACTCACTTATGATCATTTCAACTTCAATATCCGGCAGGAAAAGAGGAGATGCCTAGCACGGAACCCAGCCACCCCATTCACAGCCACGACAGAAAAGGATATAGTCCTAGAAATTACGACCAACCGAGTGACGATAGCATCAGTCGACACTTCTTTTTCTGCAGCCACAAAAGAAATGTTATCCGGATGACTAGGGAAATCCTTTCCCTATGAAATAGATTACAGGACTCTGAACAAAGAGAAGCTAGGTCAGAGTAAGAAAAGAGAGCACTAAGGGAAGAAATCCAACAACTCCAAGACAAAAACACCCTTATTAATGAAGTGCCACTTACTGTCCAGAGAGAGTTGGTGACACTGGAAGTCACCATGAAGCAGATGTATGGGGAGATGTTCACCATAAAGCAAACAGTCGCACCCCTCCTAAGAGCCCAAGTGGAAACAAAGAAGCGAAATGATCAACTGAAAGAAGCCTCTGCCGCTTTGTATAGAATGATAGAATGGACAAGAATATATCCACAGGCTCTGAAAACCTTGCCCAAGAAATATTGGATTCACACTCAGAATGATAAGGTCCAAATTTGCATGAAGGTGCAATCCAAGGAGAAATTATTTAAATATCTGGAGAAGGTGATGTACGCATATGAGCATCTAATCAGTGGCATTGAATCGATGCATGAATTGCACCATATCCCTTCTTTAGGTGCATTGAGTGAGGAAATGACATGGAGATATGTAGATCACGAGATTCAGGCATTTCTACAACCTATCAGACAAGCCGCCACTACACCTAATCTTCCCACATCACAGGAGAACTTGGTTAAGTTTGTTGTAACGCCAGTTTGGATTTACACCAAACTGGCTTCCTTATCCAACCAGGTCACAATCAAGAGGGAGAATATGATTCTAAATGCCTTAGAATGCCTACACTGGTTAAGGGAAGATACTCCTCTGATCTCCCCAATCGCTACATATTATCGTGCATGGCAGAATTTCCTCAAAGAGCAACAAGTTGATGTTCATGACCTAGAAATCACACACACGCTCTCATGATCAGATTGCAAGGCACAACCTATAGAAGGGGTCGCAGGTCGCACTGTCCATTCAGGCCGCAGGTCGCATCTTCCATTAAGGTTGCAAGGCAGCCCAACAAACAGGAAGGTGAAGAGTCAGGACCCCCAAGGGTCAATCTTGTCTTATATATACCCCATTCGGGGACTTGTACGAGGACTTTTTTTTTGGGCTCCAAAGGAGAGAAAAGAGCTGTAAAGCATTAAACGACCTATTATTAATGAATACAAGCATTTGTCTTAAATCCACTATTGGATCCAATGGAAATCAATGTGTCAATGCTATGAGTATTTCTTCGTATATGTCTGATATCTTATGATTAATTGATTTGCTTTTCATAATTATACTCTTTAACCATTTAAACTTACTGCATGTGTATATGATGGTATGTTATTTACATAGGAGATGTTTGTAATTTTATTATTGACATGTATCTCATTCATGAAAATGCCCAAGTATGTATAAGTTGTTCTTACCAGGCAGAACTGTTTCTTCTATGGTTTGAAAAATCTTACAAACACGACCTTAATGATATGTTGCTAACATCATCTCCTTCAGTTGCATGTTTTCTTTTGTATCTTGCTATTTGTAGTGTTTATGTTCATTGACAATCATCGATATTTTTCTTATGTCATTCGATAAATGTACACCTATAACTCTGTAGGGATCATTTGCATCTAGGAGAAAGAGTATTCAGTGGTAGCCAGACCCACACCCCCGAACGAGATCCCTATCACAAATGGTTTAGAGTCTAATTGGGACTTTCTACCGGGGAGATCCCCTATTGTTGGCCAGAAAAAATTTCCCGTCTACAGATTTGGTGCTATAACGAGGGCCTGAATGGCAGCCTCCCAGCACACAAGTAAAATCCTGTTACAAACTCCCCAAGGGGAGACCATACGTGACAATATTGGCCCTCCCCCGTTGGAGAACTCCCAAGAGGAGGAGGAAATCCCCCCTTTCTATGAAATTACTTTAGCCCGCGATCTTGTTAGGGGCTTATAGCAAGCCCCAGTCACTAATTCCTTGGCTAATCCCAGAACTCCTGCAGCTAATCATATGGGCCAAGGAACCCTCGTCAATACCCTTCCTCAGCTGGTGGGTCTTATGATCGAAGATTATGTAGACACAGTTGAGTGAAATTTTTAACCCCCCCCCCCAAATAGCCCCGAGGAAGGGGGAGAAGATGGCCCCGAAATCACTAAACCTCAACCTAACATCGACCCCCAACCTGACCATACTGTGCATGATAACACGAAAGCCAATAACCCACATGGGGAGGGAGCCGGAAGATGCCGAGGTAATAGAGGCAGGGGAGGCCAAGGCCAAAATGTTGACCACCCTCACCGAAACCAAAATAGGTTTCCATTTATTTACAATTGGAGAAACATTAGAAATGCAACAAACCCTGGAGAAAACCAAGACATGCATTCCTTCCATGAGGGCGAGGCCTCCGGGTCTAGCACGGGCGACGAATCCGAAAATGAGAGGGGACATGTATACACACTGTGCCATCAACAAGCCAGACATGTACAACCATTAGCTTGGATGGATTAGTACCCCTTAGGTATCCAAGGTCCCCTCCATGACATGCCACAGCATCCTGAAAAGCACCTCCCTAAGTTCGACCCTGAGAAAGGTACTTTGGTCGAAGACCACATCAGCAACTTTTACCTGTCTTTACAAATGATGAGAGTGCAATATGATGACGTAGCATGCCGAATTTTTCCTCACACTCTTGAAAATAAGGCTATGACATGGTATAGGTCTCTCCCCATTTCCTCTATCCCTTCATGGGAACACTTCCGTCGTACCTTCGTGCAAAAATTCTTTGAAGATAAAACCGCTTCGATGCTCCTCACAGAGCTCAGCATGTTGAAATTTCAGAAGAAGGAGAAGGTCAAGGATTTTAATCAACGATTCACCACTATATTGAATAATTTCCCTCCAAACATGGCCTTAGATGACTCCATTACTATTGACTACTACACTAGAGCCCTCCCACGGGATATTGCTGTGTTCATGAAGCGCGAGGCCAAAGCTACATTGGCAGCCAACTATACCACCACCCCTGTTGTCGAAAAGGACATGTTGTCCATAGGTTCCATTGAACACGAAGGGCAGGATGATCGAAAAGCAACCACGAAGAGAACCCAATCCTCTGGCCACAAAACTAGAGACAAAGATAAGGACCCCTTCGATTTTGAAGGTATTGAAAAATCCCTCAAGTTGCTGACCAACAAAGTCTCCAACTTGAAAAGGAAAAACAATGATTCTACCCCAGCTGCTAAAACACAAAAAATATTCTTCAAAAAGAATAACCCTGTCATGAATCGGCCCCCATCCAACTCAAGTGCATGTCTTAATGTGGAAGAAATTGGCAAAGACATTTTTTTCTCTTTTCATCAAACCTCGCACTCAGAAAATACTTGCACCCAATGGATTAGCAGCATGACAGCGGTGGTGAACCAACTTCTAGAAGATCAGACCCCCGAAGATATGGAGGAGGAGGCTATTTTAGACGAAGAGGAAAATTCCCCCCCAGATGAAGATATGGGCTCTGTTGTCCTCGCTTTCGAAGTCATACATGGAGAGTATCCCCTTCCCACCTCCGGGATAAACTTAGCAGATGACCCTAAATCAAAACCCCCTCGAAACTATGGCTTTAGGAGCAAAGGCCCAATGTTAGAGCAGTCTTTCAAAGAGAAAAGAAAAGCCTTATTAAGGAAAATCCTACCCCCAAACACCGAAAACAAGGATAAAAATCTTGAAAAATTTAGTCCGACTACTCCCTGAGAAAGCCACAAGACTAAAACTTCAGTAGTTCCCCCTAAGAACACCACCGATCCCACCTCACCCATAGATTCTGGGTATAACATTATCGAGGACATGAAGAAGACCAGAGCCAACATATCTCTCTATGAGCTCGATCACATTTCTAACCAATGAGATCTCATTCTTAAGCATCACGTCTGCCCAAACTGCTACTATTCCCCAGTCCATCGTGAATGTCGTAAACACCAACTCCATGGGAACCATGCCACCTTTCCTCCTCCTTCGAGAATTTTAACTTCAATGTCCACAACTGTCTCATCGATTCCGGTGCATCCACGAATGTCATGCCCTTATCCGTATGTAAGAAGTTAAACATCCGCCCAGAGAAAACTGACGCCAGAATTATCTCGATATATCTCAAGTCCCTATAGTTGGCAAACTAAACAACATCATTATCCTCTTATCCTCCGACTCCAAAGTGCATCAGTGCATCGACATAGTAATCGTCGATATCCCCGAAGCCTATGGCCTTCTGTTGAGCATAGATTGGTCCATAAATCTCCAAGGGTACTTCGGCACTGATTTCTCCCACCTTTGGCTCCCGTACAAAGGAAGGAACAACCAAATCTGGATCGAGAGTGAACCATACATGAAACATACTATGACTGACCTGGATGCAACTAAGGAACTAGTCAATTTCGCACAAGAAGAGCTCGACATGTTTTTCTTAGAGTCCATATTTGGTTGTTATTAGACTTTCCAATCCCCAATCACCCAAGACATATAGTCTAAACTGCTTCTGGTTGCTGAAACCCCCCCCCCCCCCATCCAACCAAGACTCTTCAGAAACTAGCGCCCCTATCACATCCTCAATAGACGTGGATCACCTTGTCCAATCAAAAGATTAAATTTGGACCCTATACTATGATGGCTCCAAAACCCAAGATGAGGCTGGAACGGGCTGCATCTTGCTAGACCCATAGAAGAATTTTTTTTTAATTTCCTATCAGTTAGAGTTTCAGTGCACAAATAACACAGCTGAGTATGAGGCACTGATACTGGGGCTCCAAAAGGCCATAGATCTAAAGGACCAATGTTTGAAGGTAATTAGTGATTCTGAGATTATCACTCATCAGGTACCAACACCATCCACTACTTGTCTCCCCATCTCAAAGGTTATTAGCAAGAGGTATGGCGCTTAATTTCAACTTTTGATGCTTTTGGTATTAAATTTATACTTAGAATGCATAACGCGACAACCAATACACTTGCTAATGCTACTGCTAGGTTCACCCCACTCAGAGATGGATTTTATATTGAAGTTATATACAAGCCATCCATACTAGACAATGTTACTAATTTACGTGTTTTTAATGATGACCAACACGTACTGGATTTCATGCTCAACATAGATATATTCAAAGACACAGTTATGGAAGAAGAGGATCATGATCAAGCTTTGCAAGGGGAACTAAAAAATCGGAAAGAAAATACCATACCCAAAGGGGTCATGTCTCCCAAAACATTGTTTGACTTATAAAACCATTTCCGAGGGATTCCAAATACAAAGGTGCAAATTTCCACATTGGTACATCGGAAAATTAACCTCGGGACAGACAAGGATCCCAGGCTTGTAAATTTAGGTAGTGATTGCACCCCGTAGGAGAAACAAGCCTTCATCAAATTATTTAAGAAATACCAAGATTTGTTTGCATGGACGTATGAAAATCTACGGACTTATGATACGAGGATCATCCAACATGTCATATCCATCAAGGAAGGAGTGAAGCCGTTCCAAAAAAAACTGAGAAAAGTACACCCCGCTCTAGAGCCGATGATCCAAAAGGAATTAAAGAAGCTCTTGGATGCACGAATAATTTTCAAAGTTAGACATTTGACCTAGGTGTCCAACTTGGTTCCTGTTCACAAAAAGTCCAGGGAAATCCGTTTGTGTGTAGACTTCAGAAATTTGAACAGAGATTTCAACAAAGACAACTATCCAGTGCCTCCTATGGAGAAAATCCTTCAAGCTGTATCGGGGTCAGAAATGTTCTCTTTGTTGGATAGGTTTTCAGGGTATAATCAAGTACTAGTGGTTGAGCCTGATCGGCTCAAAACCACATTCAGAACTAAGTGGGGAACATTTGCTTTCAGATGAATGCCCTTTGGGCTGATTAACGTCGGTGCCACTTTCCAAAGAGCTATGGACGTCGCTTTCAGAGGACTTATTGGGAAAATCATGGTAGTATATCTTGACGATGTCACCGTATTTTCAAAGCACAGATCTGACCACGTACACCACCTCAAGAAATTTTTTGAAAGGTGTCGGAAGTACGGGATCTCACTTTACCAAAGAAAAGTGTGTTCGTTGTTGCCGAAGGAAACTTATTGGGACACATAATAACTCGACATGGCATAGTGGTGGATCCATAATGTGCAAAATTCATAGCTCAAATTCCACCCCCAAGTGGGAAGAAAGCCATGCAGTCCTTCCTTGGAAAAATCAACTTTGTCCAAAAGTTTATATCAAATTTCGCCCAGATCGTGAAACCATTACAAGGCATGATTAAGAAGAATGCTAATTTTAAATTGAATCCCCTTGAGAAAGAAGCATTCGACAACATTATACAAGCCATCGTGGAAACACCCGCTCTTTACAGTCTGAACTTCAACAAAGGCTTTATTTTGTACACATTTGCCTTAGATTCATATTTGGCCACCGTCCTCACTTAGAAAGATGACTGCCACAACAAATGACCTATATCATTTATGAGAACTGGATTGCAATGCGCCGAGTTGAATAACCCAGATATTGACAAACAAACGTATGCAGTATACAAGGCGGTCAAACATTTCGGGTTGTATATCTTGAAGAATCATGTCATAGTCTTCGTGCCTCACCCAGTTGTTTGCTCACTATTCATACAGCAGGAGCTGGGTGAGCGACAAGGCCACTGGATGACATGCCTTCATGAGTATGACCTAGAATTTAAGCCAGCACACACTGTGAAGGGCCAAGGATTAGGTCACATGGTCGTAGAGGCAGTTGACTCATGGGGCAACGAGGAAGAAAATTGGGAACATGAGATCGAAATGTATCAAATTGATAGCACCACACCACGGGATACATCCTCCTGGTACGCAGATCTCCTACAATATCTGAAACACAGCACCATGGGCCCCGCTTTAACTACCAAGCAGAAATGTGCATTGAGACTAAAAGCTGTATCCTACCAACTTGTGCAGGGTAAGCTGTTTCGCAAACATCACAACGATGTCTTGCTACGCTGCTTGGAATGGGATGAGGCACAGAAAATATTAGCAGAACTTCAGGATGGCCCCACTGGGGGGCACTATGCAGGAGACACCACTGCTCACAAGATCATGCGTGCTGATTTCTATTGGCCTACTTTTTTTAAAGATGAATACGCATATTTCGAAAATTCCATCAATGCCAAAAGTTTGCAAATAGAGATATTTGGCCTTCGGCCCCATTACATTCTGTCACAGTGGAAGAGATGTTTCAACAATGGGGGCTGGACGTGATTGGGGAGATCTTCCCACACTCTTCCAAGAAACACAGGTACATCCTTACCACCACAGACTATTTCACAAGGTTGGTTGAAGCGGTAATGTTACGTCAAGTCAACGATCAAGAGGTAATAGCCTTCATCACCCAATGCATCATGATCAGGTTCTGTGTTCCAACCTCCCTTGTTTTTGATAATGCAACATATTTCTCATCATTGAAATTATATGATTTTGCTTTAGAAAATGGTATCGTACTTAAACCTTCTGCCAACTATTACCCTCAAGGAAACAGGTTAGCTGAGTCAACCAACAAGAACCTAATCTACTTCATCAAAAATACTTTGTTGTCCCAACAACAAAATTGGCATAGGGCACTCTACAATGCCCTCTGGGCAGATCGAGTCACACCCAAACCTTCCCTAGGCACCTCGCCCTTTTTCCTCGTGTACGGGAAAGAGTTATCCTTCCTCCCAACTTGTCTCTCCTAGCACTCTGGTTATCTCAGGAGACTCATGGCACTCCTTTCCCTGCTCTACAAGCCCGAATAGACACACTATTAAAACTTGAGGAGGAAACGCAAAAAAATCGAGAAAAATTCGCCATCCACCAAGGACAGATAAAACGATGGTTTGACAAAAAGTCAGCCGGGAACAAGATTTTTGAAGTAGGTGACCTCGTCCTCAAATGCGATAAAGCTCATGAAGATAAAGGGAAACACTCCAAGTTCCAGGCATTATGGATAGGCCCTTTCCAGGTCATAGAGAAGATCAGTCCCCACACTTACAGGTTACAAAATCTCGAAGGGAGGATTGAGGTCATCCCTGTGAATGGACACGACCTTAAACACTATTTCACTTGACAGCCCCTCAGGGCTGTCACTGCACCCTGTACCATAGTTTTTCTTGTTTTTCTTTTGTCTTTCTTTACCTTTCTTTTTTTCAATAAATTGCTTGTTCCACATAGGCTTCCTTTAACCTTTTCCTTCCCTTGGCATCCATTTTCTGAAAGGGGATATAGAAGCTACTCAAGCGGTATACTGAGTCAGGATCTATGCTGGTGTGTTATCTCTCCCCAGATTTTAAAATGGGGCAAGCATACTTGTGATGGGCACCCAATGGGAAGAACATGACTAAGGCCTTTGGACCAAAACGCGGCAGCTTACCTAGTATGCTGGCCCAAGGGACTATTGTGAAAAAGGAAACTTTTGATTGAATAGGTTACTAGAAGGAAAAGGGAAGGGTTAGCCTCAGGTGAAGAACAAAAATACAGGAAAATCATAAGTCCTCATATAGACCAGGAGCAACCTCTCTTGCAAGTAAAATAAGTCGAGATCCCTCATCCGCCTAAGCAATAATTTCCTAAATAAAAAATAAGTTCCCTGAGCACAAAAAATAAGTGCCCTAAGCACATTTCAATAAGTGCATTAAGCACATGAATAAAGGGTAAAGGATTGAGAAAGGCTTCCTACGTAGAGAGGCGATACGATGACTCCATCAGGGTATTGACCAGGCTCACTAGTAGCAGAGCAACGCTCGTGATTCCTAGGCAGTGACTCTGTCGAGACCATCTGGTTCGCTGGAAGCGGAGCAACACAATGAGGGCCAAATAAACTATACTAGATCCGTAAACCCATGAGGTTACTCCAAACTTTTCATCCAGTCTCCAAGAATGAAGACATGGTAAAACGACACCCAAGGGTAAGCAGATAGGGGGAAAAAATGTGCAAGGCTCGAAGATGGAAGAAGTGGGACCCACGAGGTGAAAGGAACAAGTGTCTTATGCTCTCCCCCCCCCTTCCCACTTCTAGATGAAACACCGACAGAGATTCTAGACCCTACCAGTTAATCACCATTTGTTGTAGCCGCTACAAAACCCTCCAAAAATTCACCATCTAAAATTTTTTTATCCCCCCTGAGCATCGAAAAAGCTAAGTTAGAATCTGAAGTTCAAGTTTGTTTTAGAAAAAAACCTTAAGTTGCTAAGTCATAGAGTAGGTATTTTTCCCAATTTTTAACCTAGCGACCCTGTGACCTATCAGGTCGCTAGGTCGCCAAGTTGAAAATCGCACTCAAATTTCAAAATCACGACCCTGCGACCCCCCAGGTCGCAATGTTGCAAGGTCACGAGGTTGCACATCTCATAAGCACAGGATATTTACGACCTAGAGACCTCATTTAATGCCCACACACACAACCCTTTTATAAATATAAGGGTTGCTAGGTCGCATTTCACCCACGCGATGGAGAGAAAAAAAAATCTTCTGACAGGCCAACTGGAGCGTGATTTTCTTGGGTAAGTTGCCTAATCCTCCTGATGTTTATGTTTGTTAAATTTGTTGCCCCTTTCCACTGACCTTAGCCCTTTTTGAGCCACCCACCATCTCTGATTTCAGATATTTTTGAAACTGAGCCTTTTCCAGTTATCCAAACCACAACCATTCCTAACAAAGATTTATAAATGGAGCCAACCAGCCTCCTGTGTGTTTTTCTCTTCCCCAAATGACCACTTCATCATCATTTTTGGTTTTCCTCACTTAGTCCTTATATTTTTTTAAGTTAAAAATGAAACAAAGGACCGCGCTGCCATCAAAATATTTCGGCTAGCCCTAGTGCGACCTCCGAACCTATGACCTCGCGAACCCCGTGACCTAGCGACCCAGTCGCTAAGTCACTAAGTCACATCTTGCTCAAAAATGAATGTTTGTAACCTTGCGACTCAACGACCAGCGACCTAGTCACAAGTCTCTAAGTCCCAAGGTCTCACCCTCGTGAATTGTTAAATCAATGTGACCTAGCGACCTCACGACCTTGTCACAGGGTTGCCAAGTCGCAGGGTCACTCCCTTCTAAAGTTTAAGCCTCTGCGACCTAGCGACCCAAGAAATAGGTCACTAAGTCACAAATCCACCCTTTCCTGGATCTCAGTTGGTCAGATTTAAAAGCAGTACCTAAGAATTTATTATTATGTCATTTGTCTTATCCTGGGATTGTTTTATGAACATGCCATGGAACCTCAAAGCAGAGTTAGAGTGCATCTCCATCTCTTCATCCTCAAGTGACATGGGACCTTCGGCAGTTCGCAAGAAAAACAAGAGCCTAGAGATAGAGATTAGAGAAGGTGAAATACCCATGTCTCTTCCCACGATCTATGGGGAAACTGCATGCACGTTTAGAAAAGGAGAAAGCATGAGTTGGTTTCAAGTATACCAAGAATTCGCACAACCAGAATTTCCAGAGGACCTCCCCGACCGATAAGTATATGTACAAGTTAAGAGGTCAAAACTTCACTACGCAAGTGCCCACCCAGCTATATGCCCATGTGCTGAATTTATTGCATGTATCATACAGAAGATTGACCCCAGGAAGTGGGTAATTCGAGACTACGAGGGAAAGGCTTTTGCAAATCTAAAAGGCTCGGATGCATAGTTTTATTACGCACTTCCAGAACGGGAACATAATTTCATAGAGGAATGGGCCACCACCCATGCGGTCCCCATAGCAGACACCCTGAGAGGATGGTTGGAAGAACCCAAGAAGTTCAAGATCAAGAAGGATCAAGAGTATCCTATGGTCGGCCTCAAAAAGGTATACAAGATGGTGGCAGCTATGCTTTGTAGGATATATGGTCATCCCGATGCCACCACATTTAGTGGTACTTGGGTATCCCTGATGAAATTTTTCACTGTATATGGCAGCCATTTCAATTGGGTTAGCTTAATAATGGTGGATCTCAAAACAAATATATTTGCAGCACTGGCACCAGAGGAGGGATAATCGTCTAAATTTTACATGGCCTCTTACCTATTTGATGCAGTTTTTTCCAGGTGCTACTTTGAGGGATGGGCTCACAACTGGGATCAGGAGTGGGCACACCCAATTCGAAAATAATTGCAGGTATTCTGGGACTCTAAATACAAGCAGGATATAGCATCAATCTCACAAATTTTCATCCCTGCACTCTACAGGAAATTGTTCGGTCAGGATACCCTGTGCATGTCCTAGTGAGCCATGGAAACATTAGTCAAGGTAGCACATTGGTTTCCATTTGAAGAATACACCTTTATTAGAGTCTTCAGTTCATTCAATACTCCCCATGCTCTACCCCAATTCTTCATGGACAAGATGCTTCTTCAGGAAGTATGTTATTAGATGACTTCTGGCTTCTCAAAGGTCCTTACTAAAGGTAAGAAAAATTCGTGGCCTACATTGCCACTCACCAGTAGTGCTTACACATTCAAGGATTTCAGGGAGGTAGAGGCAGAAGCTAAAAAAATAAAAGGTTTCTACCTGGGGTCTTTGGATCATCGGACATACGATCCTAAGAAGATAGTCCCTGACCACTGCAAACAGGCCAAGTTCAAATAGAGCTACTAGCATACTGAACGGCCATATGAAGATGTGAAAACAAACTAGTATAACATGGATAGGGAACTCGCACGGGAGCATGGTCTGATCAGGAGGATCAAGATGATCATACTCTGGAGGAAATAATCCACGAGTTGGGAGGCGCCTCTTCTTCCCAGGCCAAGAAGCCCTAAACCAACACAAGCCACAACTTTTCCACCCAATAGAAAGAAAAAGAAGCAGAATCTCAGCTAGAAGCTAAAAAGAAAGTGAAAGAAGATGAAGATAAGCGTAAGAAAAATGTGAAGATAGAACAGAAAAAGAAACAGGTGGAGGATGCCCGGAAAAGGAAGGAAGAGCAAGAAGAGAAAGAAGAAGCTGAGCGGCAGCTCAAGAAAGAATTAGATCAGGTGGAGGCTGAACACAGAAGGAAGGAAGAGCAAGAAACTAAAGCAGAAGCTAGACGGAAAAGGAAGGAAGAAGAGGAATCAAGAGGAGAAGAAGAAAAAGAAGGAAGGAAGAAGAGCAAATAAAAGTGGAAGAAGAGCATAGGAAAAAGGTAGAATAGGATAAGGCAGAGGTGGAGTGGATTTTGAAAGAAGAAGAAGAACAAAAGAGACAAGAGGAAAAGGATCAAAGATTAAAAGACACCGAGACACCTCCCCCAGTAACAGGAGTACAGACCGAGTTGTCACCCGTCGAAGTACCTGCAATCAACACGTTTTTTGCACTTTCAGAGCCAAGGTCCTCAAAAGGATAGGAGGAGGAGGTTTTCAGCTTAATGAGACTCACTTATGATCATTTCAACTTCAAGATCCAACCGGAAAAGAGGAGATGCCTAGCACGGAACATGGCCACCCCATTCATAGCCACAACAGAAAAGGATATAGTCCTAGAGACTAGGACCAATCCAATGATGATAGCATCAGTGGGAACTACTTTTTTCGTAGCCACAGAAGAAAATGTGAGCCAGATGAGTAGGGAAATCCTTTCCCTACAAAATAGATTACAAGAATCTGAAGAAAGAGAAGCTAAGTCAGAGCAAGAAACGAGAGCACTAAGGGAAGAAATCCGATAGCTCCAAGACAAAAACACCCTTATGAAAAAAGTACCGCTTACCGTCCAGAGAGAGTTGGTGACACTAGAAGCCACCATGAAGCAGGTGTATGGGGAGATTTTCACCATAAAGCAAACAGTCGCACCCCTCCTAAGAGCCCAAGTGGAAACGAAGAAGAGAAATGAGCAACTAAAAGAGGCCTCCTCCGCTTTAGATAGAATTATATAATGGACAAGCAGATATCCACAGGCTTCAGAAACCTTGCCCAAGAAATATTGGATTCACACTTAGAATGACAAGGTCCAAATTCACATGAAGGTGCAATCCAAGGAGAAATTATTTAAAGATCTGGAGATGGTGATGTTCGCATATGAGCATCTGATCAATGGCATTGACTCGATGCATGAATTGCACCATATTCCTTATTTAGGTGCATTGAGCGAGGAAAGGACATGGGGAAAAGTATATCAAGAGATTTAGGCATTTCTACAGCCTATCAGACAAGTCACTACACCTGATCTTCCCACATCATAGGAGAACTTGGTTAATTTTGTTGTAACGCCAATTTGGATTTACACCAAACTGGCTTCCTTATCCAACCAGGTCACAATCAAGAGGGAGACTCTGATTCCGAATGCCTTATAATTCCTACACCGGTTAAGGGAAGATACTCCTATGATCTCCTCAGTCGCTCCAGATTATCATGCATGGCAAAATTTCCTCAAAGAGCAAGAAGTTGATGTTCCCGACCTAGCAATCACACACATGCTCCCATGATCAGATTGCAAAGCACAGCCTATAGAAGGGGTTGTAGGTCACACCTTCCAGCACCAGGTCGCAAGTTGCACTATCCATTCAGGTCGCAAGGCAACCCAACAGATAGGAAGCTGAAGATTTAGGACCCCCAAGGGTCAATCTTGTCTTATATATACCCCATTCGAGGACTTGTAAGAGGATTTTTTTTTTGGACTCCAAAGGAGAGAAAAGATTTGTAAAGCATTAAATGACCTATTATGAATGAATACAAACATTTGTCTTAAATCCACTATTGGATCCGATGGAAATCAATGTGTCTATACTATGAGTATTTCTTCATATATGTCTAATATCTTATGATTAATTGATTTGCATTTCGTAATTATACTCTTTATGCATTTTAGCTTACTGTGTGTGTATATGATGGTATTTTATTTACATAGGAGATGTTTATAATTTTATTATTGACATCTATCTCATTCATGAAAATTCCCAAGTGCGGATAAGTTGTTCTTACTAGGCAGAATTGTTTCTTCTATGGTTTGAAAAATCTTACAAACACGACCTCAATGATATGCTGCTAATAGCATCTCCTTCAGTTGTGTGTTTTATTTTGTATCTTGTTATTTTTAGTGTTTATGTTCATTTACAATCATCGATATTTGTCTTGTGTCATTTGATAATTGTAAACCTATAACTCTGCAGGGCTCATTTGCGTCCAGGAGAAAGAGTATTCAGCGGTAGCTGGACCCACACCCCCAGACGAGATCCCTATCACAAACGGTTTAGAGTCTAATTGGTACTTTCTACCGGGAAGATCCCCTACTGTTGGCCAGAAAAATCTTCCTGTCAACAATATGGTATAATGTTTGACCCCTTGAAATTTCAAGCCATTCTTGAGCTTCCTATTCCTCGCACCTTATTCCAGTTACAAAGCCTCCAAGAAAAAGCTAATTTCTTTCATCGGTTCGTACCTGACTATGCCACCACCGCACATGGGTTCCTTAGACTCCTTAGATCTAACATTCCATTCGTATGGGAAGACTATGCTCAAGAGTATTTCGATGCCTTGAAACATGCTCTCACCTTCGCTCCCTTGAGTAGTCCTCCTAAAGTTAATAGGGATTTCATCCTGTACATCTTAGCCTCTTCCCACTCGATCGCTGGGGTCCTTGTTCAGGAAGATGACAATGAAATCGAGCATGTTATCTATTATGTTAGTAATAATCTTGTAGGCCCTCCTATGTCCTACTCATATGAAAATAAATTGGCATTGGCTGTTGTGTTCTCGGTCCACAAAATACGTCATTATATCCTCATGCGTTCCACCAAGTTCATGACTAATTCCAACCCTATGGCCTTCCTATTGAGTCAATGAATCATCAATGGAGAGTATGCTCATTGGATCATTATTCTTTAGGAATGCGATCGTGAATTTTTCACACCGAAAAGTAATAAAGGTTTAGCCCTTTCTGAACTCATTTCTAACTTACCTACCGGCACACAAGATCCACCAATTAATTATGATTTTTCCAATGAACATTTGTTTGCCATTACTTTAGACGACCCTCGGTATGGTTCCATCCTCACTTATCTGTGGACCCAAAAATTTTCCCTCAATTTTGACCATGATCCTCGATGATGTATCTGACACCAGGCCCACCGCTACCTTCTCATTAGTGACGACCTCTATCGTCATGGTGTAGATATTTTCCTTTGTTGTTGTCTCACGCACGCTAAATTTGAGCAAGTCCTTAATGCCTACCATAGCGGCGATTGTGTTGGCAACCTCTCCAGTCTCATTACTGCCCATAAAATCATGTGTGCTGGGTATTTTTGGCCTTCTCTCTTTGGTGATTACATTGAAGCACCCAAACACTGTTCCAATTGCCAACATTTCGCCCCAAAGGCTCAAACCCCTCCAGCTTCCTTCCATCCTATCATCTCAGTTGGCCCCTTCTGTAAGTGGGCCATAGAATTTATTGAGTGTTGACCTCCATCTGCTGGTAACCACAAGTATATCATTGTGGCAGTTGACTATTTCACAAAATGGGCTGAGTCCATGCCAACGTTCAACAACATGGAAACAACCACAAATATATTTTTATTTAACCATGTTATTGCTCGATTTGGGGTTCTGAAATAATTGGTATCTGACCATGGCCGACATTTCGAAGATGAGATATGGCATGAGCTATCCTCTTTGTTGGGGATTTGAGAACCAATATTCATCGTCTTATTACCCCCAAGGTAATGGCCAAGTTGAAGCGATCAATAAAAGCCTTAAAAATATGCTTCAACAGACGGTGAACGAGTACAATACCAATTGGCATCTTATGCTCTTCCCTACTTTGTGGGCCTATAGAACTTCTGCTAAAACTGCCACCGGGTTTACTCCTTTCCACCTTATTTTTGACGAGGAGGTAGTATTACCGATCGAGTGTGAAATCCCTTCCCTTCACCTATCTTTTGAACTTCTCCCTGACACCCAACCATTCGAACAAATACTTATCATGCTTGAGTTCACTTCCGAAGACCTTCGTGTTGCTAAGAAACACACCAAAGCTCAATATGACCGAAAATCCCACCTACATACTTTTCACGAAGGCGATATTATTCTAGTGTATGACCAGGCTCATGATTTCCTTGGTCATGGGAATTTTGACTCATTATGGCTAGGCCCTTACATCATTAGTAAGGATTTGGGTAAACGGGCACACCTTCTAGAGGATTTCGAAGGCCATCGTCTTCCTAATTTTTGGGCCAGAGTTGTAATCTACGGATAAATTATGCTTCCCTAGGAAGGTGTTAGCCTAGAACAACAGGTGAAAGACTATACTACCGTTTCTCCTAACTTAAAACAGATACACAGAGAGGATTGGATGCTTACTTGTTTCAGTCGCTTCCAAATGGCTCCTTTCTGTCGCTTCTGCTACAGCTTCAAATTCAAGAGGTTTTATTGGCTGAATGCTTCCTGCAAGAAAGAACACTGAAATAGTAGAAGATGCAATAATATAGATATCTATTCAAGCTATTTAGCTAAATCAGTTAAGCATAAACTACATTCATCAACCAAGATCTTGCAATATGGAAAATCAAAGTAAACATAGATGCATGTAGGGAAAAACAAGAAGTACTCTTTATTGATGATAGAAGGAGAGGTTATAACCTAGTGACTGGTTTGTAGTGACCTTCCAGTAGAGTTCCCAAGTCTCATCACAACATAAATCTCTCTAGCATCAACTCCACAAATCAAAACCTCTATTGAAAATTCTCCAGCATTTCTCTACTCAAATTCTTCCTCCTCAAACACTTATAATTGTGTTCAATTTATAGATGAACTATAGGTTGTTTTGCAACAAATTGCATTCCAAAAGTAGGCAAGACATGTTTCCATTCATGTAGATTTCAAATGGACACTTGGATCCAAATCTTGACACATGTGAACCCTTCTAGAAGACACTGGCCAAGTGGAGATTTCAGAAAAATGAGAATTTCGCTCCTAATGTGACCAACACACCTTTGAATGTCGGGAAGTGCTTTGTAGAGTAGCCTTGAATGGGGCTACCTGCATATGAAACACACTTAGGCCCCTTAGAGCCTGTGTTGGTGAGCTCCCACATGTTAAATAATAAGCTTCAAACCATGGAAATTCTTGCTTGATGAAAGTCTTCTTTGATTCATGTTGTTTTTTTTCTTAGGGCATATAGAAACTGAGATGATAGGGAATGATATACCCTTAATGATCGGTCCTGGAGATGATAACAAGTTAACTAGGTCATTGGGAATGGTGCCCGAATTGACCTATAACAATTGCCCCCTAAAGCATGAGATCCAAATAATAAGAAAATTTGATTGAGATGCTTTACACTATGATGAGCCTGGAAACAAAGTGGAACAGTCACCTGCATCAATCTCACAATACATTAGATCATGATATATCCTCTATTGATCATAATTGCTGAGGGTAGGAATTCCCATAGTTATCACATAAAATAGTCTAATAACATGTACATAATTCAGAAAGTCATCTACATTGGAATGTTGCCCAAATGAAGACACGCCTATAGATATAGGTCCATGTTTGGATGAGAATCTGTATGTAAGGTCACCATACAGATGATGTGTACAAAAATCCTGAAATCGTAGCCTAGATGGATGAAACTAGATCTGGGGTCTTCTTATCTCGTTCACTCGATCATTCGGGTACAAGTCTAGCCATGCGAATATATGATTTGTCATCGAACATGGAAAGACATCGTTTGATTACCAGCCAATGATGTGAGCTGTTAAAAAATGCGAGAGAACCACCATTAGTGTTAATGGCCCTCAAGGTACTATAGTACATTTCGTAAGGCATGAATAGATGATTTTATGTCGAACGGCAAACAAAATATTTCCGTCAAAGGTCCAGAAACGAGGATCTTGTCGATGCTGTAACAAGCCTCATGGTACTGGAATTTGATGTTTCTAAGTGAACTTCCTGGATAATGATTTGTTGTCGACGAGAAGTTACCTTACTGCAAAATAGGAGTTAATAATTTCAAATACAAGGGTATGACTTGATATATCACTTTTTAGGGATGACGGTCATGAAAATGAAGGTTTATGAGTATTGCAGATGGATGAGTTCTTAATCACTGGATGACTTCTCTTGAACATATCGGCGACACTGTGATGAGTTGACAACATTGACCTAAAACCGAAGTGAAGGTATGGTGAACCATAGGTGTGAATGAACTGTCAAGATGATTACCCAACCCAAATAGTCATGGGCATGGAGTGAAAGAAGTGTCATGTTCAAGAGCGACTTGCTACCAAAAAGAAATTTTACTTGCTTTTCCCAAATTTTCCCCGGTCATTTTTCAACCAGTACCTCTTTATTTTTTAACAAGCTTGAGGAGGATAACATTTTCTTGATCTATAGTTCAACCCTTCAGGAAAATAAAGAATAAAGTATCACTATTTAATAATTTAATGAGTCTAGTGATGAATGAAACTCGATTCTTGCCATGATTGACAAGTTTGTTACTATTTATTTTTTAACGAGCTTAACGATAGTGATAGCTCGGTACTTTTTCATGTTTAGAGAGTCTGAAAAAAAGGACGAAAGAGGACTCCAAAAGTAATTTTTCATAAATTTGTCAATCAAATTTGAAAAAGTGTAAAATGATATCTAAGAGAACCTCTTTGGTCATGTTTAACCAAGGTATTCCTTTTTCATAAATAATCCATCTCAGTCCAGAAAAGGGTTAAACTTATACTGAGTAGATATCAATTCATTTACTTTAACGAGCTTGAAATTACAAGTGCTCGGAAATCTTTTCACACTATCAGAGTCTGAAAAGAGCTGAAATAAGACTCCAGGGTTCCTTTTTCGCTATTATTGAAGCTCGAAAAAGAGATAAAAGTGCACTTCAAATCCTTTTTTGTTTTTAACAAAGCTCGAAAAATAAGGAGAAAAAGTATGCTTTGAGGTCAAGTCTTTCTTGAAATAAATCTGCATGAATAACTTGTTCTTCAGCTGTATTTCCTATTCAGGACAACATCAAATGGATTAAAAATAATTTTTTCATGATAAAAACATAATAAAACTATAGTCATAGTAATAAATTCATCTTGCAAGTAATTAAATGACTATATAAAGTTGTTTCACTATTCATTTCTACCATTCCATAGTTACCATTTGCATTTTGGAGCTCTGAACCTAATTTTTCCCCCGAAACTTTAGTCGTTGATTGCGGTCGTTTTTGTGGACAGATTTCATTTTCGTTTGATCTATGTTAGTAGCATGAACCTTCTCTTTCTTTCAGTATTCATTTCATTACCATTCCTTGCAATTTTTTAGGGTTTTATGCCCCTAGGGTAAATTCTACTCAAATTGAGGGCAACGCACCCTTGGACATCGAAAAATGTGTTGCATAGCAGGTACAGTGAAGTGTACCTGAATGTGCAATGCACTGTCTCAGCCAAGGGAGTGCGTTGGGCGCAGTTGAAGGTTTTTGTTTTCATGTTGTGTCCAAAATTTGCCTATATTTTTGCAATGAATGGTATCTAATGGATCTGATGGTTGATTTTGAGGTTTCCATTACATAATAATGACGATTACATGGAGAGAAAGAGAACATGAAGAAAAAGATATGATTGCCTTGAATGATCCGGGTACTGTGAGAGATTTAAGAGATTGCGGGCTACTTAAGTACTTCAAATTTTCGGGAATGAGGCAACAAATAGAACTCTTGGAGTTCTTTGTTCGAGTATGGGATTCGACGATAGAGGAATTTTACATAAAAAATCAAGTGTTGTCCATAACAGTTGATGATGTGTATTTTCTCACAAGTTTTTCGAGGAGATGTTTGCCCATTTCACTCATAATATCTACCGCTGGAGGAGAAACAGTGAGGGATTATGTTATGCAGTATTTCTATGCGGGGTTAGAACCTAGCAAAGATGGAAAAATAAACATCCGTGACATTAGTGATTTTCCTTTGAGAACCATCCTATTCAAAATCGCTAAAGTAGTTGGCATCGTTACACTCCATGTAGCGAACAAATCGTATATGCAATATGCGCTAGAGTGCTTAGAGCCAATAGTTTTCAACTGGTCTGAAGTTGTTCTATCTCAAATAAAGTAACAACTAAATAAATCAAAGGGAGGAAGGAAGAAAATTTTTAGTTATGGTTCCATCCTTATCTCCTTCGCTTTGGAACGGCTTCCACTGATGCAGCCACAACATGTAACATTGGATATATCTAGTACTAGAGATCCTCGAATGCAGAGATGGATAGAACTCGTGGGTCGGCATTTAGGCCAATCGACTGTTGTGTTCTCGACTGCATTCTTCGCCTGGTTCCAATGACAGATTGTCGCCATCGATGAGTATGCATATTCAGGCATCGACTTCCGAGGAGATCCAAAACTAGTTTTACCAGAAGGCACTTAGTGGGTTGCAATAGGTAAGAATGTTTTGACCATGTTTTTTTATTTTTATAAGGTTTATACAATGTTTTTGCATTTTTATTTCTTTCCAAGACTAAACTAAATGTTTAATGTAATGCATATATTGGTCGCGTTCAACTAGTAGAGGAACCAAAGCACGAAGAAGATGCACCAGCAAAGAGGGCTATCGGGAGAGAATCCCTTCAAGACCTTGATATCGTTGAGATTCTTGCTGAGCTTCAGCATCACATAGAGGGGTTGACCTTCAGGATTCCGAACTGCCGGATCGAAGAGCTTCCCATGCAACTGCAGCGACACACAATTGGGGTTCCTAACCATTGGATGCGGTTGCTCTGTAGGATTGCTAGATCTATAGCATGATATCATGAGCACCACTAGTTTACTTATGACTTTTTACATAAATTTTGAGGTCAGATGACCAATGTGTCTTGGGCACAAATTTTGTAAAAATATATAACTATCTATCTATATGTTTTCAGAGTTTTTCCTATGTTTAATGCACAATCCTATTCAATGATGTGAACGTTTTCTTTACCTATGTCGCAAATGTCTATCTAAAACTTGATTAGATAATGAATCAGTTAAAATGTTCAAATTTCTGGAAATGTGTTGATATTGAATGAAATCAAAATGTCTCTCCAAAAGTCAAACTCTTAGGAATAATCTAAGAAGTGTTGGATTTCTAACAGAATAAATACTAGTAAGTTGTAGTACCACAAGTTGTGAGTCTAACCTAGTGATTATGCAGTTAATACCAAATGAAATGGCATCAGAGATAAGTTCGATCAACACACTATACTCAGTGATATTATTCATCGATCTACCGATACAAATCCCTTGAAAACTCACTAACTCGCCATTTGGAGTGAAAATGGCCCACGCTGCAGAGGATAGATTCTGTGTACTATGACTAGCACCATTAGCATATCCAACAAACGGTTCTGAAGATTTAGACATCTACCATAAAATGTAAAGCGGATTACTAACGTCAAGAAAACTCTAAAAAAAAGTGTAGTGAATGAAAATTAACAGCATATAAACAATATAATACAAAAAATTACTACGCTTATGATTAAACATAGTAACGTTTCAAATAAAACCCATTTCTAGGTTGCGCCAATGGAATTCCATCGTAATCAACTAATTCATAGGCACCCTTAGCAATAAATCTTTTGAAAATATAGGGGCCATGCCATAATGGCTCGAATTTCCCTGTACATATTATATTAGCTTCTTGGTCGTAAAGAAGGACCGAGTTGCCCTCTGAGAAGATGCGAGGTTGGACATTTTTGTTGTATTGTGCCTTTATACATCTCTTATGTGCTTCGTTGGCCAATTTGGATTCACAACACGTTTCATATAAATGGATGAGGTTAAGGAGATGCGCTTCTTCTTCTGAGGTGTCAGGTAACAAGTCTATCGCAAGTTTTAATGATGATATTTCGCATTGGATTGGTAAGATAGCTTCCAGACCATACACCAATTGAAAAGGAGTGAATCCGGTCTCGTTTCTCACCAAGGTTCGATACACCCACAAGGTGAAGTACAGGATCAAGTGCCAGTTCCTTTTACGGACCCCTATCATTCGTTGAAGAATTCGTTTAATAATTTTGGTAATAGCCTCAACTTTTCCATTTGATTGTGGATAATAAGGAGTAAAATTATCATGTGAAAATCCTAACTTGGCTGTCAATTTAGACATCATATGGTTGTGAAAATGCTTCCCATGATCTGTAACTATAGCATGTGGGACCCCAAACCGTGAAATGACGTGAATGAAGAAAAACAATGTAGTTGTTTGTCTTGTGTTGTTGAATGTAGGCATCGCTTCGGCCCATTTGGTAAAATAGTCGACTACAACAATAATATAACCATGCCCCCCAGATGAAGGAGGGTTACTGGCCATGAATTTGATACCCCATTTCATAAATGGTCCAGCAGAGACAATAGGATGCATTGGTGCTGGCGGTTTGCGGATTTTACAGTCCTAAATGTGCCATGGATGACAACTTCTGACTGTGAGGATACAATCTCAAAAAATAGTAGGCCAAAAGTAACTGGCACAGAGTATCTTCTGCACGGTATCATAACTAGATAAATTTCCACCACAAGCCCCAGCATGGCAATCATTTAATACTTTTTCGGCCTCCTCATGAGTGAGGCACCTCCTTAAAATGGTATCGACACCATGACGATAAAGTGTATTACCAATGATCAGATAATCTTTGGCTTTGTATCAAATACATCACTGATTAGAGCGAGAGGTGTTAGATAAAAAAATTTGGGTTTGGAGATAAATGATGAAATCTCCTTACCGGGGATCAGATGATCTGATTAGAAACATAGACTCGTTTGGAATAGATGGTTCCAACATAGTTGCAGTACTATCATAGGGAAGGTCACAGAGAAGCTCAGCCAAAACTAAAGACTTCTTTGACTTGGATTTGATGAATTCCAAATCAAATTCTTGCAAAATGACGATCCATTTTGAGTATTTCCCCGCCAACAATTGACGTGATAAGATGTAAGTCATGGGGTTGTAATCCGAAACTATTATTGTTTTTCGGAGCAGGATATAATGGCGAAATATTTGGACAACTTGAACAGCTGCCAAGGCAAGATTTTCATGGACAAGTACTTAACTTCCGTATCATTGCTATTACGACTCAAATAATAGATCGGATGTTTAATTCCATCTTCTACTTGGACCAAAACCATAGCGATGGTCATTTCAGCCTGAATATATATAGGAAATAATCATTTTGATAATTTTGAGGATACATTAATGACACTCGGACAAGACGGTCCTTGACAGCATCAAAAGAAGCTTGCGCAACTTGGTCCCAATGGAAGAGAACCCCCTTTTTCAATAATCGATTAAATCCTTTAGCCATTTCGACGTAGTTTGGAATGAACCTTCTCAGGAAGTTAGACTTTCCTTGAAGTTTTTGTATCTGAAGTAGGTTTGATGGTGCAGGAAAATCAAGAATGGCTTGTACCTTCATTGTGTCTATTCGAATTCCTTCTTTTAAGACTACGAATCTGAGCAATCGACAAGAACCAACATAAAACACACATTTGTTCAGATTGAGGCGTATCTTGTAGTGCCAGCAACGTAATAAAATGGCTCTCAAATGCATCGGGTGATCAGTCCGATTTCATGAATGCATTGGTAAATCATCTAGATATGGTTGAAAAATGTGCTTGATGTCGTTGAAAGCATAATCCATTTCTCTCTGAAAATTTACCCCAGTATTCTTTAAACCAAATGGGAGTTTCCGATATGCGAATGTGCCCCAGGGACATATGAATGCTATCGTATGTTGGTCATCTGGGTGGATATTGATTTGATTGTAGCCGGAAAATCCATCCATGAAAGAAAATATTTCACATCCAGCACAATCGTCAATAATCTGGTCGATAAAGGGAGTAGGATAGTTGTCTTTTGGACAAGCCTGATTAACATCCCGATAATTGACGCACACTCTAATGGTTCCTTGTTTTTTCATAACAGGAACGATATTGGAAACCCACTCAGTTAGCGGAACAAGGTAAATGAAACCAGCATGCAAAATCTTTTCAACTTCTGCTTTGATGGCAATGACTTTATTTGGATGAACAGGACGAAGCTGTTGACGCAACGGTTTGACATCAGGATACATATTAATGGTGTGTTCAACTATACTAGTATCTATGCCTTGAATTTATCGTAATACCAAGCAAATAAGTCACGAAATTCACGAAAAACAGAGCAATATGAATCAAGTTTTGATGGAGAATAAGATACACCGACATGAATATTTTCTACGACGCCAGGTTTAGTCGAAATATCGATAGAAATCGTGTCTTCAATATTTGATAAATTTCGCTTAGATTCAATTTCAATAATTGGAAAATAATTTGAAAATAAAGTTTGTATGGATGGGTGATATAGTTCACTTAGATTATTTTCTTCATAATCTGGAAGATGGGAACGATGATGATAATCTTCCCATGGTTCTCCTTCTACCATCATAGCTTCCAAAATATTTTCATCTGTCAAAAATTTTGAGGAAAATGGATCAGATGGAGTACCAAAATCTAATGAACAATCAACCCAAACACTTGGCGACATTGATTTCGGATTTTCCGCTTAAGCCAAATAGATTGATTGCTATTGTAGCTCAATAGGGCTTAGCGGTAAAACATCATCCAACGTAGAAATATCAGAATCACCCGTACTCTCCCTTAAGCTAGATAGAGTGGAAGAGATCATGTAGCAGGTCTCCATGCTTGCAATTTTTCCCGACATCGCGGGTGGCAGTAATGCAAAGGTTCCCATAAGAGTGGAATCATTTAAGAGTCCTACGCAAATGTTCTGGATTTCTAGTTGGGGTAAGTGAATATACAGAACGCTTCCAGTTACCTACGAAGCGGAGGCAAAAAAGGATATTTTATTAATGACTATAATAGTACCTTTATGAGGAAAGGCAAGCATTCTAAAATATGTAGAAACAATAGCAGTCATTGCATATACCCATGGTCTTCCGAGTAAAATATAATATTCAAGGGGTCCCCCAACAACCTCAACACTAATACTTACTATTTTTTCTCGTAATTCATCTTGCAGGTTATTGATAATACCACAAGGTTTATATGTTCTTCCATCAAAAGCCTTCAACGTCGTTGATGATTGTGATAATCGTGGCAAGCCAAGTTACTTCCAAAAGTTTAGAGACATAATGCACATAGATGCTCCCTCATCAATAATAGTGCGATGAACAAGATGATTGAGAACATTTACTTGGATGGAGAATGCCAATTCTGCTGGTAATTGCGACACATAGCCGGTATGATTAAAGACGACAAGATTAGAATCAGTTGGATCAATTCCACCAATTGTCGACAATAAAGCCTGCTTATGGGAGGGACAATTTGGTAATACCTCAAGAGCAGACATAGCTGAAGGGGATTGAGCCAAATCTTCAAATATATTATAATTTTGTGTAGCTCTTGCTTTAGGATTATATGTTGATTTATGAATTACTCCCTTCGGTGGTTTAATCGTAAATTCAGGAATAACAGGAGGTGGTACCGATTCATTAGATGGATTCGTTGTCGAGGTAGTAGGTTGATTAGTGGCCAGACTACCATAATCTTTATTCCGCGTCGACACCAAAATATCTTGTGAAGGTTTTTTAGTGGATAACATTAACACTTGGGAAATAGGAGCTGGATCCGTAGCAACCAAATTTGTGTCTGGATTTGGAAATGGATCTGTCAACAGAGCTAATGCATGAGAAGTCTTGATGATTTTTGAGACTTTGGCATGGTGAGTAAAATCCCTAACAAAATGTTCCTCATTACAGATTATGCATGGATAACGAGGTTTCCGTGGTCCCGACGTTTGATCAAATGATCGTTCCTGCGGGTTAGAAGTTTGCTTTTTATTTGATTTCCCCTTTTTCTTACTTCCTAGTTGCTTATCACTTTTGTCTTTATCAAATGAGATGGAATTGATTTCGCAAGTAGGAGTAGGATCAGATGCAGTAGTTTTGTGTGTGTTTACAGTGCCTATCAAGACGTCTCCAGCATGAGAGTCCTTTATTTGAGGAGGAACATTGAAATTAGATCGCGGTGCATTTGGGATTTTCTCAAAGAGTGTGCCAAACTGAGTATAAATCAAGTCTAAATATTGGGCACGAGCGATAAATTTCTCTTCTGTGACGATTCCACCTTTAGCCACATCCTCTGTTATATATGGTAATAGGGATTTGATGAACCATTCAGCAAGGAGCTGATCGGGAACAAATGTCTTAACCATTCATCGACGACGACGCCACTCATGAATATGATCTGAAATGTGAGTAGCATTACTCTGTTTGAATTTGGTCAAGAGTTCCATTCCAGTTTCGTATCTAATCAGTAACTATAAATGGGTCAAAAAGGTAGTAGCCAAGGCAGTGAAATTGTTGAAAGAAGCTCTAGGTAATTTAATGTACCATTTAGCTGTAATGTTCCTTTTCCAGGAACAACTGCAGATTGGGAATAAAATGAGCTATTTAAAATGTGGATCTATATAAATGTGTCTGATACAGATGTAAAAACACTTAAAATTCAGTTAAATATGCAAGAAAAACCTTATATAGTGTTTTATGGGCAAAAAGGTGGGGAAAAGTGATGATTTTGGCCCTAAAATGAGTATAATCAGATATCTGCGTAAAAATAAGGGAAATGGTAGGATTTTATTCCATATTAGGTCATTAGGGGCCTATGATAAAAATTTCAGCTCAAACAAATAATTCTAGCTAAGTTAAATAGTTCCTCCTTCCCAAACTAGGCTAGAAAACCCTAATTTCCCATGGCTTAAATTATGCAGAAAATGGCTGAAGCATGTAGAGCGTAATTTCTGAGGGTTTTAACTGAAATAATGCTAGAAAATAAGTATGGAAACTTATAATATGAATCATATGGTTTACATTAGGAAAAACAGAGATTTACACAAAGAAAGGCCTCCAAATGAGGTGATGCAACCATGCAATGAGACAGAAGAGATGAAAAACATAATTTACAGGTGGCTGAAGTAGTGTTTCATTATATTTTAGATATACAACAGATCCAAATAGAAAATCATAGATCAGAATGGGATCTATATTCAAAAAGAGCTTTTTAGTACATTCCCCTTGGGGATCTTAGCAAAAGATGAATAACAATGAATAGATCTGAGATCTACACAATAGATCTGAAGTAATCTTCAGAAATTTCTGAAGAATATGATGCACAGTAGATCAGATCTGAAATAGGACATGTATTGGTTGGCCAATCCATGGATCACCTCAGTGAAGGAAAGGAGCCCTTTCACCGGAGATCTCTCCTCTAAACTAATGAAAAACCCACACTGCAACTCTGCCTGCAAAAGGATGCAGTTTCTGAAGCTAAATGCGCAGATGAATCTCTGGTGATCTATAACACTCTTCTTATCTTTGGCCTCATGCCAAGATAAGAATCTGAAGCTCTGGTGATCTAGAACACTCTTGCCAATGGGTTAGAAGACTTTCCCAGTGAAAAGAGGGGCTAGATATGCATAGATCTGAGAAGATCTATCTTCCACTTGTTGTAGCTCACTTAGAAAATGGAAACCCTCACTCCAAACCCTAATCTTATAAAAGGAAGGAGAAGGCTCAAGGAAAGGGTTGATGATGATCATTTGATTTTGAGATTGCTTGAGTAACTCAAACTCTCTTGGTTGTTTAGCTAGAGAGAGGAATTTCCTGTTTAGGAATTCCTCCTCCTTCCTTGAGGTTCTCTTGGAGGAGATTGTGCTGCATTGGTGATGACTATATTCCTTAGCTAAGTTTTCTAGAAGCTAATCTCAATCTGTCAATTTTTCATCTAGAAAACACCCCAAACAAATTTTTGTCCTCCTACCCCTCCCTGTCAGTCTATGATGAGAACAATATTCAGTTTTCAAGTCATATCTCGCTTCAGCAAAGTCTCCCTGTCTATAGCTGTCATAACTTCGCTTCTCTGCTATCATTTTCCCTTATTTCTCATGCCATTCACTATCTGAAAGTTCAAAAAGTGTCTGCTCCTCCATCCCTGATCATCTTGTCATATGAAAATCTGATCATGCCAAAGAAAATACTCAGAATCTATGACTATTGTCTCTAAGTTAGATAGTAGTGTTTGGGGATTTTTTCCTTGACTAAGATATCCTAAGCCAAAAAGCCTGTGTCTAGTACCAGTCAGCCATGAATCTTTCCCTATTTCGTAAAAAAAACCTTGATCTATCCATAGGTCACGCACCACTAAGAGGTCACTTTGTCTCATTTAAGAAGAAGTTCAACAAAGATCCAAATCCGGAAAATATGAGGATGTTCACTGTATAAAGAAATATGCTTAGATCAGGCGAAATCTCCATGAAACACCAAAGGAGCTTTCCAAGGTTCAAAAGCATATTTTTTTACATCTCTGCAGGGGTGTAATTGAATGATGATCAGTGTGCAAATGGGAGCAAAGGATCAACTGAACAAGTTTCTCATAATGAAATATTTTTCCTTCAATAATCAGATGGAGAGCTGTAAAGTAAAGAGTAGCAAGTGTACATGTTGAAAATACAAAGGTTGCCTGAAGAGCAGAGATCATTCCTCAAATCAAATGAACACAAAAGACTTAGTGATGCTGATCAGAAATGTTCCATAATCTCCTCCAAAAGCAGTGCTACATAATCTTTCCAAAGGGCATCATCATGTAGGGAATAAGAAGACAAATGCTTCTTATGTTACCTTGAACTTGGGATGTGAAAATTAGTCAAAGGCAGTTTCAATATACCTCTGAAAACATAGTTTTTAGCCACCTATAAAATTTGTTATATCAAAAGGTGGCCAAATCATTTTTGGAGCCTTCAAGAAACAAGTTTTATTGCTAAAAGAGTGTTATCTCTTGAAGACTCTTGAAGACATCATGTCCTTGGTCTAAATCTTCACTGTTGTTTTCATTTTAACTCTGAAATTATGTTGATTTTATAGAGAAGAAGATTGTTGCAAAACACCATTGTTTCCTTCATTCCACTTCAAAACTAACCTTCATTTTATTTCCTTTTTCCCCCATCATTTTCCTCTATTTTCCATTTTTTTCCCCTTTTTTCTTCATGAAATCCTCTTTACAAAGTTTAAAACTCCTTTTTGAACTTTTCCGAAACCCCCAAATCCATCAAAAAACATTGAAAATTTTCATGAAAAATAAGTTTTTTTTTCACTAAGGGTTTAAGCCCCTTTGGGCTAAATCCTAAACCACTTCCCCACATACGCCTTGGTGTTGGAACCAAGCGCTAAGCCCTTTCGGCACTTATCGCATCGGAAAAATTGGAGTGTGCAAGTCTGTTTTCCATGTACAAACATCTGATGCGAATGGCCCCTTATTACATAGCTCCCGATCCTGTCATCACTTCATATAACCTTTTTGCCCGCAATCGGGCGCTAAAACATTGTAATAATCCTTCTCTGATGCTCATTTTCCTTTGTAAATCAAAAAACCCACTTTTTCCTAAGTTTTGGTCTAATAACCCACCAGAGAAATGTTTTTATATATAAATGGGTAGATTGAAAATCCCACATCAAAAGTTCTGATGTGATTGAAGCCCCATTGTATAAACTGCACCCCTCGCTTCACTCCATATAACTTACGCTCGGGACCGAGAGTTAAAGTCTCGAAGCACTAATCGCATCAAAGAAAATCAAAATGGTTAGATTGAAAGACCGGCGCTGAAGTTCCGATGCGATTGGCCCATATATAAATAAGCCCTGGGCTTATCGCATTCCATATAAACCAATGGCCCCGCAGTCAGGCGCCAGACCATTTCATATACATATATCCCACCCCGATACATAAAAACCTTTTTATTTTGTTAATTTTTGGTCTTCACCATAATTAAAGGGTTTTTCGCTGGTGCATGATTTAAAACAATATCTATCGTTGATCTTAAGCCGATCAAATGGCCCGCGTTGGATCGCATCGCAAGTTTTTTGTCAGGCGCGTCAAATGTTTCTCCATCCCTGATTGGTCAACCCCCGATGAGTTCTCCCCCGTCGATATAATCTGCAAATCGACAGCCCATAGTTAATCGCATCGGCACCATTCAAGTTTTTTCCCCACCGATCGTCGAGCCCTGATCGCATCTGGGCCGTCCACGTGTCCAGATCGGACGGTCCAGACTGCATCTCCCGACTTTGGTTTAAAAACATATGCCCCCATTCATAATGTTGTTTTGGCCAATCATAGTCGTTGATCTCTGTAGATCAACGACCCTCATTAACCCTTCTCCGCCCTTGTATTATTTTCATTCATGCCCCAGATTCAATACTGGCCATCGATCTTCTACATCTAACGGTCCATATAACCCGACAGGCCTGCCTCCTGTGGGTCCTGCCTCCCTCCAAGTTCTGATCTCTGCTATTCAAATCTTAGATCCATCGGCCTAGATTGAAACTACTCATCCCGCTTCCGCTCGCGCATCTTTTCAAATTCGTGCTCGCTCTCCGTCATCAGAGCTGAGACCCCAGATCTAATGGTTCAGGTGCATTTTCGCGTAACTTTTAGCACGGAGGATAATTTCTAAAATTCACCCGATACAAGCTATTTTTAGATGCCAAGTGTTGGGCAGGGATGCATATCACGTTCCAAAAGGAAAAACTACCTACCCGCCTTTTATCCGCGCGAAACTCGTGGTTTTTAGTCCCGAAACCACTTTTCCCTCTTTCCATTAAGTTTCATCACGCGCGCTCCTGGCCGTTGGTCTCCGTAGATCAATGGTTTCGATGTATTTTCTCATTTCACTATCATCCTCCACCCTTTCCAAAGGATTTCAATGAGTGATCTCCACCGTTGATCACTTGGGTTGATCTCATCCGACGGCCCAGGTTATATCTGAAACCCCAAATTTTATTTAAATTATTTTCCTCCTCCAAAGGGTTTTAAACCCCATTTCTTCGTGTTTTCTTCTATTTTCCAGACAATGTGACCTCTTCACGCTATTAATTCACAACCAATCCTGACCATTGATTTTCTTGGTCAAAACATAGATCAACATCTCCGATATAATTTTTCACCGCTCATTCATCAACCCACTTCCCTTTGACCTTCGCACGCAGATCTCCACCATTGGATGCTGCCATCCAACAGCCTTGCTCCTTCCTCACAACCTCTGAAGCAGTTTATCCCACAACGTAGGATTTCATAATATTTTTTGTATTTTGCAAGTTTCAAAGGATTTTCCCATTATAATAAAGGGAAATGAAAGCCGAGGGTGACGATCCTCTAGACTTTCATTTATCAAAGGAAAATTACTACAGAGGGTTCTATGCCACGTTTCATCAACGCTTCATGGGAATTGTTTCCATATGAGCCTTGTGAAGCCCTGCACATCAACAAGACACAGACAATTAAATCAAAGCAAAAAAGTATCAGTGTGGAAGAACAAAACACAGCAGAACAGAGGATTGAAGACAGTTTTGGGGGATTACGACTAAGATCGAAAATCAAAAGCCTAATCCTCCAAATTAAAATAGAATTTAAGACAAATCAAAAGATTTATCAGTCATTAAGAGCCTCCACCGCCACATCAGAGGCAAATTGACTCCTCTCAACTACCCATTGCCACCTGTAGCACTAAAGCATTCAACAGACGTCGAATTATGATCATAAAAGAAGATATTTTCCTCAACGCAGCCGAATAGTTAATTCTACCAAAGGAAATTAATGCAAAATATCAACAGAGTTATTACAACATGAAATAGATCCTTAAAAGTCAACAAAAGCTCCCACCGAGCTTAATCCTTTAATGTAAATCAATTAAGACAGAAAAAAAATTTGTAAAATTCTCCATTGAGCCCCTTAAAGGCTGAGAAGTATTAAGTATGTATTAATTTCCCTAGGAAATCTTTTATCAGATCCCACCTCCTCATTCCTTCTATAAATACTCCCGTAGAAGATAAGAAAATGTTGGTTGCTGAACTCTGAAATATACTTGAGCTTGAGACTTCTACTTCTAAATAGTGTTCACAGGCTCTTGAAGCTCTGCTTGTGGTTTGATAAGTTAGTCTGGGAAGTGTAGATGATTGTTGAACTGAAACATTGGACTTAAAGTTGTAACTGGTTTGAAGCATCAATACAAGATGATTTATGGGATCCTGGTCTATGTCGACGGTGATGTTATTTCTTATTGTAAATTGTTATTTTATTCCTATTTTCACTTTGTTCATCTTCTTTGATAAAGAACATCAAGCATAGAGTTAGGATTTACTGTATATCAATACCCTTCTCTGACTGATAAGCTTTATCTTAATGTTTTCTTCCAAATTGTTTTGTTTAGGAATGATTTAATTCATTTTAAGTCATTAGGAATGCTGGTGTTCCCTCGTCCTCCTTTTTAGGCTAATTTTTATTCTTGAATGTTATTTTCAGTTTATTTTAAGTAGAGATGAACTAAGGAAGTTATGGTGAGCCCTTTCCTAGTTTTATCCCCAAAGACTATCTGAAAGTTTCCCTAAGAATGTGTTGAAAGCTGGCTAGTTTCAAATTACTTACTAGATCTTAGACCATTCTTTGTTATCTTATGTGTTTGTCTTTAAAGTTTACCAAGTAAAGAAGAGCTAGGAGAGGTTTGTGGTGAGCCCTGCCCGCTAGTTTCTTCTCAAATAGTTTCTTTTAAAGTTTCCCTTTGTTTTCATATGTTTTCTATTGAAAGTGCATCAAAAGATGGATAGTTTCGAAGTACTTACCAAATCTTAGATTACTTTATGTCTTTCTTTAGTGTGTGTCAAAAGCTGGCTAGTTTCAAAGTACTTACCAGATCTTAGGCTGCTCTTTGTTCTTCATTTTTTTAATTCCCCTTCTTGTTGTATCACTTCATTCCATAAAATAAACTTTAAAGAGATCCTTAGACATAGATGACTTGCCCCATGGACCACTCTTGCCCCTTGTTGTTTCAATTAAACCCTATTATGAATCCATAGCCCAATGGATTAAAACCAACAATTATCTATCTTTTTGGCCGAATCTTGTTTAGATTGCTTGCAACTTCACACCTTTAAAACTCTTTCCACTTAGAACTTTCCACTCAAATAATAATCATGCTCAACCATCCAAAACAAACAAAAACACTTGGACTTCATAACTAGCCTAATATAATTACCCAAAATATTTAAAGATAAATCAATCTTTGCACTTATTGGAGAGATCCCTCTTCGGATTCAGGAGGGATAGATCCTAGAATCTCAAAGTGGTTGAAACGATGTTCTCCCTGCAGTCAAACTTTTTCCAATCATGCTGATTACAAGGATCCAACATTTATGGCGACTCTGCTGGGGAATTCTAAGTTGAATGACAGTTTAAGTACACCATAGGCCTCAGAAAACCCTTGATTCAAGAAACATGGTGCAATGAGTAAAATCAGCCGTCTTCAAGCACTACCAAGTAACGGTAATCATGATGAAACTTGTTTGAATCAGTGACAAACTAGGCAAAACCATAGGATTCTCATAAGAGCTTATCTAACCTTGAAGGATCAGCTGGCTTAGCCATAAGAGTAGATTGTCTTTGTCTCATAACTGTAGCTAAGTTTTGAAACAGATTTAGGACACTCCTAGAAACCAAAGGACTGAAAAATAGCTCAAGAAAACCCAATAATATTTCTGATTGGTATTCAATAAAAATGGTGGTGGACCATAAAACCTTTTTTTACAGGTCAAAATACCTCCTCATCGGCTCAGAGGAGAAGACAAATATGGAAGGAATACAAAGACATAAATTAAACATATTTCTGCCAAGGTAACGCCTTTCTATAACAAAACAAGAGTGTTATAACGCATGAGACCAGTAAATGTGCCGCGTTAGTGGCTAGGACAACCCTCTGTTTACACTAGAGGGCAGTGTTACCCGTGTTTTGAGTTTGAAATGGGAAAAACACGCGGAGAATGATTTGAATCTTATGCTTTCCCTCACAAGAGAGTTAGTTCACAAAGGAAACTGCAAAGCACCAATTCATTATTGGTCACTGCCATAAAAGACTGAACTCATAAGGAGGCAAAAGCATAGAGATTAAAGAAACATATTAGTTTTTTCTATTCCAAACTAGTGGAAAGAGAAAGGAAACAATGGCTTTCTCCCTCTCCTATAAAAAGGAGTTGAAGGCTCTTAGTTGAAGGTCGAAGGATTTCTAATGTTCTGAATATTTGTGAAGTAGAGAATAGTGTTATAGTGTGAAGGCCAAGAGTCAAAGAGGTTCCTAGAGAGCTTGTTGACTAATACTTCACTATTTGAGGGATAGAGAGACTGGAAGGCTGAGGAGGGCTTGATACAACCGACGGTTGTAATCCTCCTTGTTTTAAAATCAATAGAATTGTATCTGTTTTGTCCATTCGATGCTTAATATTGTCATTATTGTTTGAATATTTACATAGTATGATATGAATGGCTCAGATGAGCATAATTTAGATGTTCACTATATATTTTCTTAATTGATAGGATATATGTTGTGTTAGAAATTACACGAGTGCTTTGATTGATTGCAGGACTAAGATTTGGAGCCGGTGAAGAAGGACTCTTGCTTCGCTGCCTATTGCTCTCCAAGGGACTCCGAGATCATCAAAGAGGTAATTTTCTATTGCATTCCGTCAAGTTGTTTTAATTTAATATGAACATATATATGCCATCTTTGTGAACTGTATAGCTAATCTTACCATCTGCCTCGGGCACCAAAAAGCCCTGAGAGGGATATACGATAACCAACAACCCAAGAATTTTACCCTATAGTAGAATTGGCGACTCCACTGGGGAGTTTCCCCATAGTTTTCAGACTATTTCTTTCCTCCTTTCTTCTCTCCTCTGTTCACAGATCCTTCCGACCAATACTTATGCCCAGTAGACATTTCAAAAGCTCGCAGAGTTCAATCCTGTTTCTGTTTGACCATATGAAGAATTTTTCCCTGGCTAACGCTACCCCTGTAGGTTTTCAAGTGCATTATAACGCTGACTCTGCTTAAATACAGTGCGTTAGTCTCTAGATTAACGTTTTCTTTACTCAGAGACAATGCGTTACTCAGCCAAAATTTGTTGTTCACTGCTGTGATTGTGTTTTAGCTGCAGAATGTTTTGGCCATCAGTATATCTCCTTGACTGAATCCTTGTGCTTGTTTACTAAGCTAGCATTTCTGTTTGTTTGATCTTGCTTGAAAAGTTAGTGTCAAAAGAATTTACTTTTTAGAGAAGAAATTTTGTTTCTTTTAGTTTTTTCTGTATCTAGCTGAGTTAATTCTGAAATTTTTGGTTCATAGACTGTTAAGAAGAGGTAGATAGAAGTCTGAATCTTTAAATTCGAACTGTGTTATTTGAATGTTAGTGCATGGATGTTGAAAAGAAACCTCTCCTTGTAGAAATAATCTTCATCGAATTAAACATTTAGAGCATGTTTTGCATGGTTTCTTGAGTCAGAGTCTTATTACATTTCAAACATCCACTCCCCCTCTGCAAGACTAATAATCAAGTACACTAAGAATCAAGCGATCATAAAATCAATCACATTACTCTTTTTTGAGCTCACACAAACAGTAGTTCAGGCTAGGATCTTGGGTTAGGAACAGTGAGAAGATCACCCAAGATCTCAAAACTTGAAACTAGAGTCATTAACGAGTGAAATCCTATTTCACTCATATTCTTGGGACCATTCCTTTACCGGAGCTCAACGCGAGACAACACTTGGGTGCACAAGAAGGTAGCCTGCCTTCGACTGCATCCGATGGGTGTGTTATATATTGGGGTTCCCTTCGGGAATGTCAAAACTAGATTGGGGATCTAGGTATTCTGCCCATATAGCACACGGTCCTTAACCGTGAACCCCCCTGATCATGTCTATGATTTGAGGTATCTTTAGTGGCCATAATTTTTAGGGACTTACACAAGGTGACTGGGACGGGCTGTCATGGTACCTGAAACAAACGGACCCACTCTGTCTTCGGTCTTTAGGAGGGTACTCGTCTTCACAAGAGTTCTTACACCTATCGTCTGAGGTTCAGGCGAAGCTCTAGAGTGACCGTAACTGTACTTTCGACCAACCCTCTCTGTATACTATTGTGATACTGGATTTCATCACCAGAAAATGGTAGTACTCAAACAGGGCACCCTATTCTAGCTGCTTGCTGATTGATTTTAGAGAATCCTTTTTTCTTTTTTAGGTTTGTGGTTACTTTCATTGAGACTTCATAATACATCAAAATTTATTAAAATTTGTTAAAATTAAACTGGTTACCGTGGCATCCTCCGACCCACTCCGTCTGTCCTGACGATAGCAAGGTCTACCTCCTCTCACTATTGAGGAAGAACTGAACCTTGGTGAACCCATGCCTTCTACGGAAGAGCAGTCTCCTCTGACTAATATTGATTTTCACATAGCCTCATATCATCCGGAATTTTCAGAGGACCCTTTCACTGAAGGGGTTGTACCTCATTACAATTCTCTGTTCACTGATCCGTTGGGGCCTATGATAATTCAGATTCCATCACGCCAAGATATGTGTTCGGCTGCACAAACATCCATTTCACCACTAGAATCCACTGGGTCGATGCCAATGGCAACCATCCCAGGTTTTCCACCATCCTCCCCGCCGGTGGTCAGTTCTATGCCATCACTGGGTAACCCCAGTAGTCAACATATACCTACGGTCATCACAACTATCAGTAGCTTAATGAATCCTTAGGCATCTACTTCTACCGTGACCACGTTGGGACCCACGGTAACTCCTCCCACGAGTATGAATACTTCGGTGCCTTTTAGCAACCCTTTCGGTTGGAACCCTCTGTTGAGTTCAAACCCCTTGGCCACTATACCAGGGGGCAGTGTTACCAGTACGCAGGTAGCAAGGAACATTTCGCTTCCCCTACAATCCTTAGGACAAATGGGACAACCTATTATCAATACTTTTCCTTTAAGTGGTGCAAATATAGGTTACGGTCTATGCCGTTGCCAAACTATGCAAGTAGTAGCATGCCTCTAGGTAACTCTATTGCATCCATTTGGACTAACCAACCCCAACCTCCATCTAGAATGAGAGGGCACTTTTATACTGGGGGCAACCAACTGGTTTCCCTGCAATACAATATGCCCTATGGACAGCAACATTATGTCCCTACTCCTCCACCTATAGGAATTTTTTATCAAAGTCCCACTTATCCTCTTGGTAACACGTTGATGGGTGGACCCTATGGTCTAAGTAGTCAGCCCATACTACCTTCGTTAGATTCGGGGGCAAATCCGCAATTGTCATTTTTGGCAGCTTTGGACATTCCCGATATCCATAAACTGACTAACGACCCCATCAATCACAACCCGCTTTGGCTTCTGGTACCGCATAAGATTCCTTCTAACATCCTGAAGTTCGACAGGAAACAAGGGGACGACCTAGCCGCACACATCACTACCTTTCATCTATGATCTATATCCAATTCCATGGTGGATGATAGTGTCCGGCTTTGACTGTTTCCCTGCACCTTTACAGGCAATGCCGTCAAGTGGTACATTGAATTTCCACGTGCCGCCATCAATACTTTTGGTGCTTTAGCGACGGAGTTCCTAAATAACATCCAGTTACCAATTAGATTTGAAACCAGAACGGAATTGTTAACCTCACTGCGCCAAGACACTGCCACCCACATCTCCAATCATATTCATGAATGGAGACATAGGAGGCTAGTCAAAGCGCCAATCCCGGATCATCTCTTAGCCAATTGGTTTTGCAACTCTCTTTTACCCCACATCTCTAAATACGTTGGCCTTTCTGGTGCGGTTACAAAAGATCAATGTATTCGTCGTGCCCAGAATTTGGATTTAATCTATTCACAATCTGGCACGCTATACGATCTACTCCCCCATGCCCCTGGTAACCCAAATCCTCTGGCCACTCAGAAAACTGGAGCACATGTCGACGGTCTCGTTGGCACAATCTCTGGTGTGGCCACAATGTAGTCTTGGGGGAAAACCTCCTAGCCATCTTCGGCTACCACCGCCCCTCACCAAACGACTACTCTTCCTACTGCCAAGGTGAATTCTATGCAAACCTCACAAAAACCTAGCGGGAAAAATAAGAAGAACAAGAAAAAGACGTCTTCTTCGGAAGAGCAGCCGGATAATCAGAATAACCCTAATTAGAAAAACACTGCCAAAAATGACAAAGGGAAGGATAAACCCATGAAATTTCCTTGCAAGATCTGTGCAGAGGACCACTTCACATACAAATTTCCTCGGCTGCAAGAATGCACCAATTTTATTGCCAATAAGGATTCTGGGCGAACACGTATTGTTCTTCACAATCCTTTCCCAAATCAACAGTAGCAACATCAACACATGGTTGAAAATACACCACAACCCCATCAACGGGGCAATGGTGGTTCACATTCTTCCGACGAAGGAACATCTACCATTTATGGCATTGAGAGTGTTGAACTTCAAACTCGAGCCAAGCTTTATGGAAATCCTACCATAGATGCTCAAGAACCTGGAACTAGTTCAAATCCACCGCCGCCCAATGATTTGTATATCGAACGGCCTACTGCTGAACCCGTGATTCATCCCCCCAAAGGGACACTTCGACGCACGACTCATAACACCTCTGCACGTGCAGCCCAAAACTACAACATTGTAGAAGATTTGGCACAGGCACCGTCAGCCATGTCTGCTCTCGAAGTATTACAAACCTGTCCAGCACAAAGGAAAGCCTTGCTTTCGGCCATTGGTGGAATAGACCCCCAAGATTCCATGCTAGCTATCTTTGATATGGAAAAGGCTAAACCTCGCCTCTCACACCAACTTGCATTCCCGGTGTAGGTTGTGTCGAAAGGTAGACCAATCCATCGCACTGTCATAGACAAAGGTGCTTCGACCTACGTTATGTCACAAGCTTGTTGGCTCAATTTAGGTTCTCCTACCCTCACCTTGCCATCAAATTCCTTCAAATATTTCGATGGCCACGCATTCCTCCCAAAAGGATACCTTGCTATTTTTCCCATCACTCTGAGTGGGAAAATGGTAAACGTGGATGTTGAAGTCGTAGAGCGCCATCTAGACTATAATCTATTGCTTGGTCGCAATTGGTCTTATGCCATGACTGCCATTGTGGCTTCGGTCTTCCGCCTCATCCTATTTCCATTGGATGGAAAAATAGTCAAAGTGGATCAACTATCCTTCTGCACCCTTGATTATGCCACGTTACCAAGTAGCACTATACCCCTGATAGGAGGCTTCCCTGACTCTTACGTCAGTATCGGTACTGGTCTTCTAAAGGAATCTTCCCTACTAGGTTGTTTTCCCCTCCCACCGCCACAGATCCCAAACATGGTTGCAATGATATCCACCACTTTGGATGGCTCTATCGACCCATGGATCATTCCCGCACCTTCAGACATTGATTCCTACAGAGATCAGATGCCGCTCTCACCGGCCGAGTTGGCTTACCAAGCCATCCAAATTGCATCTGAACCCTCCACTACTATGGTTTCAACCAACGGTACAAACCTCCCACCCATCACAGTTCTCTCTAAGGATCTCCTCAATAAAGTCTTGCCTACAGACGAAAATATTCAAGAGATCATGTCTCTAGAAGAACAACCTTGGGGAGAGTTTCACCATCGCGCTTCGATGATTGACTCGGAGGTGATAAAAACAGAAATCCCATCCTTTGACCAACCTGATATAGTTCCCTCCCCTTATACGACTATTCAAACTATCGATTCAAAAGGGAACATGGGTAATATTTCTAAGACCATGCTCATTGATATCTCATTCAAAACGGGTATCATGGAAAATATTCAGATTGGAGCCAACTGCAATCCTGAGGAAATTGCATGCTTCAAATCCCTTTTCAAGGAATTCCGCAATGTGTTTGCTTGGTCTTATGACGAAATGTCTGGCATAGACCCTTCTATCGTCGAGCACGAAATCAAGATTTATGACAATGCTAAACCAGTTCAACAACGACTCAGACGTTTCGACCCGCACAAAGCAGCCGCCATCAAGATTGAGGTAGAAAAACTTTTAAACGCTGGTTTCATCTATCCCGTTCCTTTAACAGAATGGGTTTCCAATCCAGTTCCCGCTGATAAAAAAAAAGGCACCATTCGAGTTTGTGTCGACTATTGCAATCTGAACGCCACTTGTCCCAAAGACAATTATCCTACACCGTTCATTGATCAAATTCTCGGCGATTGTGCCGGATGTGAATCTTTTTCCGTCATGGATGGATTCTCGGGCTATAACCAGATTGCCATTAAAAAATATGACCAGCATAAAACTGCCTTCATCTGTCCTTGGGGCATGTTTGCATATTGAAAGCTCCCATTCAGTCTGAAGAATGCTGGAGAAACTTTTCAGCGGGCTATGGACTACACTTTTCACGAAATTCGACATATTGTACAGGCTTACTTGGATGACCTTCCAGCCCATTCCAAGAAATGACATGATCACCTGGCTCATCTAAAATAAATTTTTGCTAGGTGCAGATTCTACAATATACATTTGAATCCTCATAAATGCATATTTATGGTCGAGTCCATATGTCTATTAGGTTTCATTGTCTCCAATCATGGGATTAGGGTTGATCTGATAAGTTTAAGGCGATTTTTGAATTTCCAGCACCACAATCCATCCTTCAACTCCAACGTTTGCAAGGGAAGGAAAACTTTTTGCGTCGTTTCATCGTTAACTATGCCAAGATGACGGAAGGATTTATGTGTTTATTGAAGAAAGGAACACTATATTTGTGGGATGACCAAGCTCAACGGTCATTCGATGCTTTAAAACATGCACTTGTTTCAGTCCCACTCCTTAGTGCCCCCGATTACTCACATGACTTCCTTCTCTACCTAGCAGCCTCACCGTCCTCACTTGGAATGGTTTTGGTTCAAGTACACAATGATGACAGTGAACGTTTAATATACTATTTTTCCAAAGGTCTAATCAGACCTTAATTACGTTATTCACATTTGGAGAAACTTTCTTTGGAGGTATTTTTTGTCGTCACCCGACTCCGACATTATATATTGCTGCGACAGACTAAGGTTATTGCTTTGGAGAACCTCATGCGACATATCTTGTCTAGAAAAATCATTGGTGGAAAATATTCTAAATGGATCGTAATCCTCCAGCAATTTGATTTGGTCTTCACGGCTACCAAAGCAAAGAAATCCCTCGTCTTCACTGAATTATTATCGGATCTTCCCCGAATCGACCCAGCAGAAGTAGCTCATGATCCATTTCCTGATGAATCTGTATACTTGGTCGATTCTTCAGACCCATGGTATGGAGACATTTTGGTCTACCTACAAACCCAACGCTTCCGCCCAACTCTCATGTCCAACGACCGTCGTCGTATCCGCCACCAAGCAAAGTACTACCTCGTGCTAAACGATACACTATATCGTCGTGGTGTCGATACTATTCTCCACCGTTGTCTCACTTTCAATGAGGCGGAACGTGTTTTGAATGGCTGCCACGCAGGGGCATGTAGTGGTCATATTTTGGGCATAGCTACTGCCCAAAAATTCTTGTGCGCAAGTTACTATTGGCCCACTTTTTTTAAAGAATATATTGCAGCGGTCCAGAAGTGCTATCCCTATCAAATTTTCACAAAGAAAATGTGCGCTTATCCTACCCCCCTTCACCCGGTTATATTCATTGGTCCTTTCGCTAAATGGGTAATTGACTTCGTCACCTACAATCCCACTTCGGAAAATGGATAGAACTACATCGTGGTTGCGGTCAACTATTTTATGAAATGGGCAGAAGCTCTTCCCACTTTCAAGGCCGATGGCGAAACTGCCACTCTCTTCCTTCTCAATCAGGTAATTTTTCGGTTCGGCCTACCCCTATCTATTGTCATAGATCATGGATCCCACTTCTAGAATCACATGATGACCGAATTAACATCCATGCTAGGGTTTTGTCAAGATCATTCTTTTTCTTATTACCCTCAAGCTAATGGTCAATTCGAAGCCGTAAATGGCGTCCTCAAAACCATGATTCGTGGATTGGTCGGAAACCATAAAACCACATGGCATCTGAACTTGTATTCCGCATTATGGGCATACCAAATGTCAGTCAAAACTGCCACAGGTTTCATGCCATTCCAACTTTCTTTTGCCCTGGAGGCAGTACTTCCAATCGAGTGCGAAATTTCATCACTCAAACTTGTCGTTGAACTCCTGCCCGGCACCACCACCAAAAAAGAGCACTTACTCTCACTCAATCATTTGGATGAAACTCGTCGAGATGCTACACTAGCACTCGAAGATCACCAGTGCCGAGTCAAGGCTCAATACGACAAAACTGTCAAGCCTCGTTCTTTCCAAGAGGGCGATCTTATTCTACTTTATGATCAGAAACATGACCTCTTGGGGGCAGGAACACTCCAACCATTATGGCTTGGTCCTTACATCATCACTAAATTCCTCTCAAAAGTAGCTTACGAACTTCAGGATTGTAATGGAATTCCACTCGCGGAGCCTTGCAACGGGCTCTACTTAAAGAAGTATTTTGCCTAGTTTCGCACTAGGCATATGCTTTGTAATTTTATGTATATAATTTTTGCTTATTGTTTTGATGTCTCTGGATTGTTTTTTGGTTTTCGCGATGTTTTTTCTCATGTAATATTTTTCTTTCACACAGATGCCGTCACCCTCTTTATCATACGTCGGATATGCGGATGGTGCTAGTCGTCATACTAGACGCATTGCTTCGGCTGCTTGGGTTCTCTACACTCCTGAGTCAAACCTCCTCGGTTCTGGGGGAATCTTCCTGGGTAGTGCCACCAATAATGTTACCGAGTACATGTCAGTGATCCAACTCCTCATGGAAGCGGCATCTCGTGGCATCTCCAATTTAGTGGTCAGGTTAGATTCCCAACTCGTCATTATGTAGTTAAACAATCATTACCGTGTCCGTCATCCAGTCTTGTTGCGTCATTTTTTAAGAGTGCGAATTTTTAGAACGTCAATTTCAATCAATTAATTTGAGCACATTCCTAGAGAATTTAATACATTAGCCGATTCTTTGGCAAACTATGTGTTAGATTGGCATTTTTCACATTTACTATAAAATATTTACTCATGACTATATATATTTTTATCCCATTGAAAATACATAAAACTAGAAAACAAAAAATCACCAAAAAAGTATGTATATATATATATATATATATATGTCACATCCAGAACAATAGTTACATCAAAAAATCTTCCAAAACTTGGGTGTTTTACAAAAATTTGGCTACATTAAGCCACACTCTGACACTAATACATCTGCTCTGCCAGCTAGGCCTGATGATCATGGTAGCATACAAATACTCTATCTATCCTCCTCAGAGGCACCAGGTATCTCTCCGGCACACCTAAAGTATGCCGCTGTAGACAAACTGGAACCTCCCGCATAGGAAGGGGTGGTATACCCATACTCGGACCCTCCAGGTTTCTGGAGAGTTCATGTAAAACTTGGGCATCATCATCCTCGTCGGCTTCCACATCATCTGCTGGTGCGCTAGCCTCGGGTAACTGCAGTCCTCGCCGTGCATAGCGAGGGGCCCCAACTGGCCGGACAGGTGCCACATCTGTGTCAAGAAAAAAAACGCTTCATGTCGAAACATAATTTTCACCCTGTTTTCAACAAAAAATTGCATAAACATTCAAAAGATAAAAAAAAAAATACTTCTTTGAAATACATGATCATTTCCTTGTTACCATCGAGCCCCCACTGGGTGCCAGGGGGCAACACTAACTCTAGATCTCCTGTGAAGTTCATCCCTGCATAGGGATAATCCTCAATCATAATAATCTGTGAGTTGAACCAATAAAAAAGTCCATCATCAAAATAGTGGTGGATGAGACCCTCCCCAGTCCGCGGAAGCAAAGCGGCCCACTGAGCCTGCCTCAGCTCGCATGGACCCAATGGCGCTATAATGATCCTGGGCCTCATCAGTGGTATCCACTCTAGTATGAAAGAGACAATCAGTGTACCATACCCAAACTCTCTCTAGGTACGGGTCTTACATGCAGTAAGCTCTGCTCGGACCCGACGGAAAACTCCATCACACCAGTCGAATACCTGAGGCTGCATACAGTCCAAGGCTAGGAGCATCTGGGCCTTGGTGGCCACATGATGACTCTTGGCACCTGCCAAGTGAACAATCATCCATAATATAGACTGCAATGGTCGCAAAGTCACCTGGGCGATTGGTATCCGGTTGCTCACAGCCTATGTGTCACATATGTAATGCGCACGAATCAAATCAGTAGTGGAACGTGGGTCAGCTCTAGACCCCGTCAAGTTGGGCCTTGCCCCGCGACATGACAAGTCGGTCAAAAAGTACACATCATCCTTTTCGATTGAGAGCTCATTGCCCCCAATCCGAAAGACATGGTTTCGTTTGTCCCATTGTTGGATTAGCCACCTCAGGAGGTCCTCTTGACCCCTCATCAGTTCTAAGCAGGCATACTTTAGCAATCCGCATCTACGGAGAGCCATCAAGCTTGCAGAATCCATGACCATCTTTTGTTCTTCCCGTTCATGTTCTCTCTCTCACCAGATACTCATGATTAACAACTCAATACCTGCAAATGCAACATTTTTAACCGATCAAAACTTGCCTGGACCACTTCAAAACAGCAAAAATCAAGTTGCTATAAAACACGGTGCACCTAATGCTGGCTCTAGTACAAAATAGAGTGCACTAACACGGTATCCAACCATGGGTTATGCGTTTAACGTGGCCGTTATACCCCTGCCCCGCGTTAGGCGCAAGTTTTTTTTTTAGGGTCTTGAAATTTTCTAATTTTGAACCAGAAAAAAGTAACAAAAATATAATTAAATGATAGCAGGAGGTTAGAGCTCTTACCTGGATCTCATGGGAAGGAAAAAATTTTCCCGGATTGACTATAATCGTCAGCTGAAGATTTCACCCCTTTTCACCCCAGAGCTCCTTTACAACATTCAAAACAGTGAAAATGAAGGTCTTCTAACCTTCTTATAGCAAATTATGGGGCATGACTCTCTCACGCTAGTCAGAAAAAGTCGTGAATTCTTGCTACGCATGTGTCGCAATTGTTGAGATTTGGTACTGATGTTCTTATGAGTGATCAAGATTTATATGCAGACATACTCATGTTATTTCGAGCATTATTTTTACGGTATTTTTCTTGCTCATTAATCCGAAAAACCTCAAGTTCCCTTCTTCAGACTCGTTAAACTTATATGAAGCTGATATCGAGTGTTCTTTTTGTATGCTATTTTTCTTGCTCGTTAATCCGAAAAACCTAGAGTTTTCTTCTTTAGACTTGTTAAAAGTATGAAGACGCACTGAGCTTTATTTTTAGGAATCTTTTTCTCGCTCATAAAACTGAAAAAACCCCGAGTCGCCTTTGTCGGGCTCGTTAAACTAACACGACAGAAAGTAAGGAGCCATTCTTTTCTCTTTTTAAAAGCTCTTTAAACTGAAAAAGTAACCGAGTTTTCTCCGCGTGACTCGTTAAAATTTCACAAAGGGCACCGAGTTTTTCTTTGTCAGACTCGTTAAAATTTCACAAAGAGTATTGAGTTTACTCTGTCTCCTCGTACTCATAACAAAATGAGGTAGACGTCCATCGAACATAGATTTCTCACTTTTCCAGCTTCAATGGACTAACTTACGGAAAATGAACTGTTTCGGGCTTACTATTATCCCTTTGCCGTGCCCAGTTATAAAGACATGACAAAGGTACCCCAATGGAGTTGTCTTTTATGATATTTTTCAGACTCTCTAAACATGAAAAATTTACCAAGTTTACTCGTCTGGACTCGTTAAACCTAATCAGACGGGGCACAGAGTTGTCTTTTCTGACATTTTTCAGACTCTCTAAATATGAAAAATTCACCAAGTTTACTCGTCTGGACTCGTTAAACTTAATTAGACAGGGAAAAATTTGGACAAAATGGATACTACCTCTGTTACATTTCAGAAAAGGTCGATTTGGCAGTAGAATTCTTGAACATGGCACTTCCCAGAAAACTCTTTCACAGTTAGCCGAACCCTACCATCTATGAGTATTAGCCTTCATTTCCCAGTGTCCCTACACCAGTAAAATCCTAACACACTCTTTGGTGTTCATCAAGCTTCAGCTGTCAGTACCCTGCTAGAGTGCCTTCTATTGTTCAAGCAGATCTCGCTATCTACTTCTCTTGTTATCAACCAAACCACTCATTATGCCATAAATTATTTATCGTCCGACATCCCCATTTTCTCTTCATTATATCAAATCATAAACAACATCAGTTAGTTTCTGTTTCGTGTTGACTGATGTAGGATGCCTCAGTGCCTACCTTTCAACAGATCTCTTCCTATCGACTTCAACATCTTATCTAGGAAGCTAATCCAGAAACCCATCAGTACCCAGATACTTGCAGACATCAGTGGAAGGTAGTCTTGTGTTTGATTAGGGGTCTTCAGCATTGGCTCCTGGTCGAATTATTCTACGAGTGTTCGACTTCAACTCATTTTTCACACTCGCTAGATTGTACTGTGCATCTTAGGGAACATCATCATTATCAGTGGCCACCTTCGCGTCTGTTAACAGTTTTCATTATCGACTGGTAATCAGACGATTTCTCACATGTTCGGCGACAACTCCTTCATTCAAATGTTGAGGAATATGCAGTTTAAGTGAATCAGTGGTCAAGACCTTGGGACAAAGGCTACATCATTAAAGTTGTGTTTCCTTCCCCAAGTTGCGATATTGTTTATGGAGACAGCTTCTTCAGCCTGATCCTGTTATGAGAGACACTTCCACATTGTGCTTATCGGTGGATAGATTCTTCATATCTCTATTCTAGAGAAATCATGTTGTTTAAGCTACTAAGCATGGGAATTCCCGACTCAAGGCAGATACTATATTTTCTGACATATGTTGTTGTTTCAGGTTTTCCTCAGTCTTTCAATCTCTTTATCTCTACACAAATTATAAATTATTTCGGCCATCATCTTCGTCTCTGACCTCACACTTTAGGGGGCATCTGTTACAAGTCAAAATACCTCCTCATCAGCTCAGAGGACAAGAAAAATATGGAAGGAATACAAAGACCTAAATTAAACCTATTTCTGCCAAGGTAACACCTTTCTATAACAAAACAAGAGTGTTATAATGCATGAGACCAGTAAATGTGCCACGTTAGTGGCTAGGGAAATGCTCTGTTTACACTGGAGCGCAGCGTTACCCGTGTTTTGAGTTCGAAATGGGAAAAACGCGTGGAGAATGATTTGAATCTCTGGCTTTCCCTCACAAGAGAGTTAGTTCACAAAGGAAACTGCAAAGCACCAATTCATTATTGGTCACTTCCATAAAAGACTGAACTCCCAAGGAGGAAAAATCATAGAGATTAAAGAAACATCTTACTTTTTTCTATTCCAAACTAGTGGAAAGATAAAGGAAACAATGGCTTTCTCCCTCTCCTATAAAAAGGAGATGAAGGCTATTAGTTGAATGTCGAAGGATTGCTAATGTTCTGAATACTTGTGAAGTAGAGAATAGTGTTATAGTGTGAAGGCCAATAGTCAAAGAGGTTCCTAGAGAGCTTGTTGACTAAGAATTCACTATTTGAGGGATAGAGAGATTGGAAGGCTGAGGAGGGCTTGATACAATCGACGGTTGTAATCCTCCTTCTTTTAAAATCAATAGAACTGTATTTGTTTTGTCCATTCGATGCTTAATATTGTCATTATTGTTTGAATATTTACATAGTATGATATGAATGGCTCAGATGAGTATAATTTAGATGTTCATTATATATTGGCTTAATTGATAGGATATATGTTGTGTTATAAATTACACGAGTGCTTTGATTGATTGTAGGACTAAGATTTGGAGCCGGTGAAGAAGGACTCTTGCTTCACTGCCTAGTGCTCTCCAAGGGACTCTGAGATCGTCAAAGAGGTAATTTTCTATCACATTCCGTCAAGTTTTTTTAAGTTAATATGAACATATATATGCCATCTTTGTGAACTATACAGCTAATCTTACCATCTGGCTCGGGCACCGGAAAGCCCTGAGAGGGATATACGATAACCAACAACCCAAGAATTTTACCCTATAGCACCTTTTACCTCCAAAAGAGCTAAAAACTTCCACTTGGTGACTCCACAATCCTAAACATACCTTAAGAATCCACTGGGAAGACCTATTATCGTCATAACATCATTTTAACTCAGTTAGAGGATTTTAGGATTAAAATTTTCTTGTTTGAAAGATCGGTTAACCTCTTAAAGATTGTCATATATGGTTAAACTATTCTTGTTTAGTTGGGTCTGAAAAACACAACATAGTGGCTCCTAAAAAGATTCATACTAGAGCCCACTCTGACCCAAATCCACCTGAGATAGTTGATAACCCTGAAAGTATCCTTAGGAAGTCTCCTAAGTGTTACACAGTAATTTTTCACCATCCCTGCAATCTCCTGTCCCGCACATTGGAGGTCTTATTCTGTGACCTGTGAGCAGTGATATGACCTGAAACCACTTTCATGGCATCCCCCTTGACAAGGACCATCATTTCCCTAAAGACAATTTCCTGTGAAAAGCCCTAAAAATAGCCTTTTTAGCCTTGGCGCGACTAACCAGTTCAGCCCTCGCGCCAATGGGGGAAATCCACCAAAGAGGGCATGCCAGTGGGCGCTCTGTCCCAGTGTATCACCCACAATAGGCTTAATAAGGAGTGTTTTTTAAAAATAAATGGCGGAAGTTTGATTCCAACCAACTTCTGAACTAGTCTCTAAATTGAGTTGGGAGGTTTGGCTCCAGATCTCCATGTAGGGGAAGTGGTTTTCCACCTATCATGGAAGCTTCCTTGAGGATAGGGCCAATCCCACCATTGTAGGGATCCCAACTTCCCTTTCACCATCTATATAAGCTTGTCATTTTCCCTTTGTAAGCTAGCCTGAATAGAGCTGAATCAATTGTAAGGAGATTATCGTTAGACAGCCGAAGAGAGAGAGACTTGTCTTTGTCCCGACGAGATTTACCAAGACGTACTCCTCTGTCTACCCGCTGAAGGAAGATCCAGCGTCAGAGCTCAGGTTGTATCTTTCTTTGTTCTGATTAATAATAAGCGACTTTGATTATGGTTCCACTCAAATGTTCATGTTTCATGTTATGAGTTGTATCTTCTCTGACTGATACATAATTGCATGTATTAGGTTTCATGTTTATTTGTTTGTTGTTCCTTCTTGTATGTGCAGGTGTTCGATCACATCGAGCGGGAGAATTTTGATCTGCCAAATCAGGGGACGGAAGCGCCATCTTCTCCACAAATGACGACAGCATAGGACTTAAGGTAGGCCTCTTGTCACATATTGGTCTTCTGCAATTAGGAACTTGTGTCTTAGCGTGGCTCGATTGTTTCTAGACCCGATTTGGGCTAGTAGAGATCGCCTCTTTCCGCAAAGGGGATTTACCTCTCCAACACTAATATTAAATTTTCAACTGTTTTCAGATCACCCTTGAGAGCTAATTTAGTTCCTGAAACCTTGTATCTCTACAAGAAACACATGGTGGTGGAACCATAAAACATTTTACCTCCTTATGAGCTAAAAATTTTCCACCTGGCGACTCCACACTCTGAAACTCCCAAAAGACCAAATGACTCCACTAGTAGAAGACCTTGAACTGATTGAACGGACACCGTGACCTGTTTTTCTGATTTACAAACATGGATTTAGATATAGACCCAGATGACAAACATATGATCATCATGGAAAAGTTGATGTACATGCTTGGAAGAAGGGTGGATAGGTTTATGGCTAATTTAAACGTTGGTGATCCAGAAAATCATATGCCTTTCCCTGAGCAAATGCAAACTCTACCACTACAAGACATGTATGATGAACATGATTACAGAGAAAATAATCAAGGAAAATTTCTAATAATGATGGAAAAGATGATGCATATGCTTGGGAAAAGAATGGATAGGTTGATGGCTAATATGAAAATGGATGATCTAGAGCGAGCTATGCTTTCTGTTGATCAAACACAAGCCCAATCACCTCAAGATCAAGACAGTGACCAAGCTATGAATTATGATCAACACCTTATAGAAAATGATGAGAAAACTTATAAAGAAAGCAATAAAGAAGGCTGTCAAGAACTTTTTGATTGCCTTCCTATATCTTGTACTATGCCAATAGGAGATCTTCACAATCAAATTTTGAATACTAATAGTGAGCAGTGCTTTGAGGAAACGACAGAAAATCCTCAAATGTTTCCTGCAAGCACAAGTCAAGATCCCCTAGAAGAGGCTCAAGAGAACATCCAACCACAAAATCAGCCTTTACAAGAGACATAGAACCGTTGTACTTCTGTTCAAAGGGACATAGAAATATTTTCCTCGTTGATAGAAGAAGAGATAGATCAAACCATTAATAAACATTCATTCTCTGAAACTTATTAGAAAACAAATACTCTTTCTCATTCACGAAGATAAATTTGTTGTAAAGACACAAAGAGTTATTTTGTTGGTCATAAAATACAGGGCAGCTCTTCTTCTGTTTATACTCAAAGAAAAATAGCTCCTTTTACAGAAAAACGAATTGATCAAATACTAAGCAAATAGCTACCCTCCAAACCATCATCTAAACTAGACATTCATGAACATGGTGCCTATTCCACATAACAATACAATGGCACTCGAGACAAAGAGGATAGTAAAGAAATCAATGATAATAATGAAACTAGTCCTCTTTGGAATGTGAATTTTGATGGGTTATGTACTAAAACTAATGCAGGTGTAGGAATATGGCTTTACAATACAAGAAACAATTATTCTGAAGCCTATTCATACAAACTATTTCAATGCACAAGTGACATAGTAGAGTATTAGGCACTTCTCTTAGGGCTACACTTATTGAAAAAAATAGGAGCCTAGAAGATAACAATTCACGGAAATGCAGAATTGGTAATTAGGCAAGTGAAAGAAGAATGCATGGTTGAAAATCCTAGACTTAAAGCCTACAAGGATGATACCATAGATTTATTAAAATATTTTAAATATTTCCAACTTATCCTTGTTCTTAAAGACCAAAATAGTTTTGCTAATGGATTAGCCCTTGTGGCTAGTACATGTCTAAGACCTTGGGAGAGCAAACAATATACAATTCAAGAAAAAATCAGACTAGCTGTCCCAAACAATAAAAGATACTAGAAAAACTTTGAAGGAGAAAAAAAAATAGCAGACCATCCTACTGAGGATATACTTTCTTTTCAAGAAGAGACTTATCCATTCAATAATGTTAATCTGCCATATGAAGAACCTAAATTTATATCAGAAGTAAGAATAGATTTAAAGAAAGAAAATACTTCACTATTTACTGTTTTACAGGTTAAGGATGATGATACTTCCAAGCCACATACTGACAACGTAGTCCTCAAAGCTGAAGTCTTGGAAACACACAATCTACCAGACATGGAGAGCCTAAAAGAAGAGAACCTTCATCTTTTCTTTGTTGATCCTTTGGAAAAGTGTGTGGAAGTCCCAACCGGCTCAAATTATCAAGCATGGATCCTTTGCAAGAGCCAGAGACATGAAAAGCTGTCACCTCTTGTGATAGTCTTGATTTTGAAGATTAATCTTCAAAATGTACTATGGATACCTCTAACAAGCAACCAGAGTTTCTTCTTCTTTATGACATTACTCAACTGGTTACATTGGCACTTTTGTATCATATGAATATGTAAATACTCCATGTTAGAATAGGTTAGATAGGAATGTAAATATACATCAGTTTTAAGCATCTAGATAGTTGTTAATTTTTTGTCACCGAAGAAAAATCAAAAATACAAAAATACAAGAACAACAAAAAGAGAAAAGAGGGCAGATTACAAAAATAAGAAAGGTATAGCCCCATGCCAAAAAAGAAAAACAAAATCTGAAAGTGTGCAAGCTTAAATGTCACTCCTAAAAAACACACTCCTAGTTAGTCATACAGCGTAATCATGACTAATTAATTTTAAATTTACAGCTGATAGGTTAGTGAATTCAATTTTCCAAACAACTTAATATTGGCGTATTAGTTAAGAAGATTAGGATATAAATTGAAGGTTCAAACAAGCTCAAAATCTGAACCTAAGTTTTCAAAAGAAGTGACTCAAATTTGTTTATTTCTGGATTCAAAAACAGAAGGTAAAACTAGTTCTAATCAGCTCAAAATATGAACCAAATAACAAGCAAAAAAAACTCGAATAAACTCAAAAACAAAGCTGAAGAAAAGAGAAGGTCGTGCTCAAAACTTTCAGATCTTAAGCCTTCCATTTTGGTTTAATTTTCTGTAAAATAATATCTATGTGAAGCTTGTTTTTTATGCCATGGATCAGCAACAAGTTAGACTATTCAATCCTGACTTGTATGCTTTTAAATTTCTGTTTTAGAAATTAGTGAATAAAAATATGTTAGATTGTTTAAATCCTAACAGATTAGTAGATTAGGTAGAGAAGCATATGAGCTCAACTGTTTAATCTGAGTTCATGGAGAAATAAGAAGTAGAAATAGATTAGGTTTTTTTCTTTCAAAAGAATAAAATGTTGTAAAGTGTTTGCCAATCCAAGTGCACTCTAAAGAAGAAAAAATGTTAGATCAGTAGGATTGGGTAGGTAGAAAGCTTGTTGATGAAGATCCAGTATTTTTCATGACTGCTAAATATTTTCAGAGCAAAAGAAGATCATTCAAATAAAGGAAAGGCAGTCCAATGGATAAGGCACTGAACAGCCTCCTAGAGAATGCAAGTCTGAATTTCTTGATGCCTTCAAGAAGGCACCATCCCCAAGTGGAGCCACTGTTAGCCACCTATAAAAAAAATTATATCAAAAGGTGGCTAAATCATTTTTGGAGCCTTCAAGAAACAGGTTTTATTGCTAAAAAAGTGTTATCTCTTGAAGACTCTTGAAGACATCATGTCCTTGGTCTAAACCTTCACTGTTGTTTTCATTTTAACTCTGAAATTCTGTTGATTTTATAGAGAAGAAGACTGCTGCAAAACAACATTGTTTCCTTCATTCCACTTCAAAATTAACTTTCATTTTATTTCATTTTCCCCCCATCATTTTCCTCTATTTTCCATTTGTTTCCCCTTTTTCTTCATGAAATCCTCTTTACAAAGTTTAAAACTCCTTTTTGAACTTTTTCGAAACCCCCAAATCCATCAAAAAACATTGAAATTTTCATGAAAAATGAGTTTTTTTTCACTAAGGGTTTAAGCCCCTTTGGGCTAAATCCTAAACCACTTCCCCACATACGCCTTGGTGCTAGAACCAAGCGCTAAGCCCTTTCGGTGCTTATCACATTGGAAAAATCAGAGTGTGCAAGTTTGTTTGCCATGTAAAAACATCCGATGCGATTGGCCCCTTATTACATAACTTATGATCCTGTCATCACTTCATATAACCTTTGTGCCCGCAATCGAGTGCTAAAACATTGTAATAATCCTTCTTCGATGCTCATTTTCCTTTGTAAATAAAAAAACCCACTTTTTCCTAAGTTTTGGTCTAAAAACTCGCCGGAGAAATGTTTTTATATATAAATGGGTAGATTGAAAAGCTCGCATCAAAAGTTCCGATGTGATTGAAGCCCCATTGTATAAACTCCGCCCCCTACTTCACTCCATATAACTTACGCCCGGGACCAAGAGTTTAAGTCTCGAAGTGCTAATCGCATCGGAGAAAATCAAAATGGTTAGATTGAAAGACCAGCACTGAATTTCAGAAGTGATTGGCCCATATATAAATAAGCCCTGGGCCTATCGCATTCCATATAAACCAATGGCCCCACAGTCAGGCGCCAGACCATTTCATATACATATATCTTACCTCGATACATAAAATTTGTTTTATTTTGTTAATTTTTGGTTTTCACCAGTATTAAAGGGTTTTCCGCCGGTGGATGATTTAAAACAATATCTGTTGTTGATCTTAAGCCGATCAAACGGCCCACGCTGGATCACATCGCAAGTTTTTTGTCGAGCGCGTCAAATGTTTCTCCACCCCCGATTGTTCAACCCCCGATGAGTTTTCTGCCGTTGATCTGATCTATAGATTGACGGCCCACATTTAATCACATCAGCACCATTCAAGTTTTTTCCCCACCGATCGTCGAGCCCCAATTGGATCTGGGCTGTCCACGTGTCCAGATTGGATGGTCCAGATCACATCTCTCGACTTTGGTTTAAAAACATACGCCCCCCTTCATAATGTTGTTTCAGCCAATCATAGTCGTTGATCTCTACAGATCAACGGCCCTCTTAACCCTTCTCCACGCATGTATTATTTTCATTCATGCCCCAGATTCAATCCTGGCCATTGATATTCTACATCTAATGGCCCATATAACCCGACAAGCCTGCCTCCTCCGGGTCCTGCCTCCCTCCAAGTTTTGATCTCCGCCGTTCAAATCTTAGACCCAACGGCCCAGATTGAAACCGCTCATCCCTCTTCCGCCCGCACATCTTTTCAAATTCGTGCTCGCTCTCCGTCGTCAGATCTGAGACCCTAGATCTAACGATTCAGGCGCATTTTTGCGTAACTTTTAGCACGGAGGATAATTTCTAAAATTCAAGCGATATAAGTTGTTTTTCGATGCCACATGTTGGGCAGGGACACATATCATGTTCCAAAAGGAAAAATTTCCTACCCGCCTTTTCTTCACTCGAAACCCATGGTTTTTAGTCCCGAAACCACTTTTCCCTCTTTCCATTAAATTTCATCGCCGGTGCTCCCGGCCGTTGATCTCTGCAGATCAACGATTTCAATCTATTTTCTCATTTCACTATCGTCGTCCACCCTCGCCAAAGGATTTCAATGAGTGATCTCCACCATTGATCGCCCAGGCTGATCTCATACGACGACCCAGGTTATATCGAAAACCCCGAATTTCATTTAAATGCTTTTCCTCCTCCAAAGGGTTTTAAACCCTATTTCTTCACGTAATTTTCTTCTATTTTCCAAAAAATGTGACCCCTTCACACTGTTAATTCACAACCAATCCCGATCGTTGATTTTCTTGGTCAAAACATAGATCAATGTCTCCAATATAATTTTTCACTGCTCATTCATCAAACCACTTCCCTTTGACTTTCGCATGCAGATCTCCACCATTGGATGTTGCCATCCAATGGCCTTGCTCCTTCCTCACAACCTCTGAACCAGTTTATCCCACAACGCAGGATTTCATAATATTTTTTGTATTTTGCAAGTTTCAAAGGATTTTCCCATTATAATAAAGGTAAATGAAAGCCAAGGGTGAAGATCCTTCAGACTTTATTTAGCAAAGGAAAATTACTACAGAGGGTTCTACACCACGTTTCATCAATGCTTCATGGGCATTGATGCCATATGAGCCCTGTGCGGCCTTGCACATCAAAAAGACACAGACAATTAAATCAAAGCAAAAGCGTATCAGTGTTGAAGAACAAAACACAGCAAAACAGAGGATTAAAGACAGTTTTGGGGGATTACGGCTAAGATCAAAAATCAAAAGCCTAATCCTCCAAACTAAAACAGAATTAAAGACAAATCAAAATATTTATCGGTCATGAAGAGCCTCCACCGCCACATCAGAGGCAAATTGATTCCTCTCAACTACCCATTACCACCTGTAGCACTCAAGCATTCAATAGAGGCCAAATTATGATCATAAAAGAATATGTTTTCCTTAGCGCAGCTGAATAGTTAATTTTGCCAAAGGAACTTAATGCAAAAATATCAGTAGATTTATTAAAACATGAAACAGAGCCTTAAAAGTCAACAAAAGCTCCCACCAAGCTTAATCCTTTAATGTAAATCAATTAATACAAACAGAACATTTGTAAGCTTCTCCATTGAGCCCCTCAAAGGCCGAGAAGTATTAAGTCTATATTAATTTCCCTAGGAAATCTTTTATAAGATCCCACCTCCTCATCCCTTCTATAAATACTCCCGTAGAAGATAAGAAAATGTTGGTTGCTGAACTCTGAAATATACTTGAGCTTGAGACTTCTACTTGTAAATAGTTTTCACGGGCTCTTGAAGCTCTGCTTGTTGTTTGATAATTTATTCTGGGAAGTGTAGATGATTGCTGAACTGAAACATTGGACTTAAAGATGTAACTATTTTGAAGCATCAATACAAGCTGATTTATGGGATCCTGGTCTATGTCGACGGTGATGTTATTTCTTATTGTAAATTGTTATTTTATTCCTGTTTTCACTTTTTTCATCTTCTCTGATAAATAAAAGCAAGCATAGAGTTAGGATTTACTGTATATTATTACCCTTCTCTGACTGATAAGCTTTATCTTAATGTTTTCTTCCAAATTGTGTTGTTTAGGAATGATTTAATTAATTTTAAGTAGTTAGGAATGCTGGCATTCCCTCATCCTCCTGTTTAGGCTAATTGTTATTCTTGAATGTTATTTTCATTTTATGTTAAGTAGAGATGAACTAAGGGAGCTATGGTGAGCCCTGTCCTAGTTTTATCCCCAAAGACTGTCTGAAAGTTTCCCTAAGAATGTGTTGAAAGCTAGCTAGTTTCAAAGTACTTACCAGATCTTATACCATTATTTGTTATCTTATGTGTTTTTCTTTAAAGTTTACCAAGTAAAGCAGAGCTAGGAGAGGTTTGTGGTGAGCCCTGCCCGCTAGTTTCTTCTCAAATAGTTGCTTTTAAAGTTTCCCTTTGTTTTCATATGTTTTCTATTGAAAGCGCATCAAAAGCTGGATAGTTTCGAAGTACTTACCAGATCTTAGATTAATTTTATGTCTTTCTTAAGTGTATGTCAAAATCTGGCTAGTTTCAAAGTACTTACGAGATCTTAGGCTGTTGTTTGTTCTTCATTTGTTTAATTCCCCTTCTTGTTGTATCACTACATTCCATCAAATCAACTTTAAAGAGATCCTTAGACATAGATGACTTGCCCCATGGACCAATCTTGCCCCTTCTTGTTTCAATTAAATCCTATTATGACTCCATAGCCCAATGGATTAAAACCAGCAATTATCTATCTTTTTGGCCAAAGCTTGTTCTGATTGCTTGCAACTTCACACCTTTGAAACTCTTTCAACTTAGAACTTTTCACTCAAATAATAATCATGCTCAACCATCCAAAACAAATTAAAACCCTTAGAATTCATAGCTAGCCTAATATAATTACCCAAAAGCTTTAAAGATAAATCAATATTTGCACTTATTGGAGAGATCCCTCTCTGGATTCAGGAGGGCTAGATCCTAGAATCCCAAAGTGGTTGAAATGATGTTCTCTCTACAGTCGAACATTTTCCAATCTTGCTGATTACAGGGATCCAACAACATTCAAGGGAAATGCTAGTTCAATAATGTCTAGCAGTTAACACTCTCCATATACCAATCACATTGCTTCTAGTCTAGATTTCACAGTGATATTTTACAAAATGGATATACATCTCAGACAATGCCTCATAAAGCAAGAGGACATTAGGTTCAAGTGATTTTACCAATGATAAATTTCAAATTTCACATTGTTTCCTATTATTACTCTTCAAGAAAAAATTCTGTGTTTAATAGAACCTCCTTCAAAAGTAGAGGGTTAGAAGCACAATGATGGAAACCTCCTTCAAAAAGTAGAGGGTTAGAAAAACATTGTTGTGACCTCCTTCACAAACAAGCAGAGGGTCGACATGTTTTTAAGAAACTTCAGAGTCTGATTTGCGCCACTTCCTCCAAAGATGAACAGAGGATACATCACAAACATTAAAATTGTGTTTGAGAAAGGTTTCTTGTGGCAAAGAAATTTTGAGAAAAAGTGGTGAAACAAATTAAATATGTTAAGTTAAAGGCCTCTTTCACATCAAAAGCCAAATATTGACATAATGATGTTGAAAGGCCTCTGTTCTCATGTTTATGAAAGCCTCCTTCAAAGGATAAATCAGAGGTTATAATTTTGATTAAATCAGCCTCATCTAAATGGCCAAGGAGGTAGACCAAGCTCTGTTTAAAGTGATTTCTGCAACTAATATAAAGATATAGTCCACCCAGATGATTTATGTGGAAAAGGGCATTCTTGTTTTTAGACAGATTCATTATGGTTTATCAAGAATTAATCCCTCCAAGTGATCAATAAAGGGCAAGTGCGAAAAGTTGTTTTCTCACCTCATTTAAAAGACATAGGGCACATTTTTAAGAATAGGTGAACTTTCACTGTTTGAAGGTCCCCCCTTCATCATGAGCTAAAGGCCCAATAATGACTTTAAATAAACATTTGGGGTCATAGATGATATGGATCAGCCTATTCAAAAGGTAAAACAGAGATGTAGGAGACCAATTCTTGGTAGATACAAGCAATCTACATTTTTAGGTGTTTTAAATTAGAGGATAAATTCAAGTTTCAAGTTTGAAGGGCCACCTTCGAAAGGACAAAAAGGCACACTGTATGATAAATATAAGCTCTTTATGTTTTAAGTTGATCTCTTTGGTAAACAAGAAAAAAGAGAAAACACATTGTTTCAGGACCTCCTTCTCTTCATAAAACAGTGGATTTGCATTATGTTTTGAGAGGCTGCATTAGTGGCTTTAAAAGGATAATCTCCTTGTTAAATAATCACGGGATCAAATAATGGCTTGTAGACCTCCTTCATCATACAAGAAGAAGACCAAATCATGGTTCAAAGGCCTCTTCACTTCATAAAACAGTGGATTTACCTTATGAGGTTGAGATGTCATAATAGTGATGTTCTTGTAAGCCTTTTCAGTTGACAACCACATAGGGGTAAAGTGTTAAGGGGGTTCAGAAACACATTTTTATTGCCTCCTCCTAGAAATGAGCAAAGGGCAAGTCACCAAAAAAATTGAAGTTTGTTTGGAAAAGAGAGACACTGTGTTTTAAAGGAAACCTTTAGTTTTATGACAAAGGCAAAAAGTGAGGAATCACCAAAAAAGAGGGAAAAGGCATTCAAAACGTTTTCAAAAGGAGCTATAAAAGCCCTCAAAGTCAAAGATAATTTCTATTTTGCAAAAGAACAAAAGAAAAAAATGTTCTTTCAAAACCTGAGCGAGCAGTTTGCATAGATTTTCAGGACACGATGTGCCTGTGGCAAGACGCGACGTGCCTGTAGGAGTTCATAGAAGGAGTTTTCACATAGAGCGACGTGCCTGTAGATTTCCGCGATGTGCCTGTGTGTGTGTCAACCGACCGGCCCACCCATCGTTCAGCGGGCACCCAGGGCCTGACCTGACAGTTCAAACGCAGAGTTCAACACTACGCCCTTGTGCACAGGAGCATAGCGCCGCTCAATCAAACTCTTTTTCACCTCAAATCAAATTTTTGCACTGTGAAATTGCCTCCAAAAGTAGCCGACACATTTTATAAGAGGTATTTACTATTTTCATCACCCAAGTTTTTGAGTTTGAGGGGTTTTAAGAGTCAATTTTGTTAAGGAAAAACATAGTCTTATGAAGGCAAAAAACATTGTTTATTATAACAACTATCATATTTATTAAGATACAGAGAAACAGTAATAGAGGAGGAAGATTCATTATCAAGGGGCTTGTTGTTATAAGTAGTTAAGGGAGAAAATTTAGTTTTCTCTCAAAAAATATCTTGTTTGCTAAACAAAACAAGGGACAGTGATTAAAGAAGGAAAGGCTTATTGTCAGTTTAAAGGGGTGAACTGAAGACACAAATTTTTGGTCACTTAACAAAAACTTGTTTGCCAAATAAAGACAACACTCAAGCTCATAAAGAGGAAAACAGGGTTTGATTGAGGGCCTATTTCAGTGATCATTTGAATATTTGGTTTGGTAAGCCACTGAAGGGTATCAAAAGCAAAATTCCTCCAAAGAAAGTCAGCAAGGGTGGATTTCACAAAATATTTGAGCCTGTTACAACTCAGGAAGTAAATGAATCCCCTTCAATTCTTTTTAATTTCCATGAGGTGGGCTGCCTTGATTTTTGCCAAAAAGTCCAGGAGGTCACCAATTACCCTCCCTTAAAACAACTGTTCGCCCTGAGGCTGCAAGGAAATCATGTCCACTTAACAGGTCTAGAATTTTAACTCACTCCTAGGGCTGTCTCCAAATCAACTAAGATCCCCTATATAGGAGAAAAGTGGTTCAAACAAGCATACCTAGATCTGAATCACTATAAACCTTTCTTAAAACCAGACCATCAGGATGCTTGCCAAGCTATTTTCCATTTTTCTCACTTATTGAGCAGCAATGACCCCCTCATGAAAGTCATCATGAAGTATTTCACATGTGAAGGGAGGTTTTCCCAGATTTATTCCTATCACATCAGGCTTCTCATGAATTTCACAATAACTCAATTGCTGAACCTACCTCTCTTCCTCTACAAAAGCATAGACAACATTTCCTCCCTTATTCAAAAGAGACCTCCTGCTCAGCAAAAAGCTAGTCTCTTCCATCATTCTCTCATCAAAATCATCATCCTTCACCAGTTTGAAAAGAAAGGAGTGTCTTGGGATACTTTACTTTCTCATCCAGATTTTTCCATTGCCTCTTCATCTCATGCGCCTTCCTCACCATCCACTCACCATGTCTCCCCCTCTTCTAGTCAATCTACTCCTAAAAGGAGAAAATCCCCTATGATTGAGAGTGAAGAAGAGAAGAAGAAAACTAGTGATGAGGAAGGGCAAAGTGACAAGAAGCAAACTAGTGATGATGAGGGACAAAGTAAAGAATCTAATCATGATAGTGAGGAAGAAGTAAATGATGGAAAGCATGAAAAAAATGATAGTGAGCATAACAGTCATGAAGAGAAACACAGTAGTGATGAAGAGAAACAGAGCAGTGAAAAAGAGGTACAAAGTAGTGATGATGAAGAGCATCAAGCTAGTGGTGATAGAGAGAAAAGTGAAGAGGTTCAGAGCAGTGATGAAATACAAAATGACCATCAGCAACACAGTGATCAGGAGGACAGTCCTCAAGCGAAAAATGAAGATCCTAAGCAAGGTATTGATGAGGAACAGCAAAACAGCCCTCAAACAGATAGTGAGGGAGGTGACAGCATGCAAAGTGACCATGGTAGTAGCCCTCAGCAATTTCAAGACAGAGATGAGGGTAAACAAGGAATTCTACAGGCAGACATTAAAGATGATCAAGTAGCAGAAAAAGACGATGAAGCTGTCAGCCCTAAACAAACTAAAAATAGTGAAGAAAACAGTGTCAAAGGTGAAGATGGAGTAGATGATGATGGAGGCAGCAGGTTAAAGGACCAAGTTGAGAAAGTGAAAGTAATGAAACCTCCTCTCTCTTCTCCTCAACACAGCCAAGAGTATGTGCTAGCTGCCTCTCTTAGGCAAGGGGCCATGACTCTTCCTCCAAAAGTGGTGAAGCCTATAAACACTAGATCTGCAAAGAAGAAGATCACTCCAGCAGTGACTAGCAATGTCACAAGAGCACTAAGAAGTAGAGGCAAACTGCCTAAGAAGATTATTTTTGAATTTCCAAAGAGGAAGAGGACCAAGAATTCTATCCAAGGCAAGGGTAAAGAAAAATAGGAATAGCAGGAGAGTATTCATGAAAAGGAAAGGGAGTTTGACATCATACAGATAGATAGTGATGTTGGAGATGATGAAGCTAGAATCCTTGAGGCTCTTTTGCAAAATAGAGAAGCCCAAATTCATGACTTAGAAGTTGATCTAGAAAGGTCAAAGGACCTCATACATGTTCTACATATGCAAAACAAACAAATGAGTGGTCAAATGGCAGTTTATGAGGCCCGAGCTTTCAAATACCAAAGGGAAGCCTACAAAGCACAAATCAAGCTTGAAGAGTATATGGGAAAATTTGATGATATTGAAGAAGAAGAGAAACCAATGAGAAAGAGGCATAGGACTATGGTCTTAGGAAAGCTTTGGAGAAAAAGAAGGAAGAAGAAGCAACCCTTGTTCGATCTTATCCTCTCACACAATTGCTCGCCCAAGAAATAGAAAATGATAAAGAATCATGGCTTGAAAGGGACAACAGGAATTTGGAGGATGAATTAGAAAAATAAAATAGAGACTTGGATCTACAAAGGAAGATGATCGGGCACTACAAGAAGTTGAACCAATTTTCCCGAAGAAAGCTCAAACTTGCTCAAGAAAGGCTCAAAACTACCCGAAAGAGGCACCCGGTAGAAAAAGTGGAGAAATGCATATATAGGCTTGAAATATTGGCCTCAGCTTCCTTACATGCTTCTAAGAACCCATAAGGGTCTTGCTCGCCAAAATTGAGCAAATTTGACATGATTTTGTTTTTTGTATTTTTTGGCCCTAATTGCACATTTTTCAAGGCACTACCGTGGGTGCTAGGAGCATCCTCAGCTCATGAATTGGATGGATTAAATTCAGGGGTAGCTACTCACAAATTTTAAGATCCAAAGGAAGTATTTTGGTCCCCCAAAGAGGCAAAAATCAGTCAAAATTCACCTTTCTGCCTCACATATTAGCAGATGAGACCCCCCTAGGTTTTTTCACTTAGTCCACCTTTTGACATAATTATAGGGATCATTTTGGGAAAAATAAAGTAGTTCCAAAAGCTATACATCTAGGGCTTTCCAACAAGCTATCACGGGCCTCATTTCGACATCAACAGGTCCCTCAAACGTTGTCTGTAAAACAGGCTTATTTCTTCTGCTACGCTCCTATAGCATTTTGGCTAAAAAGGCTGTTTTCTGAATATGCTCCTCCAAATGTGCGTTTAGCTATTTTTATCACCATGTTAGTGATTAAAAATCAATTTTCTTTCTATTATTAGCCTAAATAGATATTTTTGAAGATATTTTGTGCCTTGGGCTTTGCAAAGCCTCAAGGACAAAATCAGATATTTGTAATAGGCCAATGGCCTTCTAGATGCTCTTGGATAGTTTCTTTGCCTTTGGCCTATATATTCCAAGAGATTTCATTGCAAAAAGAGGCTGAACTTGATGTTATAGAGAAATACATGGTATTACAAGCTTTTAAGAAATACTTTATCTCATGAAGTGGATAATTTCTTGTTTGACTTGGATGGTGGAGAAGGATTGCTTGTAGGATTCCATGGCTTGGTGAATGGTATAGTGTTCCTTATCTGTTATGTTTCCTTAGTTTATCATACATGTTTTCATGCTTATTTTTTGTTGTAGGTCAGTAAAGAATAGATTTGAGACATTCCCATGGAGGCACCTAAAGTTTCCTGATTCATTACAACTTCTATGTTTTTCTTCTTTCTTGGTTATGTCAAAGAATTCCTAACTTCTCTTTGATACCATAAGAACTTGTTATCGATTTAATTAATGGTTATTATGTATGCTATCTATTATGATTCACGGTATGCCCTGCTTACTCATGGCTAACCAAAACCAAATCACTGAAACCTTTCTCTAAATATTTTATTATCCTAGTTAAACCAAAGAGGTCTTGTTTCGATCTTGCCCTTTGTCCATGCTCTGCAATATTAGTTCAAAGTTCCCGATAGCTTAAAATATGATGTTTAGAAGTTCCCTCTTCATATTTTGAGTTTTTTTTTTGACTTATTTGTTTTCCCAAAAGTCTGAAGGTGATTTCCCCAAAGTTAGAGGGTCTTATACTTCTATGTATCACCTGAATGTTTATTTTATGCATCTATCAGTTTGAGTTTCATTTATAGTGATTAATGGTTATCCCTACCACATGGATGTTTGCTGTAAAACTATTTATGCTTAAAAATTCTTTGTCTCTCAAAAACTTAGTGTCTATCTCATTTCACTTCACCTAAAAGAATCCATTTATCTCGACCAAATCAGCCCTGCAATATACCTTGTCCACCCTTTGAGATAGTCTCAACCTTATCGACCCCATAGCCCAGTTGAACTGACAAAATTTTGATCTAGTTATCCTTTGATCAGTTCTCCCTCAAAAAACCTAAAACAAACCAAAATACACTTAACAACTAGCCGAAAATCAAACAAGTTTACATCCTTTGCATAATAGAAAGAGCCCTCTCTGAGTCCAGGAAGGCTAGGTCCTAGGCCTCCAAAGTTGGTTTGATGTTACCCTATCATTTGGCTTGCTAATCTGCCAAATCACGGGACCCTAACATAATGGAGATCACAGTGGGAATCTGAGTGAATAAACAAACTTAGACTTCCCTAAACATTTCAACCTCCCTTAAGAAGATTATCTTGTCGACTTACCCCACCGCTAGTGCTTAATGGTGATCACGGTGGGACCTTTCTGAGTTAGTGAAAATCTAAGTACACCTTAGGACTCCAGAAATCCCTTGTCTTCAAGAATATCTAGTGATTCAGCCACCTCATCTCCACACTAACATAATGGCGATCATGGTGGGACTCTGAGTGAATAAACAAACTTAGACCTCCCTAAAAATTTTCAGCATCCCTTAAGAAGATTATCTTGTCGACTTACCCCACCACTTACGCTTAATAGCGATCATGGTAGGACCTTTCTGAGTTAGTGACAATCTAAGACTAACATAATGGCGATCACGGTGGGACCTACTGAGTACATGACAGTCTAGAAAACTCTTGTAGACTCATTAGTCCTTCAAAATTAAACTCAGACAAACAGCCTAAGAAATCATTTAGAGTAAACTCTTATTGTTTCATCATCTTAGCAAAGTGATGAATCAGGTTTAGAACACTCTTACAAACTAGGCTGCATATAAAAACTCAGAAAACCCCAAAAAACATCCCTAGATTGGCTTTTTCTCAGTTATTGGTGGTGCGCCATAAGTACATATCTCTAAAAACAACAAAACATCCACTTGGCGACTCCACTAGCCTCCAGTAGTCCTAGTACTCCATAAAAAACCAAAAATTTCATAAATCATACTATCCTGTTGACTTGCCTTTCCAAAAACACAAACTTATGATGCAGCCTCTGAAATCAGTGACAAACTAAGTACAACTTAGGGATTCAGAAATCTTCATCTAAATATAGGAAATCAACAGAATAAAATTGCAAATAGAACTATAGCTTTCTCAACAATCTAGAAAAATATTGAAACTGAGTTCTAAGTCATTCTTGCAAGTTTCCACATAAAGGTTTTCTAGAAAAGCATTTTCCTAAAAAAACATCTTTGTCAGTATTGGTGGTGGACCATAAATCTCAAGAAAATCCACCTAGTTACTCCACTTGCCTTCATTTGTTCTTCATATTTGCAAAACCCATAGAGAGGATAGCCATCCAAAAACAATCACAACTATCACTCTCTCTAAACTTTGACTTTGACTTTGAAATCTGGCTTCATGAAGAATTAATACCAGATCCCACTTGGACCCGAATCCCCCTATCATAGTTGATGACCCAGAAAAGATTTTGTGGCAAACTTCTAAAACTCATAACTTATCCACCGATAGGACCATCCACAAAGCAAGCTCTATACCTGAACATCTTACATCCTTGCAATATTCCCAGTTTGACTTGAGTTCAGCAAAAGTCCTTTTTAGAAGCAAGTCGCAAAGTAAAATCAACCTTTACAATATTGAGCCCTTAGATTTGCAGCAGAGTCCTATCAAAGAAGCCTCACCCACTACACCTCCTAATTTTCATCTTCTCCACCACTTTAGCTCTTATCACCCAAAATCTGCTCAGAATCAGTCCACAAGTCCAAATACCTCTGCCACACCCATTCAAACCACAATTGTGAAAATCACCTCATCCCATACTACAAACCCTCATACCTTAAATCTAACATCCGCTCCCATCATGGAAACTTGGTATGCACCCTTAGTGCTACCTCTCCCTTTGGTACCTTTGCAAAATGATTACCAATCCTGAATCCCACACTTCACTGGAACTAAGGCTACTACTGCCCAATAGCATGTAGATAGAATCATTGATGCTTTTGACTACATGGAATTAGAAGATGAAACCATAAAGGTGAGAATGTTCACCCAAAGCCTAGGTGGAGAACCCAAGAAATGGTTTAAAAGCTTAGCTCCTAACAATATAAATGATCTCCCAACACTTTACCAAACTTTCATAAACATTTGGGAAATTAGGAAAAACCCCATCCAAATCCTTTTAAAATATAACAATCTTAAAAGGAATATAGGGGAAAGTGTTCAGGACTATTGCACTAGATTCAACAGTGTCTATAACGCCCTCTCACTTCACATGAAACCTCCACTTGGCTCGGCACTAGTAAAATTTCTCGAAGGTTTCGATCCATATATGACATACCAACTAAGAGAAAGAGACCCTGCAACTTTAGAAGAAATGAAAAAGGTAGCTATTAGTGCCGAAGCCAACCTAGCTGCAAAGAGAGCTAGGATCAGATCAGAAAAGAAAGTCACATACCGAGATGAGGCTATGCATTCAGTTTCCTCCTCAGATCCTAGAATATAAAACCTGGTTATATCCATGGAAAAAATGTGGGAAAGAATAAATCTGAATGAAAAAGCACCTCTTAAGGACAACCAACCAAACCCTCAAAACAGAAACCAGAACCAAAACTTTAGAAGAGACCCGCCTCAGAACAAACCAAGGGAAAATGACCAACAGATCAGGCCACCTTTGAATGAAAACTATGTTGATGAGTTAGAAAGATATATGGAACCACTTGATGAAAATCACTTAAAATTGATAGGTTCTGATAGCGAGGGTGAGGTTTTCCTCACAGAAGAAGAACAAGTTTTCTTCTCCTCAAATCAAAATGAAGAAAATTATGAGGACCCCAAAGATCCTGAGGTAGGATTACAAAACGATATAATGGAAGTCCACAGGCAATATGATCTTAGGAGTAAGAAAAACCAAGACAACTCTCAGAAATATAGCTCAGACACTACTGTTACCAAAAACCCCAATACCATTCTTAAAAGAACAACAGATAGTAACAAAATCATGGCTAAGAAAACTGACCAAAAAAAAGACAAAGCTAGTCAGGCAAGCCTTGATCCAAACTATCCTAGTACCTGTACTAAGATTCCCGAAACAACTGTATTGAAAAAAACTCCAAATCAAAATCAACAAATTTAAAATATAGAGAAAGTCATGGCTGAAAAAACTGAAGCAAATCTATCTAAACTACAAGCACCCTTCAGTTTTGAAGGGGAAATTGCCAAAATTAAGATCACCATGCCTCTCACTGAACTTATTGCCCAAAGCTCATACAAATCTCAAGTGCTAAAGGTCCTAAACATAGGAAATGATGCAGATACTTTACACCTAGCTGATGATATCGCTGAGGTGTTGTTTGGACCAAAAATAGAAGGAAAATATCAAGAGGGAACCACTCTTCCTTTTTACATTAGTATGAATATACATGATCAAATCCTACATAATGCCATGCTATATTCCGGGGCCTCTCACAATCTCATGCCGAAAGTAGTAATGGAAATATTAGGCCTAGAAATAACGAAACCTTATAAAGACTTATATTCATTTGATTCAAGCAGAGTCAAGTGTCTAGGCCTGATAAAAGATATTTGTGTCAGTTTGGCCCAATTACCTACAAAACACCTGGTCATGTACATAGTGGTAGTAGACATCCCTCCCAAGTATGGAATGATTTTATCCAGATCTTGGGGGGCCAAGCTTCAAGGAAATATTAAATTAGATATGCTTTATGCCACCATTCCCATGTTTAATCAAACAAGAATACTTTATTGGGAATCACACATGAAATATATGGTCAACATTAAAGAAAGGCCAGATAACATCCCTATGTATTCCATACATTTAGATCTAAATTCCTTCATTTTACACACTGATGAAGACATTGATAAACAGGTAGGAGAAATTGAAACAAATCTAGGCACACCGCATCAGCCGCCCCAGATTCTCTATGATGAACTGGATACTCAAAACTATCATGACCCTGAACAATTGTGTCTTGAAGAGTGGGAGTTTGATTTTCTAGAAATAGAGATAAATCGAAAAACAAAACACATTCTACACCCTCAAGCAAGTTGCTAAAGCCAAGGACAAACATAAAAAGTACAATCAGAAACTTTTTTCAAAACAGAAGCACTGGATTGCTTACATAGTACAAATCTTTATGGAAATCAGGAACAGGGGAGTCTTATGTTCTTACCATACTTAAATGATTCACCATCCCAAAACCTTACCTCTCCAAGTAAAGCTTTAACTTTTGCAACCACTTTGATGAATCCAGGGAAAACGTCTAATGAATTTAATAAAGAGGAATATGATGAAAGTAGTCCCAAGACACCTGAATTAATTGAACTAGCTAAAATTTTTTCATTTCACCAGAGATTAAGAACTGATAGTTATGAAAAATTGTTCAAGATACTAATACATGTCGGGAAAATAGTTTAAAACATTGTGACAATGCTATCATTTCAAGAAGTAACCCTTACAAAATTAAATTCAAAAATCTTGGTCAAACATTAACAATTAAAGACAAAGAAAGTGGACATAAGATATGTGTAGATTTCAGGAACAAAGATAAACCTCCCCATAACAACACTTATATCCTTCCCAAAACAGATCATACCATACAGAAGCTAGGATTTTCTAATCATATGTCTTTGCAAGGTTATGTTTCAGGATATTATCAGTTAATTCCTCTTCAAAGCAAACAGCTTAAATATTTTTTCAAATACACTGGAAGCAGCTCCAAATTCAAACCTAGAGTTGCAAAACCACCAGACACCAAAGACAGGTTCCTGAAGGCCATGTTTCTAGTTCTGAATTTCTTCATTATGATGTACCTTGACGATGTCATCATCTGTTTTAAAAATGACAAAGAGTATCTATATTACCTAAGAAGATGTACAACAAAGGCAACAACATAAATCAAAGGTATAGAGAAAAGCAGCAAGAAGATACCAAATTTTTCAAAGACTCTTGCAAGAACCCTTATGTTGTGCTTGAAAGGGAAAAATTTCCAAACTTTTCTTTTCAAGAGCTGACCAGACCAAGAGATTTGGGAGATCCCTTTGAAGACAAAATGCTCAAGTTCTGCCATTTTCAAGATTTCTAGTTTCAAAAACATTTTCACTCATTGCACATATCACTGTTTGAAGAAAAAAATAAAAAATACAAAATACAAAAACAGTAGAAAATTTGAAAAGAGGGCAGTTTTAGAAAATAGCAGAAAAGCCCCATGTTCAAAAAATAGTCATATTGAAAGTGTGCAAGTCTAAATGCTACTACTAGTGCTCCAAAGATATCTTGTTCAATTATCTAGCCTAATCGTAACTGAACATGTTTTAAATTGATTGCTGATAAGTTAGTGAAAGAAGTGATATTCAAAATGTGTAAGCTTGACTTGTTAAAGAAAGTAGATTAGGAAAAGATACTAGTTCCACATGCTCAAAACAGAACCAAAGAGGAAAACAGGGATGAAAAACAAACTATGTATCCTAGCCCTGATTTTTCTAAAGCTCATTTTGTGCGAAAATAATATTTGTGTGCAACTTGTCTTTTATGCCACAAACACATGAAAAATCAGATCATCTAATCCTGATTTGGTCATTTTTAAATTTCATGTTTTAGTTTAGTGAATAAAATCCTGTCAAACAACTTAATCTTGACAGTTGATCTAGCATAGGTAGAGAATCAAAGGAGTTCATCAGTCTAATCTGAACTCTCGGAAGATATAAGTGTAGAATTAGATAGTTTTTATTTTTTCAAAAATATCATGTCAAAAGGTTGTTGGTGCAAATGCACCTAAAGAAGAAAAAATGTTAGGAAATATAACTGGGTAGGTAGAGATGACTTTGATGCTAATCATGCTTTCAATTTTTAGAAATAGCATCAAGAAAGAGAGAAATTTGCGCCAATGGATAAGGCACTAGTCTTCAAAAGCCAGAGATCTGCAATTCTGGACACCTCCTGAAAAGGAGCTACCCTCCCCAATTGGAGCCACTGTTAGTCATCAATATTTTTTACATGTTGTTGATGACTAGATTCCTTAGCTAATTTTTCTAGAAGCCAATCTCAATCTATCAATTTGTCATCTAGAAAACACCCCAAACAAATTTTTTTCCTCCTACCCCTCCCTGTCAGTCTATGATGAGAAAAATATTCAGTTTTCAAGTCATATCTTGCTTCAGCAAAGTCTCCCTCTCTATAGTTTTCATAACTTCGCTTCTCTACTATCATTTTCCCTTGTTTCTCATGACATTCACTATCCGAAAGTTGACAAAGTGTCTGCTCCTTTATCCCTGATCATCTTGTCATATGACAATCTGATCATGCCTATGAAAAAACTCAGAATCTGTGACTATTGTCTCTAAGTTAGATAGTGGTGTTTAGAGAGTTTTTCCTTGGCTAATACATCCTAAGCCAAAAAGCCTGCGTCTAGTACCAATCAGCCATGAATCTTTCCCTATTTTGAAAAACAAGCCTTGATCTATCCATAGGTCGCGCACCACTAAGAGGTCACTTTGTCTCATTTAAGAAGAAGTTCAACAAAGATCCAAATCAAGAAAATATGAGGATGTTCAATGTCCGCAGAAATATGCTTAGATCAGGCAAAATCTCCATGAAACACCAAAGGAGCTCTCCAAGGTTCAAAAGCATATGTTTTTACATCTCTGCAGGGGTGTAATTGAATGATGATCAATGTGAAAATGGAAGAAAAGGATCAAATGAACAAGTTTCTCATACTTAAATATTTTGACTTCAATAATCAGATGGAGAGCTGTAAATTAAAGAGCAACAAGTATACATGGTTTAAATCCAAAGGCTACCTGAAGAGCAGAGATCATTCCTCAAATCAAATGAACACAAAAGACTGAGTGATGCTGATCAATAGTGCTCCATAATCTCCTCCAAAATCAGTGCTGCATAATCTTTCCAAAGGACATCATCATGTAGGGCATAAGAAGACAACTGCTTCTTATGTTACCTTCAACCTGGGATGTGAACATTAGTCAAAGGCAGTTTCAATATACCTCTGAAAACATAGTCAAGGGAAAAGCTAGTTCAATGATGTCTAGTAGTGAACACTCTCCATATACTAATCACATTGCTTCTGTTCTATATTTCACAGTGATATTTTGCAAAAGGGATATAAATCTCAGACAATGCCTCATAAAGAAAGAGGACATTAGGTTCAAGTGATTTTACCAATGCTAAATGTCAAAATTCACTTTGTTTCCTATTGATATTCTTCAAGCAAACATACATAGCAAGGTACATTGATTAAAATAGATGAAGATCTTGTGTTTAATGAGAACCTCCTTCATATAAAAGCATAGGGTTAGAAACACATGATGTGGCTTCCTTCACAAGCAAGCAGAGGGTCAACAATGTTTCAAGTGACTTCAGAGGCTGTTTTGCGCCATCTCCTCCAAAGATGAATAGAGAATGCATAACAGGGTTTAAAATTATGTTTGAGAATGTTTTCTTTTGGAAAGCCTAGTTGAAAAATAGTGGTGAAATGAATGAGATTTTATAGGTTAAAGGCCTCTTCCACATCAAAAGCCAAAGAGTGACATGAAGGTGCTAAAAGGCCTCTGTTCTCATGTTTATGAAAGTCTCCTTCAAAGGATAAATCAGAGGTTATAATTTTGATTAAAGTAGCCTCATCTAAATGGCCAAGGAGGTAGACCAAGCTCTATTTAAAGTGACTTCTGCAACTTATATAAAGAGATAGTCCACCTAGATGATTTATGTGGAAAAGGGCATTCTTGTTTTTAGACAGATTCATTATGGTTTATCAAGAATTAATCCCTCCAAGTGATGAATAAAGGGCAAGCGCCAAAAGTTATTTTCTCACCTCATTTTAAAGACATAGGGCACATTTTTAAGAATAGGTGAACTTTCATTGTTTGAAGGTCCCCCTTCATCATGAGCTAAAATCCCAACAATGACTTTAAATAAACATTTGGGGTCACAGATCATATGGATCAGCCTATTCAAAAGGTAAAATAGAGATGTAGGAGACCAATTCTTGGTGCATACAAGCAATTTGCATTTTTAGGTGTTTTAAATCAGAGGGTAAATTCAAGTTTCAAGTTTTAAAGGCCACCTTCGAAAGGAAAAAAAGGCAGACTGTATTATAAAGATAAGATCTTTATGTTTTAAGTTGATCTCTTTGGTAAACAAGAAAAAGGAGAAAACACATGGTTTCAGGACCTCCTTCTCTTCATAAAATAGTGGGTTTTCATTATGGTTTCAAGAGGCTGCAGTAGTAGTTTTAAAAAGGATGACCTCATTGGAAAAAAATCAGTAGGTCAAATCATGGTTTAAATTATCTCCTTACTTCACAAACAATGGATTGGCATAGTGGTTTTAAGATGGCTGCAGTAGTGTTTTTATGGTGACATCTTTGTAAACAAACAGAGACCAACACAGTTTTTTAAAGACCCTCATCACTTCATAAAACAATGGATTTACCTTATGGTTTTGAGATGCTGTAATAGTGATGTTTTTGTAAGCCTTTTCAGTTAACAATCACACAGGGGTAAAGTGTCGAGGAGAAAATTTTTTAATTGATAAAAAGTTGGGCAAGTTCCTATTTAAAAAAGAAAATTTTGAAAATACCAAAAGGAGGGAAAAAAGGCGTTCAAAAACGTTTTAAAAAGGAGCTATAAAGCTCTCAAGTCAAAGTTAATTTCCATTTTGCAAAGGGACAAAAGAAAAAAACGTTTTTTCAAACCCTGAGTGAGCAATCGACAGAAGTTTGAAGACGCGACGCGCTTGTAGGTTTGCGCGACGCACATTTAGTATCTTTACATAGCAGTTTACACACGACGCGACGCGCCTGTAGATTTCCGCGATGTGCCTGTGTGTGTGTAAACCGCCCGGCCCCGCTCGGAATTCAGAGGGTGCCCAGGGCCCGACCCGACAACTTTCAATGGTACGCGCCTGTGCACAAGAGCATAGCGTCGCTCAAATAGCCTCCATCTCTCCTCAAATCAATTTTTTTGCACAATGAAGATTTCTCCAAAAGCACACATACATTTTAAGAGGTATTCTACTACTTTCTTCGCTAAGTTTTTGAGTTTGAACAGGGGTTAAGAGTCAAGTTGGTTAAGAAGAAAAACAAAGTCTTGTTAAGGCAAAAAAGACATTTTCTTTAAAAACTGTCATATTTATTAAGATACAGAGAAACAGTGATAAAGGAGGAAGGTTCATTGTCAAGGGGCTTGTTTTTATAAGTATTTAAGGGAGAAAATTCAGTTTTCTCTCAAAAACTATCTTGTTTGCTAAACAAAACAAGGGGCAGTGTTTAAAGAAGGAAAGGCTTATTTTCAGTTTGAAAGGGTGTACCGAAGACACAAATTTGGGGTCAGTTAACAAAAACTTGTTTGCCAACTAAAGACAACACTTAGTCTCACAAAGCGGAAAACAGGGTTTGATTGAGGGCCTATTTCGGTGATCATTTGAACATTTGTTTTGGTAATCCAATGAAGGGTATCAAAAGAAAAATGCCTCCAAAGAAGGATAGCAGAAGTGGATATCATGATAGGTTTGAGCCTATTACAACTCAAGAAGTAAATGAATCCCATTCAATTCTTTTTAACTTCCATGAGGTGGGTTGCCTCGATTTTTGCCAAAATGTCCAGGAGGTCACAAATTACCCTCCCTTAATATAACTATTTTCCCTAAGGCTGCAAGGAAAGCATGTCCACTTAGCAGGTCTGGACTTTAAACTCACTCCTAGGGCTGTCTCCAAAGCAACTAGGATCCCCTATATAGGAGAAAAGTGGTTCAAACAAGCATACCTAGATTTGAATCACTATAAACCTTTCTTAAAACCAGACCATTAGGATGCTTGCCAAGCTATATTTCCTTTTTCTCAATTATTGAGCAGCTATGCGCCCCTCATGAGACTCATCATGAAGTATTTTACATGTGAAGGGAGGTTTTCCTGGATTTATTCCTATCACATCAAGTTCTCATGCATTTCACAAGAACTCAGTTGCTGAACCTGCCTTTCTTCCTCTGCAAAAGCATAGACAAGATGTCCTCCCTTGTTCAAAAGAGACCTCCTGCTCAGAAAAAAGCCAACCTTTTCCATCATTCCCTCATCAAAATCATCATCCTTCACTAGCTTGAAAAGAAAGGAGTGTCTTGGGAGACTTTCATTTCTCATCCAGATTTTTCCATTGCCTCTTCATCTCATGGCCCATCTCACATATCCTCCTCACCCTCCACTCACTATGTCTCTCCTCCATCAAGTCAAAATACTCCTCAAAGGAAAACATCACCCATGATTGACAGGGAAAAAGAGCAGCCTTTTGAAAGCATGCGTGAGGTTAGTGGTGATGAGGAACATGGGGACACTAAGAAAATTAGTGAGCATGAACCAAGTGACAAATATCAAGGCAGTGACCATGAGTAGCAAACTAGTGATGATGAAGAAAAATATCAAGGCAGTGACCAGGAGCAGCAAACTAGTGATGATGAAGACAAACAAAGCAGTGAAAATGAGCAAGGAAACAGTGAGGAGGAAGAGGTGCAAAGTAGTGATGATGAAGAGCAGCAAGCTAGTGGTGATGAAGAGAAAAAGGAAAATGTTCAAAGCACTAATGAGGCACACCACAGTCTTCAACAAAGTCATGAAACCAAGCAAAGAGACAGTGAAAAAAGTGCCTCCCAGCAAAGTGGTGACCATGGTGGCAGCCCACACATAGAGGCTAAAGAAAACAATGAAGATAAGTGCAGCATGCAAAGTCCCAATGAAGACAGTCCTACTGAAGGCAGCCCTCAACAAATTCAAGATAGTAATGAGGGTAAACAAGGCAGTCTACAGGCAGACAATATAGATGGTCAAGCAGCAGAAAGGGATGATGAAGCTGAAAGCCCTAAAGAACATCTTCTAAACAACGCTGATGAGGTTGAAGGAAACATATGTCAAGAAGTTCAAAATAGTGATAAAGGTGGAGCTGGAGAAGGTGTTGATGAAGGTAGTGATGTAAAAAATCAAGTTGAACAAGTGCAAAAACCTCCTCCCTCTTCTCCTCAACATAGCCAAGAGCATGTGCTAGCTGACTCTCCTAGGCAAGGGGCCATGACTCTTCCTCCAAAAGTGGTGAAGCCTAGAAACACTAGATTTGCAAAGAAGAAGATCACTCCAGCAGTGACTAGAAATGTCACAAGAGCGCTAAGAAGTAGAGGCAAACTGCCTAAGAAGAGTATTGTTGAATTTCCAAAGAGGAAAAGGACCAAGAAGTCTACCCAATGCAAGGGTAAAGAAAAAGAGGAACAACAGGAGAGTAGTCATGAAAAGGAAAGGGAGTTTGACATCATACAAATAGATAGTGATGCAGGAGATGATGAAGCTATAATTTTTGAGGCTCTTTTGCAAAACAGAGAAGCCCAAATTCATGACTTATAAGTTGATCTAGAAAGGTCAAAGGACCTCATACATGTTCTACAGATGCAAAACAAACAAATGAGTGGTCAAATTGTAGTTTATGAGGCCCGGGCTTTCAAATACCAAAGGGAAGCCTGCAAAGCACAAGTCAAGCTTGAAGATTTTATGGGCGAATTTGATGATACTGAAGAAGAAGAGCAACCAATAAGAAAAAGGCCTAGGACTATGGGTCTTAGGAAAGCTTTGGAGAAAAAGAAGGAAGAAGAAGTAGCCCTTGTTCAATCTTATCCTCTCACTCAATTTCTCGCCCAAGAAATAGAAAATTATAAAGAATCATGGCTTGGAAGAGCCAACAAGAATTTGGAGGATAAATTAGAGAAAGAAAATAGAGACTTGGATCTGCAAAGGAAGATGACCGGGCACTATAAGAAGTTGAATCAATTTTCCCGAAGAAAGGCTCAAAACCGCCCAAAAGAGGCGCCCGGTAGAAAAAGTGGAGAAAGGCATATCTAGGCTTGAAATATTGGCCTCAGGTTCCTTTCATGCTTCTAAGAACCCATAAGGGGGTTGCTCGCCAAGATTGAGCAAATTTTGACATGATTTTGTTTTTTGTGTTTTTTGGCCCTAATTGCATATTTTTCTAGGCACTGCCATGGGTGCTAGGAGCATCCTCAGCTCATGAAAGTAATTTTTTTGGATGGATTAAATTTTGGGGTAGCTACTCACAAATTTTCAGATCCAGAGGAGGTGTTTTGGTCCCCCAAATAGGCAAAAATCAATCAAAATTCACCTTTCTGCCTCACATATCAGCAGATGAGACCCCCCTTGGTTTTTTCACTTAGTACACCTTTTGAAATAATTCCAGGGATCATTTTGGGGAAAATAAAATAGTTCCAGAAACTAGACATCCAGGGCTTTCCAACAAGCTATCACGGCCATCATTTCGACATTGGGAGGTCCCTCAAAAGTTGTCTGAAAAACAACCTTCTTTTTGCTGCTAAGATCATGTAGCATTTTGGCTAAAAAGACAGTTTTCTGAATATGCTCCTCCAAATGTGCGTTTAGCTATTTTTTATCACCATGTCAGTGATTAAAAGTGAATTTTATTTATATTATTAGCTTAAATAGATATTTTCGAAGATATTTTGTGCCTTGGGCTTTGCAAAGCCTCAAGGACAAAATCAGATATTTGTAATAGGCCAATGGCCTTCTAGATGCTCTTGGATAGTTTCTTTCTTTTTGGCCTATATATTCCAAGAGATTTCATTGTAACAAGAGGCTGAAATTGATGTTATAGAGCAATACATAGTATTACAAGCTTTGAAGAAATACTTTGTCTCATGAAGTGGATGATTTCTGGTTTGACTTGGATGGTGGAAGAGGACTGTTTGTAGGATTCCATGGCTTAGTGAATGGTATTGTGTTCCTTATCTGTTATATTTCCTTAGTTTATCATACATGTTTTCATGCTTTTTTCTTGTTGTAGTTTAGTAAATAATATATTTGAGACATGCCCATGGAGGCACCTCAAGTTTCCTGATTCATTACAGCTTCTATGTTTTTCTTCTTTCTTGGTTATGTCAAAGAATTCTTAACAGATCTTTGATACCCTAAGAACTTGTTAGCAGTTTCATTAATGGTTATTATGTATGCTATCTAGTATGATTCACGATATGCCCTGCTTACTCATAGCTAACCAAAACCCCATCACTGAAACCTTTCTTTGAATATTTGATTGTCCTAGTTAAACCAAAGAGGTCTTGTTTCGATCTTTCCCTTTTCCTATGCTCTACAATCTTATTTCAAAGTTCCTGATAGCTCAAAATATGATGTTTAGGAGTTACCTCTTCATAGATTGAGTTTTTTGTTTGTCTTATTTGTTTTCCAAAAAGTTTGAAGGTGATTTTCCCAAAGTTAGAGGGTCTTATACTTCTATGTATCACCTGAATGTTTATTTTATGCATCTATCAGTTTGAGTTTCATTTATAGTGATTAATGGTTAGCCCTACCACATGAATGTTTGCTGTAAAACTATTTATGCTTAAAACCTCTTTGTCTTTCACAAACTTAGTGTCCATCTCATTTCACTTACACCCAAAGAATCCATTTATCTCGACCAAATAAGCCCTGCAATAAACCTTGTCCACCATTTGAGACAGTCTCGACCTTATCGACCCCATAGCCCAGTTGATATGACAATATTTTTATCTATTTATCCTTTGATAATTTCTCCCTCAAAAAACCTAAAACAAACCAAAACATACTTAACAACTAGCCTAAAATCTAATATACAAAAGCAAACAAGTTTACATCCTTTGCATAATAGAGAGAGCCCTCTCTGAGTCTAGGAAGGCTAGGTCCTAGGGCTCCAAAGTTGGTTTGATGTTACCCTATCATTTGGCTTGCCAATCTGCCAAATCACGAGACCCTAACACATTAAACGAATTGAAAATGAAAAAATAACTGTAGAAAAACAAGAAAAACAAACACAAACTACAGTTACTAAGGAAGAATTGGTTCAAATTAGTAAATCTCAGCCTACATTCAACATACAATCTGAAATTGCAAAGCTAAAAATACCAATTCCTCTGACAGAATTGGTAAAAAATGACTTGTATAAATCAACCATAACTGAAACATTAAACATGAATAATGGAGAAGATTCCATAAATATAAATGATGATCAACCAAAGTTGATTTTTGGCCTAGATATGAATGGAAAACATGCAGATGGAGAATTTCCTCTATTTTATATCAGTCTTACCATTCATGATAAAATTTTACATAATGTTGTGCTAGATTCAGGAGCTTCCCATAATCTAATGCCCAAAGCCATAATGGAAACTCTCAATCTAGAAATCACAAGGCCCTACAAAGATTTTTTCTCATTTGATTCAAGTAAAGTTAAATGCCTAGGTTTAATCAAAGATTTGTGTGTAACACTAGTTCAATATCCTGGTAAGAGTATATTAATGGACATTGTAGTAGTTGATATCCCATCTAAATATGGAATGCTACTTTCTAGCTCATGGGGAGTAAATTTACAGGGATCTCTACAACTGGACATGTCTTATGCTACTATATCAGTTTTTGGTCAAGCCTAAAAAGTTATATAGGGAAACATTGATGAAGTACATGGTCAGTAGTGCAGAAAGATCTATAAATTACCCAATTTACTCTACACCAACTAACCTTGATTATTTTATCTTATGTAACTCTGAAACTAATGAAATCCAAACTAAGCTTATAGAGAAAAAGAAAACACCAAACAATGATAATATTTTTCAAGAATCTCTATGACATTTAGACTTTGATGGTTTAGTACATAAGTTAGGAGCAAGAGCAGGAGTTTGGATAACCAACATGGAGACTAATCACTTTGAAGGCCATGTTTTCAGGCTCAATTTCAAATGTACTAATAATATGGCCGAGTATGAAGCCCTCATTCTAGGACTCCAAATTATTAGGAACTCGGGAGGTAAAAGAATATTAATCATGGAAGATTCAGATTTGATCATAAAACAAGTAAATCGATTATATTCTGTTTACAATCCTAGACTAAGCATATACAGAGACACTGTGATAGATTTAACTGATTAATTTATTGGAATGTAAATTTGTTGCTATACCTAGAAAACAAAATATATAGGCTCACTGTCTAGCAACCTTTTCTAGTACATGCAATCTACCATTCCAACCTAATCATAGATATACTACTGAAGTCAAGAATAGGCCAATAATTCCAGACAACCTTATGTATTGGCAAATTTTTTCTCAAGATGAACAGATTTACAAGTTTATGAACAATGAAGGTGAATTTCAGAACTATAAGATAGACACAGATTGTACCATAGATCAAGATTTAGATTGTGAAATAGATTTGAATAACTTAGATGTAAATAGAATAAAGTTTGATAAACCAACTAGATTTAGTCAATCTGATATAGATATCTTAGAGAAAGTAGAGATTGAAGAAAGTATTGATGATGAATCAGATATATTGAATCTTAAGGATAATTTCTTACCCAAAAGTTTAACTTCCTTAGAGGATCTTTTTGAGTCAAATGATGTAGCTAGAAAACCCAAAATGGAGCCAGTTAGATCTGATATAGAAGAATGCAATATTGGTACAGAGTTAAAACCCAAAATAATCAAACTTTCCAAAACATTACCTCAACAAGAAAAATAAAAATACATTACTCTTTTAAAGGAATATCAAGATGTTTTTTCCCGGAGTTATGAGGATCTCAAATCCTATGATACTAACATAATCCAACATAAAATTCCAATAAAAGAATATCAAAAGCCATTTAAACATGTTGGAACACCTAATCCTACATGGGTAGGTGTGGAATGCGAAAAGTCACAATGGAGTCCAAGTGACCTTGGAATATGAAACGAAGAGTCACACCATTGTACTATAAATGTACATCTTTGTATAATGGAAAATAAGAAAGCCTCACGCTTATCCTTCATTGTGTGTTGAGTCTCTTGTGTGTGTGTTCATATTCCTCATACACCATCTATGTGCTTCAACATGGTTTTTAACATGGTATCAGAGCGGGCGATTGCTGGCCCTACTCCAAATTGAGTGAGCCATTTGTGTTTATGCCCTGTGCATATCTGCAAAAATTCTTGACATTTTTGCAGCACTCAGAGTTTCTGCAACAGACATTTTTCCGCATTCAGAAAGTGGTTTTGGAGAAGTAGCAGCATTCAGAAATTGGCAACATTCCAACATTGGTTTTGAAAAAAAAAGAGCAGCATTGTGCATCTGAAGGTTTTCATTCTGAACTTCCATGCAATTTCTGCTGCCCACTTTTAAATTCTGCATTTTGAAAAGCTGTTGAAATAGTTTAAAGAGGGTTTCTGAGGAATTTTCTGGATTTTTACTGCTAAAATTCTCTGGAAAATTCTGCGTTTTTAAAGTCCATTTTCCTGTTGCTGGGCTACTGGAAAGATTTCTAAGTTTGCACTGAAAGATTTCTGAGTTTTCTGAAAATATCTAATTCTGCATTTATCCGATATTCTGCTGCTGGAAGGAAAAATCCTCTGATATTCTACTCTGTTGTTTTAAAAATAAAAAAAAAATAAAAAATAAAAAAAATAAAAAATATTTTATTTCTGCAACTCGGCCCCTTCCCCTGCAATACTCCCTCACTCAATACACGTCCCTGCTCTCCAACGTCCATCCTCTGCAATAAATGACACCCCTCTCCCTAAACTTACGGCCCCTCCCCTCATACGCCCTGTGCCTTCACAAAATCATATACGCTCCCCACTCTCTGCACTCAAGCCCCTTATCACTCCTTCAACACATAGATCCTCACCGCCTACACTCTACGCCTCTTCTCACCCTTATCACTCCCCCTCCTTGTAATATACTCTCGTACCCCTCCTTCGTACGCTCTCACATCCTTTTTAATTAACCTTTTTTTTAAATAAACTTCCCTCCCCATTTTAATTAATCCCCCCCTTATTTTAATGAATTCCCTTTTTAATAAAATTCCCTTTTCTTACCCAGTTTTTTTTAATATTTAATTTTTTTTTATTTAATTCCTTTTTTATTTTGCCTTTTTCTCACATGCATTTTTAAATCCCTCCTTTTTAATTTATTAAATTCCCTTTAAAAAAAATAAAAAAAAATTCCTTTGAGTTTGCTTTCCCCTCCTATTTTTAATTAATTCTCATTTTTAATTAATTAAAAAAACAAATGGCAGAGAGAGAGAAAGGAAGAGATATGAACAACAGAAATGAAGGAAAGGGCATATGAAGAACATGGACTATATTTAGAGAAAAGTGAATTTGACATTGTGTGATTTGTGTCATAAGGGTGATTTTCTGAAGAATTGACATTTGAAGACAAGTTTGCCATCATTGTAAACACGTCTTTCAAGAAAAATTTCAGCTACCTTAAAGGCTTTTTGCATAGTGTTTTCAGCTGCACATTTACAAAATATTTTTGCAGAGATATTGACATTGTATTGTGAGTGGAATTTGCCTCTTCATTCATAGTTGGAATCAGTGAATTTGAGTTGTTGATGTAAGTCATTGTTGATTGTCCTCCATCATTTGAGGAGCATATTTTTGTACTTTGAGAATTCCTTGGAGTCATTTGCATTTGTTGAATCACATTGTAAACGGGTGCATTTTCGGTTTAAGCCGACACCCTTTCATTTTTTGAGCCTAATTTGTTGAGAAATGGCTAAAATCAATGAGGTATTAGAGTTGTTGAATAACCTCATTCATTCAAATGTTCATGATATGGTAAAAATGAGCAAGAATGCTCTTTGTAATATTCAGACTTGTTTACAAGATGCACAAGAAAAGATTGAGTTTTTGCAGTTGGAATCTCAGCTTCAGAAAGATGAACTTCAGCAAAAGAGTCACCATTCTGAACCTGTTTCTGTTTAGAACATTGAGAAGGACTCCCATCAGCAGCAAGTCAGTAAATTTGAAGTCGATTCCCATTTAGTTCATTGCACAAGAGCAGATTTTTATGCGGATGCAGCAGCTCAGCCTGCACTTCCTAAGCCCATCATCAGACCTTGGAAAGAGCTTGTCCACAACAAGCATAGAACTAGTCTTGGATATGACAAGGATGTGTCCTTTCATATTCCAGACTACACCAAGCCCATCATATTTCAGAGTGCTGGATTCCTGTATGACAGTTCACCTACAACTATTCCAGATCCTGCTCCACAACAACAACACCAGATTGTAAAATGCCAACACTGTGATCGAGTTGGCCATATGAAAGATCATTGTTTTGATCTTCATCCATGCAAGCACTATGGTCAGCACACTCATTCTTTAGACAGATGCTTCAGAAACAAGCCTCCTACAAGAACCAAGATTCATCTTGGATGGATCGCTTCTTGGCAATGGGCATCAGCAACCAAGAAGATGTTTACGACACATGTTATAAATTGTTCATGGATATTGAGGAAACTTGCAGTTGAGTTTTCGCTATCATCTCACCTTGTCCCTGACAGGGGGGAAAATGGTGGTCATGTACAAGCTTCAACATCAGATCAAGTGAGCCTGAGCCACAATCTCTCATTCCATGTTCAGATTTGTAGCCAGCAGTTCAAGTGAGCCTGAGCCACAATTCGTCATTCCAGATTCAGAGATGTAGCCAGAGACATGGATGCCCATGAGCATGCCTTCGGTTGGTGGAAAACCTTAAACCATCATCTTTGGTTGGTGGATAACCTAAAACCATCACAGGTAGTAGACCTCCCTTCTTTTAGGTCGAAGGTCTCCCTTTCATATATGAGGAACACTTCCTCTAGAAGAAGCCTTCAGCTTAGCAGCCTTCAGCTTCTTGCTAGCTTTGGTTGAGTTCCAGGAAATGCTTCAAGCATTCCAGAGTTGTTGGTAATCCTAAAACCATCACAGGTAATAGACCTCCCTTCTTTTAGGTTGAAGGTCTCCCTTTTTAATGAGGGACAATTCCTCTAGCAGAAGCCTTCAGCTTCTTGCCAGTTTTGGAAGAGTTCCGGGAACTGCAACAAGTTTTGCGTTCCAGTGTTGGTGGTCATCCTTAAACCACCTCTTTTTTCCAACATTTCAAAGATTTGATTCAGCCCAAGTGCTGCCATGCATACTTTGCAGATTTGTATTACAACTCTTTTCTTGGACTTACACATACCCCTTCGGATTAAGGGGGGATGTTGGAACACCTAATCCTACATGGGTAGGTGTGGAATGCGAAAAGTCACAATGGAGTCCAAGTGACCTTGGAATATGAAACCAAGAGTCACACCATTGTACTATAAATGTACGTCTTTGTATAATGGAAAATAAGAAAGCCTCACGCTTATCCTTCATTTTGTGTTGAGTCTCTTGTGTGTGTGTTCATCTTCCTCATACACCATGTGTGTGCTTCAACATGGTGTTTAACAAAACAAAAGTTGAGAAGAATTAACCCTATTTTATTACCTTTGATAGAAAAATAAGTGAAAAGAATGTATGATGCACACGTAATTGCACCAATTAGATATTCTAATTGGTTTCCAACCTAGTTTCAACAAGAAAGAAAACAAGAGAGATTAGATTATGTGTTGACTTTAGGGATCTAAACAAAGTGTCCTTGAAAGATAATTACCCTTTACCTAAAATGGATCATATATTACAAAGGGTAGTTGGCTCTTCTAGGATGTCATTTTTAGATGATTTTTTAGGATATAACAAGATTTTAGTCCAAAAATAAGATCAAGCCAAAACAACATTTACTACTCCTTAGGGCACTTTTATGTATGCGAAAATGCCTTTTGGTCTAATGAATGCAGGGGAAACCTTTCAAAGGGCTATGGACATAGATTTTGCAAAGGAAATACATGATTTCTTAGTAATTTACTTAGATGACATTACTGTGTTTTCCAAAATTGATAATGAACACTTGGATCATTTGAGAAAAGTTTTTATTAAGTGTAGGAAATTTGGAATCCCTTTAAACCCTCAGAAAAGTTTATTTGGATTAGAATAAGGCAAGTTACTTGGAAATGTAATTTCTAAATAAGGAATCAAAATAGATCCTGCTAGGATAGAAGCAATTATTAACATTAGTCCACCAAGAAACATCAAAGAATTACAAGCCTTTTTAGGTAAGATTAATTCTTTAAGAAGATTTATATCCAATTTAGCTGAGATAATTAGAGAACTAAATAACATGCTTAAAAAATATTCAGTTCTTAAATGGAATATTGAGGCCAAGCAATCATTTGACTCCATCAAACAAGCCTTAACTAAAACTCCAGTCCTAATAAGTCCTGACTTTAAGAAAGATTTCATAATTTTTTCATTTGCTTTAGAACATACCATTGTGCAGTTTTACTGCAGAAAAATGACCAAGGATTTGAACAACCCATATCTTTATTTAGTAAGACCCTTAGAGATGCCCCATTGAAGTACAAAATTATGGTGAAACAAGCCCTAGCTTTTGTTAGGGCCATTAAAGACTTCAGAGTTTATATTCTCTACTCTCATATCATTGCCTATGTCCCAAATTCTGTAGTAAAAGACATTCTTACTAAGGATGGTCCTGATGGAAGAAGAGGTAAGTGATTTCCACTATCTTAGAATATTCCATAGAGATAAAACCCACGAAACTCATCAAAGGTCAAGGATTAGCTAGAATTATGGCTGAATATAACTGTAATGCCCTAGACATAAATTTTATTGCCCAAGTAGATGATTAGGAAGAGATGGCGACTCCAACGATCAGTGAAGCCTTCTCAGACTCACCTTGGTATACATATATCATATTTGTACTCCTAAACTTACAATATCCTCCTGGATTTTCAAGAACCAAATCCAGATTCTTAAAACTAAAAGCAGTAAGATTTTGTATTTTAGAAAATGTACTTTTTTGGAGAGATCATAGTGGGATTTTATTAAATTGTTAATTAAAGGAAGAAGCTGACAAAATACTTGAAGAATTTCATTCAGGTGACTGTGGAGGATACCTATATTGGAAAACTACTGCAGACAAGATCCTAAGAGTTAGTTTTTACTGGCCTACTTTGTTTTCTGATGTTAAAAAGTATGTAACTTCCTATCATAAGTGCCAATTTTTTTAGGGTAAGAAGAAATTATTACCCCTCCCCTTAAAGCCTATTTCAACTGAAATTCCATTTCAACAATGGGGTTTAGACTTCATTGGTGAAATTCACCCTCCATCTTCAGGCCAACATAAGTGGATTTTGACTGCCACTGATTATTTTACCAAGTGGATTGAAGACATACCCTCCAGACAAGCCACATATACAGTCATTATTTATTTCCTAGAAAATAACATTCTTACAGGATTTGGATGTCCCCAAAAGATAATTACTGACAATGCAGCAACATTCAAATCTAATAAAATGATTGAATTTTTCCACAAATACCATATTACCTTAGGTCATTCTATTGCATATTACCCCCAAGGTAATGGCCTAGCTGAATCCTGAAACAAGAGCCTTGTAAACATCATCAAAAGATTACTTGAAGACAATATAAAGACTTGGAATAAGAAGTTAGTCAATGCCTTATGGGCATATAGACTTACTGCTAAAAAATCCATTGGTACTTCCCCTTACCAGCTTTTTTATGGAATGGATGATGTTTTTCCATCCTCCCTAGGTGTACCAGTGATGAAAATTATCCAAGAGTTACAAGTTGAAACAAATGACATTCAAAGAAGGATTAATCAAACTATTCACTTGCAAAAAATAAGGGAAGAATTTTATATCAAATCTCAAGTCATTCAGGATAAGATCAAGAATTTTTTTGATAAAAAGACTAAAGAGGATGATTTCTACAATGGAGATAAAGTCGTTAAAGTAGGATTCTAGAAGAGAAGACAAAGGTAAACATGGAAAATTTGATTTTCTATGGAAATGACCTTATGTGATTTATGGATATAGAGGTAATAAAGCTTTCTTTTTGAAAGAAACGGATGGAACAGATCTGCAAGAAGGACCAGTAAATGGTAGAATGCTGAAGCACTACTACTCTCATGAGTTGACAAATAGTTAGTTTTTATTCACTTTGATCATTGTACATATACATTGCAGAGTTTAGATTGGATTGGATGTTTCCCTAACAAAGTTGAAGCCTAGAGAGAAGGCCCTAAGCTTTGAGAGGTAAATATCATAAGTATGAATAAATTGCATATATCAAAAGACATTTATAGGATCATCACAGTCAAATTCCAAAGGCTACTAGTCTCAAAGTTTTTGACATTTCACCAGGAAATGTCATCCCCACGTGGAGCCACTGTTAGGATCCTATAATAATAGGGTTCATAAAATTTTGAATTGAATTTGATAGTCTTGTAAATATGTGCATACCTTGCTTTCTGCATGTTGTTTTCCCATATTTTGAAAAAATGAAAAATAATAAAAAGCCAAAAAGAGGGTAAAAAGTCATAAAAGAAAGATCAAAGGACTTAGAAAATATAGACCCCAAAAGAAAAAAGAGAAATAAGACTTGAAAGTGAGAAAATCCAAATGCCACTACTTTTAATTTTACTACAAGAATAATGATTATGTGTAGAGTGTCAATAAATGCCATAATCCATGATTAGTTAAATAGTTTAATCTTAACTTTTCATGCTTTCAATTTCATGTTTTAGATAGAGAATAAATATTTTTCAAACTGTTTAAAGTTGACAAATCAGTAGATAGGTAGAGAATAATGAGAAGCTCAACAGTTTAATCTGAGCCCTCGGATGAAATAAGGTAGAATTAGATAGTTTTATGCTTTGAAATAAATTTTTTTTAAAGGTTGCAAGGCTCAATGCACCTACAAAATGAAGAAAAAATGTTAGAAATAAATTTGGGTAGGTAGAAAGCAGTTGAGAAATCATTTAATAAAGCATCATTGGGAAAAATCACTAATTTCCCCTCCCCTACAAGTATTCAGTATTCCAAACTATCAGTAAAAAAGGCTTAGAGCATTTCTCTGACTTTTGTTGGGACCGGACCCAAGGCTCGATGACTGGTTAGTTAAAAATATTGAATTCCTACATTAAACCCTCATTTATCAGCATTTACCCTTCATTCAAACATTATAATCCCTTTTTCCTAAGTAAAAAACCCATTTTTTACTTATTAAAAATAGAACCCTAAATAGCTAATCTCATTCCCTTTCAAAAATATTTCATAAACCCCCAAAATACATTTGATCCTAAGTTAAAAGTGTATTATAAGTTAAAGTGTGAAATACAATATAATAAAACAATGCTTTATTTTTGACACTTTACTTAGAGTTAGTATATATTTTGTGACCATTAAACTACCTTTTGTTTTCATATTAACACCTAACTTATTGTATTAAATCCCTCACTACAGCATCCCATATATATTAATTCCCTTATATTTAAATAAACCCACAAAACCCATTATTTTAAGTTTAGACCAAAGTTTAATATTCCACATGCGCAATATAAAACCCTGCCCAATAAACCCATTGTTCTAAACATATCTTTAATTAAATATCCCACCCCTATAGTGTTCAAGCATATGTTAAAAGTTTGAACTACTATATAATATTAATCTCCGCCTATACCATGATCGACCCATTGTAAATGTTTTATTAAAAAACATTTAAATAAACTAAACCCCTCCGCTATTTTCATAAAGGCTAAGGTTTAAACTTTATTAAAACATAATTTTATAAAGGTTAAGCCATTTCCACCGCATATAACAAACTCTAGCCCCACTCCTAGTCCAGCGCACCTTCCCAATAGATTTGGACCCTTCGCATTTAATCTCGAGATCCAACGGTGAAAATGCAATATCGTGTGGAAAAGTAGCGCAATCGTCCCCACTCCATTTCTGCATGAAATGGGCAGTATTGAAAATTCCTCTGTCCTCCACATGGACGTTTCTTATTCGATCATCTGGGTTCAAGCCAAAAATGCTTACCACCAAATTGTTGCGTGATAGCCACTGGTTGTTTTGATCCATTAAATTTTGAAACTATTGCTCATGCTTGACGTCACAACCATGCAATGCATAAGTAATGCGACTGAAATGCATATTAAACTTGTGAAATAAACTTCATTCATTTCTCTTCTGCATTTAACCTATGCTTGTGCCTTCCTGACTGTAAAAACATCCTTTTTAAGCCTCTTTCCGCCATTTCTGCACCCGAAAACCTGCAAGATTTACCCTGTGACCTTTGAAGATTGTCGAGGAGCTGCACATTGCTCCAGAAAAGCTACAGAAGTCGTTAACTCATTCAAAAACCTACGAAACACTTCTGAAGCCAAACACCTTCATATAAAAGGTATTTTTCTAAAATTTGAACCAACAATTGATTTGAAAGACATTTTAAGAACAAAAACACTCTTAGAGTTTAAGAATCCATTAATAGAAATTGTCAAAAATCCCCAAAAACAGGCAAGACCCTGGCAAATTTTTTTCCAGAAACCCTGTTTCTCTGCTACGCACAATTTTTCAAGGAATTTGTAAGTTTTTCACACTTTGATAAACTATTTCAAGCTTAAATCAAACCAGAAAACCTCTGCAGGTATCCTAAGCCTTTGTGACCCTTTTCAAAAGAGTTTTTTAGCCCAATTTTCCATTCAAATAGTCAAGAAACCCTTTTTTCTTGTTTTAAAACAATTAAAAGCCTATAAAACTCTTTCACAGACCTAATTGAGAAAAAATCCCAAAGAAAAAAGCTATACTTTGCCAAATTTGTCCAATAAACCCTCTGCTAAAGTAAATTACTTTTGCAAATTATCTAAACTTGTAGAAGTAGATCAAAATGCCTAAGAAGTAGAGCACAAGCAAGCCTGAAGGTTCCAAAGTACCTAAGCCTACCCATTCCATGACTTCAAACACTGATATTGTTGTAAATCCTCTTCAACCACCTGTTATTTATATTGAACACATCCCACTAGCTGTTACTAATTACAAGATAGCAGATCCCATTGTTGAATTTAACCTGATAGATATCCATAACTGGTGCTATGAGAAGTCATTAGATAATGAATAAGAGGTCCATATTTGGGAATCTCATTTGCCCAAATATGTTGTCCCATTAACTCACCAATGTTAGGAGGTCATTAGATTGTGTCAGCAGTATTATGTTCCTGAACAAAGAGCCATTGTAAATGCCAATAATGATGTACTTTTTACCATTACTGCAGAATCAATTAACTAGATGTTATAGCTTTAGCCTGACCCCCAAGTAGTCACTTTGTTTATAGAGGCCCTCACCAAGTTATATATTGGCCTAGATTTTCCCAAAAGGTTCATGATTTTTCAAACTTTTATGCCTATGCATGTAGAAATTCCTACACTAAATCCCCCATATTCTACTGCTAAATTCCCTGAAGGTTCAAGACATGTGATTTCCATGCTTTCCTTCATCCTTGGATATTTTACTGATGAACACACAGATGAGTCCATATTGGGATTCTTATCCAATTTCTCCCCAGGTCAACCTCCATCAGTAATCTTTGATTATGCTGGTTTCATTGCTGATAGTATTCATTATCAATTGACCAATTTTCCAATTAAGGGAGTATTCAGAATACTTACTTCCTTTTCCACATGTTTCTATACTTCCAATCAGATAATTTTCCAATTACTCTCCGACAAACTTGACATAGAGGGAAATCCTCTATTTGTCATTTTTTGGACATCCTTGCTCAGGAAAGAATGTACATATTTTAGTTATTCAGAATTTTCAGAGTTATTTTTACATCCAGTGATCACAATGTTGACCAAAAAAGAGCAGCCAAGAATAAATGAAGAAATGAAAAATATATTGCAGTTGTCAGAGCAGAGTAAAATTGGTGACTGGTATTTGTATGAAAATTATACTGAAATCAGAGTCTTTGGGTCAAACTTGTTACCTTACAAGTTACCCAAACATCCTTCAATGAGGATCTTTGACTTGGAGTATATCAGGTAGATCCTAAACTCTGATTCCATAAATTTCATGGCAGCTAAGAAGAAAAGCCAATTCAGACTAAAGAATTAGATAGGGCCATTCATATGCAATCACAAGGATGCAGAGAAAGAAGCATCAAATCAGTTATTGGAATACAAATTTAAAGAAAGTTTTCATTAAAATTATGATCCACAAGGGATTTTGAGTAATTTAAGGGTTAAATGCAAGTTAACACCCTTCATCCATGAAGCTAAACCAGAAATAGAAAAGTTTTCAAATCAGATTGAATGGACTGAAAACAATTTAATAGATGCAGTGAAAAAAGGTAATACTAGTCATACCTTAGAGACTGCAAATGAACTAGAGAAGTCCATTAAAAGAGTAAGGGAAGAAGGAGCCTATGTGGTAGAAACTACAACTGAAACTAAGTTCAAGCTCATATATAACAAAAGGCCCAAGTTAGATTCAACAGGTAAAGGAAAAGTGACAATAGTTGTGGAAGAACATAGCCTTTAAATACCAATATAGATTTGCCAGAGACAAATGTTGCTACTGTGATTATCAATGAACGAAATACAAAAAATCATAATGAAGGACAAATTAATAATGAAGATACACAGTTGATGGAAAGACAACAAAGCATGGAAGCCTCTTCCTCACAGGCAACTGAGGAAAAGGATTTGGATATCAGAGACAAATATAAGCAGATTAAACTAAAGAATGAAGAGATAAAGAATAATATCTATTCTCAATATCTCAAACAGACTCCAAGTGTGTAAAATAGGCTCCTTTCTGCATTTGATTATTCTAATCAAAAGCTAATCATGTCAGTGTTACAGCCCACAGTCAAATCTCCAAAGACAGTGGCTGATTATAAGAAAGTTGATTTGGAAGTCCAGACAGATAAGATCCATGCCCTTGATCAAATTGAGTTCCATAGACAAACCTCTGAAATGTTATATTCTACTATCACAAACAAAGCCATGAGTGCTCAGAAGCTGCAAAAAACCATCTCCAACATGCAAGGTCAGATGAAGTTGGACAAAGCCTCATTATATTCCAAGGATCTAAGGATAAAATCCGTAGAAGAACTAGTGTTGCAGGTCTGCTGTCCAAGTAAATCCCCTCTGCTGACAGAGGTGATCGCTCTAGCACTAGGGTGGGTCTAGAAACTATGGGAACATACTAACATCTACCTTCCTAGATTGTAAATGAAATTTAGAGCAAAGAAGATGGCCTACCCTGTTCTGATGCTATGTTTTCGTCTTTCGTCAAAGATTCTTGATCTATCCCTCTTCTTAAGCTCGATACACGCCCCTACCAACGTTCGATTACCTGTACAGACAGTCAAGACAACACGACAAGCGTAAAGCCATGACAAACATAAAACAATTAAAACCTATCTAACTGATCAAGGAATGCTAGAAATATCATTATAATTGTAAACAAGAGTGGAAGATAAACATTAGATGCATTTTATTATGATAAAGAAAAGGGCAGTTTACAACCAAGCCTTGATGTTGAGGCTCTCCTTTGGTAGGTATGTATCCAAGCACGTTTGCAACACCCTCATGAACAAAGGTCCAAGATATCACTATGTTCTCAACACACACAAAAATTCACACTCTGCACTATTCTCCTGAAGCTATGATTTCTTCTTCTTTCTATGCTAACATTTAAGCTATCTGTTCAACTAGCACATCAATGGAAGATGGCTATATTTATAGAGGAGAGGAGTAGGTTGGGATCCCTACAATAGTAGATGGGAGGCATTATCTCTTGGGATGTTTCCCCATAAGCTGGAAAAAAGAGGCCAAAGGAGGAAGGCCGTGGTTATTCAGTCAAACCACTCCCTATGACTCATCCACGAAGTTGCTGTGATTGAAACTTCGCCTCTATTTTTAAAAAAATTTCCATAAATAGATTGGTGTGGGTAGCTAACTGAGACAGAGAGCTAGTTGGTGTAGGGGATAGTGTTAATCTGCCTCATTGACTCGAGGGCATAATGAGCTACCAGCGCCAAGGAAAAAACAGGTGTTTTTAGTGGTCTGCTCAGGAAATGGTCAACAAAAGGAATGTTATCCTCATGGAAAGGGATGCAATGATGGTATTTGCAAGGCATGACACTGCTTATTGATCACATAAATGACCCTCCAATGGGCGAGATGGGGATTGCAGGGATAGTGAAAAAATGTTGTGTAACATATGTCCCCTAAAGTATGAATTCTAAACATGAGTGAGGGGTGGAATGCTTTACAGGTACATGCAAGGAACCAGATGCTGCTGTCGGGAGACCTGAAATTCAAGCATATATACATATACATAACTAAAATATCTGTTGAAAATACATGAATCCATGGTATAGGTGCAACTATCCATCAAGAAGGGGATCATGTGCATGGATGCTCGGCATGGACGTAGCCATCTGAATGAAGGGATCATGTGAAATATATCCACAGTATGGGCGCATCCATCCATATAAAGAGGATCAAAACAAGAGAACCCACGGTATGGTCACAGCCATACATCTAAGGAATCATGTATATAATCATGAATGACTCATCACTCCTCGCAACCTGGACTTTTGTGATTGAAGCCCAGGGTCTTTCACTCCAACACCACCCGATCAAAGTACAAATTCCAACATGTGAATAGATGTGTTGAAGTCAAGCATGCTAGAAAATCACTTGATTACTGGTCAATGATGTGAACCGTTAACAAGTGTGAGAGAAACCACCAATAATGACAATGGCTCTCAAGGTAACACTAGTACAATCCACGGAATGTGAACAGTGAGCTGAAGTCGAACACCCGTGAAATCACCTGATCGAAGGTCGATGATGTGAACCTATCGTCCAATGCGAAGAAATTTCCATCAGGGCATGCAAGCTCTAAGGTACCAGAAAGGAGTCTCTAGATCAACTTCCTGGATAATGAGCTGAAGTCGACATGAAGCGATTCATCGAAGGAGGGTCATAATGAATCCCACATCATCGACACTAAACAGAGAAGGTAATATGAGTGTGAATCAAGACTGAAACAGAGGATTAGGGAATGTACAAACTGCAGGAGGATTTTCTCTTGAACATATTGGTGACACCACTCTGGAATTTGGCAGCATTTGAATCAAATAGGATCAAAGGTCATGTTGACAAGATTTGTAATCGAATGAGAAGCAAACGGATTTCCAAAACCCATGGAGGTAAAGTGATAGAGTGAAGATATCCCAACCCAACACAAAATACAAACAAGTGTAATGTTCAAGAGTGAAATACTGCCGACACAACTGATGAATAAATTCCAGTTTCCCCCACCATTTCTGGCGAGTACCTCATTATTTTTACACAAGCTTGAAGAGGATACCATATGCTTGTCATATAAGTTTGTCCTTCGACAAATCCAACCTAGTACATTTTACGAGCCCTAGGAAAGAGGAACTCGAGTAACGTCATGGTGACGATATCCAATGTCATCAGGGTTTAACGAGTCTGACAAAGGGATAACTCGACATCTTTTCATGTTTAGAGAGTTTGAAAAGAAGGCAGAAAAGAAAAATCCAGAAGTCTCTTTTCGTAGGTAGTCTCACAGATCTGAGAAGGTAGAAAACAATATCTAGGAGTACCTCTTAGTTGCGATAGGCTAAGGTATTCCTTTTTCGTAAATAATATATCCCAGCCCGAAAAAGGGGTAAACGTATACTGGGTAGATATTGTTTCGCATTCATTTAATGAGTTTGAAACTACAAGAGTCTCGGCAATCTTTTCAGTTTTAGAGAGTTAGAAAAGAGCTGAAAGGTGACTCCTCCTGAAGGAATGAGTGGTATTAAGGGTAGAAACTAGTTCCGATGATGCTGGAATTGCTCAAAAAAATTAAAGGTCAAGAGGATGGCTAACAAGACCACTCATCGCAGTGGTTCCTAAGGAATGGGTAAAACAATCAAGTGAAGGCGTATGATCGGCCAAGAAAACGGTGACAATGGAATGAAAAAACCAAGGCTCATTTGGCAAAACAGGCTGATAAAATGGAAATCACGAGAGGTAAAATGGGAATGGTTTCGTTTTTACACAAGCTTGAAATTAGGAAACTCTGCTTGAAGTTGGTTTCATTTTTACACAAGCTTGAAACAAAGATAAACTATGCTTGAAACTGGTTTCATTTTTACACAAGCTTGAAATGGAAACAAACTATGCTTGAAATGTTTGCATGCCCCCAGCATGGTGACTCAATTTGAGGTACATGCCCCCCAAGCTTCAGTGCATTCACCAGAGTAGACTACTAGTTACTAACAGGTGGATGGAATGAAGGTTCAATTGTGAGACCAAGAGAAAGACTCGACTGGGATTTTATGAGATCTAATCAAAGACTCGAATTGAACAGGAACATGTTTCATTGTTTTAACGAGGTTTACACATTAAAAGAACTATCCCCGTGATCTAATTTGTTTTTTAACGAGGTTGACATACTAAAAGAACTATCCTCACAAGTGCTTGTTTCATTTTTTAAGGAGCTTGACACAAGAAAATGAACTGTGCTCCGACGACCTTGTTTCATTTTTTAAGGAGCTTGACACAAGAAAATGAACTATGCTCCAATGACAACTCATCATGTCAAATAATAAGTCATGGATTCCAAGAGGTTCACATCTGATGAGAGAACAACATCTTGGAAATCATGACCCAATGCCCCAAGCACACGATGCACAACGACACTATCACTGAATGCGAGCATGAGATAGTTAGCTACATAATTAACTTGCGGTGGGGAATATAAAACCAATGGATAAAGACCTGGAAGGGACGACGGTGGACCAAATTTCACATCAGGACAAAAGAATGAAAGTTGATCAATGGTCATGATCCGACCTTTGTGTGGAAAAAATATCACACGAAAGAGGGAAGAGACAATCGCCCCCATGGCATAAGCATAGTCGTGGCCCAAGAGTAAATTAAAATCCAAGGGAACTTGGACCACCATCACGTCTAGATGGACAGTTTTTCCTCCCAAAGTAATGTAGAAATTATATGCACTACGCATGCATATGTCCAAGATTCTCCTGATCACACACTATTTTAACTTCATGCACAATACAGAATCTATTCCACCATTGATCATCACATGCAGAAATTAAATCAATTGCAATGCACACATGATAACATAAAAATTCACACACATTAGCACAATGTTTTAACGGGAAAGCCTGAAGCTAAAAACCGCAACTATCTGTATATAATATATGTCATAGAGATCATGTAACTATCCTCATACAAAGCTTATCACAAGCTCTCAATACAATCCAATTGCTACACACTAATCAGGCTCGATCTTGTAAATCCATGCACCGATCTTTGCCAGCCTTTAGCCTACCTCTACGGCACAATCCATGCTAAAGAATGGCTCTGGATGAACTCCAATTTCTCCAGCCTTGCTCATGCAATCCTTAAAGGAATCTCCACTAAATTTTTGGTGCAAACAATGCAACACTATAGTCATAAATAATAGTCACACTTGCTCTTTCACCTACCTCTCCACTGGTCTCCACTGAAACTGTCCATGCACTGTAGTTAACTGATGTATTCTTCAGTTGATTAATGAGTTATTATTTAGTGAATTAATTATTAATTAATTCACACCACTCTCACTAGTGTATCAATCAGTTAGACTAGATACAACTATCTCAACTGTGTCTAACTGAGTTAAATTGAACACAACTCCACCAAATACTTCTACAACTCCACCAAACTTTGTCACATGAGTTCTAACTAAAGTCCTCCATGCAATAGCTCTAGTAAACCCTCAGGAATAGCATAATTCCTTCTTTCAGCTCCTGTGCCACATCTGTGCACTTAACTGAAGTGCTCCAAGAGAATAAGATAATGTTTAGAGTCCAAATATTATTAAGAGCTAATAATATTCGACATATCTATTTTTAGACTGGCAGTCTAAAAATAAACTCCGCCCAATATGTCTAAAAATAGAAGTCCATCTATTTTTCCAACTTGATCAACCATCCACAAATAGTATCCTGCAACTCATAGAATATGATCAACATGTCTAAAAATAGACATAGTCTAAAAATAGACTTTGTGCCAAAAATCACCTGTGTGGGCCCCACCTAGTTTAGGCGATCATTTTCCAACTAGGATCAGGAATGATGTTTCAGGATGCCTCCTTCACTATTTATTGTTGAAATATTCAACACTCCCTCTCAAAAAGAGACGACTGTCTTTACATGCGACATGCAACTCCATGCATTCAACCTGCAACCATTGCAAGTGCCATGCAACTCCATGCATCTGCTCTACAACTCTTCCAAAATTGAATAGGCTCCAAAAAACTCAATCAATCTGATGCATCTATCATCAAAGTCTTCGAATTTTTCTTAGCTACTGCACATGTCTTCAGGAACCACTGCGCTGTTGAACTCTGCGCCCATGCACTCTGCACTTGCTGTCAACTCTGAACCGTGCTCCAGTATCCGACACTGTCACTTTGATATGCTTGCATCAATCCAACTGATCATCCTACTGCTGCTCTATGGGCACCTCATAGCCAGGTTCAATTCATGAGATCCACACCATCTCCATGAATCCTACCCAGAAATCTCCTCTTGGGATTACTCATGCATGTCGCCCCACCTCTCACCTGGTGGTATAGCTGCATGCACTCCCTCTGCCCATCTAGCACGAAATTTCTCTGCATGAGTTGTTGATCCCACTCCATGATCCTCATCTTGTGGCTGTTCCACATATCGAGCTTCACTCTTACCTGCATGCAAATCCAAATCCCTCTCAAGCTTCAATAGCATGGCTTTCTCACACTTCCCTACAGTAGGAAGCTCTGTAGAAATCCCATCTACTTAAAGTATGTAGAGATTCTTCACTTGAATCCCAACCTTCTTGACTTGTCTTGTTGCTTTGTACCGAAGGAAAACTTGTCCTTCACTAAAGACAACATCATACCCTTTATCCTCTAACATTGTGACTAAGATTAAATTCTTCTTTAACCCTGGAACATGCACTACATCTTGTAAAAGAATGAGTTTACCTGACTCCCTCTGAAAGGTAATGGTACCAATTCCAGTCGCATTGTATAGTCCATTTTCGCCCAACTCAACATGCAACTGAAGATATTTCTCCACCAAGTCACTGAAAAGGTTCACATCTCCCGTCATGTGAAAGGAAGCAACACTACCAAAATACCACCCCGATCCTAATGCACTAGAAACCATGCATGCGATCAATGAGAAGTCTAGCTCAAATTGTGAGGAAAGAGCCTCACCAGCTGTAGCTCCAGTAGCCTACTTGTTCTTCTTCTTCTGTGGAAAACTTGTGGCGAAATGCCCATGTTCATGACAGGGAAAACACTTCACTTTGGACATGTCACGCTCTTTTCCATCTGCATCAGATTGAGAAGGATTTTTCTTCCCCTTTCCTTTCCTTGCTTTGGCAGCCAAAGCACAATCCTCTTCATCATCATTATTTGATGAAGAGCCATCCCCGGTACTCTGCCTTATATCCTCCTACATAAGATCTGACCAAAGTCGCTCCCATCCTGGCAGTTTCTCCCAACCATTGATAGATTCCTCGTAGATATGCCAACTCTTTGGAAGCCCAAGGAGATCCAAGCTCACCAAGTCTTATTCATGCACACTAACTCCTACACTCCCAAGCTCATCCCTGCAGTGGACAAACTTTGTCAAGTATACTGGAATAGTTTTATTCTTCTCCATTTTTATTTTCCTGAGCTTGTCTTTAAGCACCAACTTCCTCTGGTCACTTCTACATTGGAACAATTTTTTCAAAGGTGATCCTTCACACCTTCCAATATAATCCTTCGACACCTTTCTACCTTCTTTTTCCATGCGTCAAGTGAAGCTGCATCGCTAGAACACGGTTTAGGAATATCATCATCTATGAACTCCTTCAACCCATTATCCTCCAGCACCACCTCCATCCTGTCCTTCCATGAAATATAATTCGAGCTGCCCTCAAGGGAATACTACAATCGCAATCTGTTGAAATACATTTCAATGAATGCTCAACTTCGACACCAAGAAAACACTGCAGCAAATTTGAATTCCACCAGCGCAAAACTCAACTGCTTCAATAATTGTAATCTGCTCCAATGATCAACCCCTCTGATACCATGTAGAAATTATATGCACTACACATGCATATGTCCAAGATTCCCATGATCACACACTATTTTAACTTCATGCACAATATAGAATCTATTCCACCATTGATCATCACATGCGGAAATTAAATCAATTGCAATGCACACATGAAACCACAAAAATTCACACACATTAACATAGTGTTTTAATGGGAAAGCCTGAAGCTAAAAAACCCAACTATCTGTATATAATATATGTCATAGAGATCATGTAACAATCCTCATACAAAGCTTATCACAAGCTCTCAGTACAATCCAATTGCTACACACTAATCAGGATCGATCTTGCAAATCCATGCACCGATCTTTGCCAGCCTTTAGCCTACCTCTACTGTGCAATCCCGGTTGAATAATGGCTCTGGATGAACTCCAATTGCTCCAGCCTTGCTCACGCAATCCTTAAAGGCATCTCCACTAAATTTTTGGTGCAAACAATGCAACACTATAGTCACAACTGATAGTCACACTTGCTCTTTCACCTACCTCTCCACTGGTCTCCACTGAAACTGTCCATCCACTGTAGTTAACTGATGTATTCTTCAATTTATTAATGAGTTATTATTTAGTGAATTAATTATTAATTAATTCACACCACTCTCACTAGTGTATCAATCAGTTAGACTAGATACAACTAGCTCAACTATGTCTAACTGAGTTAAACTGAACACAACTCCACCAACTACTTCTACAACTCCACCAAACTCTGTCACATGAGTTCTAACTGAATTCCTCCATGCAATAGCTCCAGTAAACCCTCAGGAATAGCGTAATTCCTTCTGTCAGTTGTTGTGCCACATCTATGCACTTAACTGAAGTGCTCCAAGAGAATAAGATAATGTTTAGAGTCCAAATATTATTAAGAGCTAATAATATTCGACATATCTATTTTTAGACTCGCTGTCTAAAAATAAACTCCGCTCAATATGTCTAAAAATAGAAGTCCATCTATTTTTCCAACTTGACCAACCATCCACAAATAGCATCCTGCAACTCATAGAATATGATCGACATGTCTAAAAATAGACATAGTCTAAAAATAGACTTTGCGCCAAAAATCACTTGTGTGGGCCCCACCTAGTTTAGGCGATCATTTTCCAACTAGGATTCAGAATGATGTTTGTAGATGCCTCCTTCACCATTTATTGTTGAAATATTCAACACTCCTCTCAAAAAGAGACGATCGCCCTTGCATGCGACATGCAACTCCATGCATTCGCCCTGCAACCTTCACAAGCGCCATGCAACTCCATGCATCTGCTCTACAACTCCTCTGAAACTGAATAGGCTCCAAACAACTCAATCAGTCTGATGCATCTATCATCAAAGTCTTCGAATTTTTCTAGTACCAACTGCACATGTCATCAGGAACCACTGCGCTGTTGAACTCTTGCACCCATGCACTCTTGCACTTGCTGTCAACTCTGATCTGCGCTCCAGTATCCGACACTGTCACTTTGATATGCTTGCATCAATCCAACTGATCATGCTACTGCTGCGCTGTGGGCACCTCGTAGCCAGGTTCAATTCATGAGATCCACACCATCTCCATGAATCCTACCCAGAAATCTCCTCTTGGAATTATTAATGCATGTCGCCCCACCTCTCACCTGGTGGTATAGCTGCATGCACTCCCTCTGCCCATTTGGCACGAAATTTCTCTGCATGAGTCGTTTCTTCCACTCCATGATCCTCATCTTGTGGCTGCTCCACATCCCGAGGTTCACTCTTACTTGCATGCAAATCCAGCTCCCTCTCAAGCTTCAATTGCATGTCTTTCTTACACTTCCCAACAGTAGGAAGCTCCGTAGAAATCCCATCTACTTCAAGTTTGTAGAGATTATTCACTCGAATTCCAACCTTCTTGACTTGTCCTATTGCTTTGTACCGAAGGAAAACTTTCCCTTCACTAAAGACAACATCATACCCTTTATCCTCTAACATTGCGACTGAGATTAAATTCTTCTTTAAACCTGGAACACGCACTACATCTTGTAAAAGAATGAGTTTACTTGACTCGCTCTAAAAGGTAATGGTACCAATGTTGGTCACATTGTATCATCTGTTGTCGCCCAAATCAACATGAAACTAGAGATTTTTCTCCACCAAGTCACTGAAAAGGTTCACATCTCCCGTCATGTGAAAGGAAGCGCCATTATCAAAATACCACCCAGATCCCAATGCACTAGACACCATGCATGAGATCAATGAGAAGTCTAGCTCAAATTGTGAGGCAAGAGCCTCACCAACTGCAGCTCCAGCAGTCTACTTGTTCTTCTTCTTCTGTGGACAATTTGTGGCGAAATGCCCATGCTCGTGACAGTGAAAACACTTCACTTTGTACATGTCACGCTCTTTGCCATCCGCACCAGATTGAGAAGGATTTTTCTTCCCCTTCCCTTTCCTTGCTTTGGCAGCCAAAGTGAAATCCTCTTCATCATCATTATTTGATGAAGAGCCATCCCTGGTACTCTGCCTTATCTCCTCCTGCACAATATCCGACCAAAGTCGCTCCCATCCTGGTAGTTTCTCTCGACCATTAACAAAGTCCTCATAGCTATGCCAACTCTTCAAAAGCCCAAGGAGAGCCAAGCTCACCAATTCTTCTTCATCCACACTAACTCCTACACTCCCAATCTCATCCTTGCAAAGGACAAACTTTTTCAAGTATATCGGAATAGTGTCATTCTTCTCCATTTTTATTTTCCTGAGCTTGTCTTTAAGCGCCAACTTCCTTTGGTCACTTCTGCTTTGGAAAAATTCTATCAAAGCCTTCCACATCAAGAATGGAGTGACTTTACCATGAAGGCTAGATACAATGTGATCGTTCACACCTTCCAACAGAATCCTTCGACACCTTTCTACCTTCTTTTTCCATGCGTCAAGTGCGGCTGCATCGCTAGAACCTGGTTTAGGAATTTCAGCATCTATGAATTCCTTCAACCCATTATCCTCCAGCACCGCCTCCATCATGTCCTTCCATGCAATATAATTCGAGCTGCCTCAAGGGCATACTCCAATTGCAATCCAATGAAAGACATTTCAATGAATGCTCAACTTCGACACCAAGAAAACACTGCAGCAATTTTGAATTCCACCAACACAAAACTCAACTATTTCAATAATTTCAATCTGCTCCAATGATCAATATCCTTTTGAAATCATGTAGAAATTATATGCACTACACATTCATATGTCCAAGATTCTCCTGATCACACACTATTTTAACTTCATGCACCATATAGAATGTATTCCACCATTGATCATCACATGCAAAAATTAAAACAATTGCATGCACACATTGAAACCATAAAAATTCACACACATTAACACAGTTGTTTTAATGGGAAAGCCTGAAGCTAAAAACCCTCAACTATATATATATAATATATGTCATATATATCATGTAACAATCATCATACAAAGCTTATCACAAGCTATCAGTACAATATAATCGCTACACACTAATCAGGCCCGATATTGCAAATCCATGCACCGATCTTTGCCAGCCTTTAGCCTGCATCTACTGTGCAATCCCTGCTGAAGAATGGCTCTAAATGAACTCAAATTTCTCCAGCCTTGCTCATGCAATCCTTAAAGGCATCTCTACTAAATTTGTGGTGCAAACAATGCAACACTATAGTCAACAACCGATAGTCACACTTGCTCTTTCACCTACCTCTCCACTGGTCTCCACTGAAACTGCCATGCACTGTAGTTAACTGATGTATTCTTCAGTTGATTAATGAGTTATTATTTAGTGAATTAATTAACTAATTAATTCACACCACTCTCACTAGTGTATCAATCAGCTAGACTAGATACAACTAGCTCAACTGAGTCTAACTGAGTTAAACTAAATACAACTCCACCAACTACTTCTCCAACTCCACCAAACTCTGTCACATGAGTTCTAACTAAATTCCTCCATGCAATAGCTCCAGTAAACCCTCAGGAATAGCGTAATTCCTTCTGTCGGCTGCTGTGCCACATATGTGCACTTAACTGAAGTGCTCCAAGAGAATAAGATAATGTTTAGAGTCCAAATATTATTAAGAGCTAATAATATTCGACATATCTATTTTTAGACTGGCAGTCTAAAAATAGACTCTGCCCAATATGTCTAAAAATAGAAGTCCATATATTTTTCCAACTTGATCAACCATCCACAAATAGCATCCTACAACTCATAGAATATGATCGACATGTCTAAAAATAGACATAGTCGAAAAATAGACTTTGCGCCAAAAATCACCTGTGTGGGCCCCACCTAGTTTAGGTGATCATTTTCCAACTAGGATTAGGAATGATGTTTCAAGATTCCTCCTTCACTGTTTCTTGTTGCAATATTCAACAAGTAATAGCCAACTTTGGAAGGATCCCTAACGGTTGACTGGTTCCTCTGTTAAAAGCCAACAGATTCTGTGTAACAGGCACAAGCGGTGGAGAACCAAAAGCGTGCCAAGTAGTTGAAGATAGAATACTAAAAGATGCACTTTCATCTATAATGGTGCTGGGTATGACCACATCCAAGGTCTGTAACGTGATCTCAAAAGGCACATAAGAAGGAAGGCGATATCTTGCAAATTGACTCCAATTGAAAGAAATGACCAAAATACTTGGAGGGGGTACCATCGAATTGAGATGGTCTTCCCTTGGTGTTACTGGAGCAAGAGGAGCATCCTCCTAGACCTCCATCATGGGAACAGGAGGAGCAGCCTCTTGAACTATAGGAACGGGAGAATATTTCTCCAAGTCTGAGGAATCTAAAGAAACAAGAAGAACATGAGGGGGATGAGATCCACTCTCGATGGAAAAGTCCTAATGAACCATGGGCAGGATCAGATCGGCCGATTCCATGACCAATGGTTGGTTAGGAATGGATTTGTGATTTTGAATTTCTGAGGGAGAGGGAGTGACCTAGGATGACTCTTGACCGATTGTTGAATTAACTAGCGGAGGACTCAAAGAAAGTTTTTTTTAACCAACTAGAAGGAAATGTGTAGAAACAGTAGGGTTGTACAACACTTTAATGGCTTCGTCCATGAACAGACAAAGGTGAATGGGATGATGCCCTTCACATAACCTACAGGGATTGGAAATCATACCTTGTTTCTTATGAGTCTTATCATTTCTAGTCGAAGATGTGCCACCAAAATAACTCTCAGAAGCCAAAGGCAATGACGGATGACCATCAGACCATGCTTCAAGGACCTTGGTAATTCCAGGGCAATCTCAAAGAAGATGGTCTCCTTTGCACAACATGCAAGGGAATTTGAATTTCCATGGAAGGTTGGATGGTTTATCAATGGAAGGTGTTCAAGATGCAATAGCTGTAGCATTAGCCTCTCGCTTATCTTACTTCTTCTTTTCTATCTTATTTTTCTTAGCCACCTAGTTACTAGAATCCAAAATTTCACCAGGCGAAGTAGAAGAGGAGGATGAAAAAATGGGCGAAGAAGGGGAGAGGTCCACCTTGGACTCAACATGATGTTTTTTAGGTGGAGGAGATGGTTGTACATAAATCGGAGCACTTGGGACAACCGAGGTTGAAAATAACCCAACGGGCAACCCAACAGTTAACCCAGGCAGGGACAATGTTGCCATATAAGGAGCACCAATGTTCCCCCACCATTTCTGGTGAGTACCTCTTTATTTTTACACAAGCTTGAAGAGGATACCATATGATTGTCATATAATTTTGTCCTTCGAACAAATCCAACCTAGTACATTTTACAAACCCTAGGAAGGAGGAACTCGAGTAACGTCATGGTGACGATATCCGATGTCATCAGGGTTTAACGAGTCTGACAAAGGGAGAACTCAACATCTTTTCATGTTTAGAGAGTTTGAAAAGAAGGCAAAAAATAAAACTACAACAATCCCTTTTCGTAGGTAGTCTCACAGATCCAAAAAGGTAGAAAAAAATATCTGGGAGAACCTCTTAGTCGCGATAGGCTAAGGTATTCCTTTTTCATAAATAATCTATCCCAGCTCGAAAAAGGGGTAAAAGTGTACTGGGTAGATATCGTTTCATAGCCATTTAACGAGTTCAAAACGACAAGAGTCTCGACAATATTTTCAATTTTAGAGAGTCAGAAAAGAGCTGAAAGGTGACTCCTCTCAAAGGAACGAGTGGTATTAAGGGTAGCAACTAGTTCCGGTGATGGTGGAACTGATCAAAACAAGTAAAGGTCAAGAGGCTGGCTAAAAAGACCACTCATTGTAGTGGTTTCTCAGGAATGGGTAAAAAAATCAAGTGAAGGTGTATGATCAGCCAAGCAAACAATGATGATGGAATGAAAAACCAAAGCTCATTTGGAAAAACAGGCTGATAAAATGGAAATCATGAGAGGTAAAATGGGAATGGTTTCATTTTTACACAAGCTTGAAACAAAGATAAACTATGCTTGAAACCGATTTCATTTTTACACAAGCTTGAAATGGAAACAAACTATGCTTGAAATTTTTGCATGCCCTCAGCATGGTGACTCAATTTGAGGTACATGCCCCCCAAGCTTCATTGCATTCACCGGAGTAGACTACTGGTTACTAAAGGTGGATGGAATGAAGGTTCAATTATGAGACCAAGAGAAAGACTCGACTGGGATTTTACGAGATCTAATCAAAGACTCGAATTGAACAGGAATGTGTTTCATTGTTTTAACGATGTTGACACATTAAAATAACTATCCTTGTGAGATAATTAATTTTTTAACGAGGTTGGCATAGTAAAAGAACTATCCTGATAAGAGCTTGTTTCATTTTTTAAGGAGCTTGACGCAAGAAAACAAACTGTGCTTTGATGACCTTGTTTCATTTTTTAAGGAGCTTGAAACAAGAAAATGAACTATGCTCCAATGACAACTCATCATGTCGAATAAAAAGTCATGGATTCCAAGAGGTTCACATCTGATGAGAGAACAACATCTTGGAAATTAGGACCCAATGCCCCTAGAACATGATGCACAACGACACCATCACTGAATGCGGGCATGGGATAGGTAGCTACATAATTAACCTATGACAGGGAATATACAACCGGAGGATAAAGACCCAGAAGGGACGATGGTGGACCAGATGTCACGTCAGGACCAAAGAATCAAAGCTGATCAATGGTCACGATCTGACCTTTTTGTGAAAAACAGATCACATGAAAGAGGGAACATATAACTGCCACCATGGCATAAGCATAGTCATGGCCCAAGAGTAAATTAAAATCCAAGAGACCTTGGACCACCATCACGTCTAGATGGACGATTTTTTTCCCAAAGTAATAGGCAACTTTAGAAGGATCCCTAATGGTTGACTGTTCCTCTGTTAAAAGCCAACAGATTCTGCATAACAGGCACAAGCGATGGAGAACCAAAAGCTTGCCAAGTAGTTGAAGACAAAATACTAACAAACACGCCTTCATCTATAATGGTGCTAGGTACGACCACATCAAAGGTCTGTACTGTGATCTCAAAAGGCACATAAGAAGGAAGGCGGTATCCCGCAAATCGATTCCAATCGAAACAAGCGACCAAAGTACTTGGAGGGGGTACCATCGAATTGAGATGGTCTTCCCTTAGTGTTACCAGAGCAAGAGGAGCATCCTCCTGGACCTCCATCATGGGATCAGGAGGAGCAACTTCTTGAACTGAAGGAACGGGATAATCTTTATCCAAGTCCAAGGAATTTGAAGAAACAAGAAGAACATGAGGGGGATGAGATCCACTCTCAATGGAAAAGACCTGATGAACCATGGGCGAGATCAGATTGACCGATTCCACAACCAATGGTTGGTCAGGAATGGATTCATGATTTTGAATTTCCGAGGGAGCAGGAGTGACCAGGGATGAGTCTTAACCGATCGTTGAATCAACTAGTGGAGGACTCAAAGAAATTTTCTGGTAACCAACTAGAAGGCAAGGTGCAGAAACAGTAGGTTTGTCCAACACTTTCGTGGCTTCATCCATGAATGGAAAAAGGTGAATGGGATTATGCCCTTCACATAACCTACAAGGATTAGCAATCCTACCCTATTTCTTACGAGTCTTATCATTTCTAGTCGAAGATGTGCCACCAACATAACTCCCAGAAGCCAAAGGCAATGACAAACAGTCGTCGGACCATGCTTCAAGTACCTTGGGAATGCTAGGGAAGTCTCAAAGAAGATGGTCTCCTTTGCACAAAATGCAAGGGAATTTGACTTTCCATGGAAGTTTGGATGGTTTATCAATGGAAGGTGCCCTAGATGCAATAGCTGCAACATTAGCCTCTCATTTATCTGACTTCTTATTTTCCGCCTGCTTCTTCTTCTTCTTAGCCACCTGGTTACTAGAATCTAGAATTTCACTAGGTGAAGTAGAAGAGGGGGACGAAAAAATGGGCGAAGAAGGGGAGAGGTCCACCTTAGAATCAACATGATGTTGTTCAGGTGGAGGATATGGTTGTACAGAAATCAGAGCACTTGGGATCATTGAGGTCGAAAATAACCAAATAGGCAACCCAACAGTTAACCCAGGAAGGGAAAATTTTGCCATATAAGGAGCACCAACGTTCCCCCACCATTTCTGGCGAGTACCTCTTTATTTTTACACAAGATTGAAGAGGATACTATATGCTTGTCATATAAGTTTGTCCTTCAAACAAATCCAACCTAGTACATTTTATGAGCCCTAGGAAGGAAGAACTCGAGTAACGTCATGGTGACGATATCCAATGTCATTAGGGTTTAACAAGTCTGAGAAAGGGATAACTCGGCATCTTTTCATGTTAAGATAGTTTGAAAAGAAGGCAAAAAAGACAACTCCAGTAGTCCCTTTTCATAGGTAGTCTCACATATATGAAAAGGTAGAAAGCAATATCTGGGAGAACCTCTTAGTCAAGATAGGCTAAGGTATTCCTTTTTCGTAAATAATCTATCCCATCCCGAAAAAGGGGTAAACGTATACTGGGTAGATATCGTTTCGTAGCCATTTAACAAGTTCAGAACGACAAGAGTCTCGACAATCTTTTCAGTTTTAGAGAGTCAGAAAAGAGCTGAAAGGTGACTCCTCCCGAAGGAACGAGTGGTATTAAGGGTAGCAACTGGCTCCAGTGATGGTAAAACTGCTCAAAACAAGTAAAGGTAAAGAAGCGGGCTAACAAGACCACTCATCACAGCTGTTCCTTAGGAATGGGTAAAACAATCAAGTGAAGGTGTATGATCGACCAAGCAAACGGTGACAATGGAATGAAAAAGCCAAGGCTCATCTAGAAAAACAGGCTGATAAAATGGCAATCATGAGAGGTAAATGGGAATGGTTTCATTTTTACACAAGCTTGAAATTAGGAAACTCTGCTTGAAGTTGGTTTCATTTTTACACAAGCTTGAAACAAAGATAAACTATACTTGAAACCAATTTCATTTTTACACAAGATTGAAATGGAAACAAACTATGCTTGAAATGTTTGCATGCCCCCAACATGGTGACTCAATTCAAGGTACAAATAAAGAGGTACTCGCCAGAAATCGTGGGGAAAAATGGAAGGTATTCGTCAGTTGTGTTGGTAGTATGTCACTCGTGAACATGACACTTGTTTTTAGTTCATGTCGGGTTGGGATATATTCACTCTATCACTTTACCTCCATGGGTTTGGGAAATCCGTTTGATTCTCATTCAATTAAAAATATTTTCAAAATGACCTCTGATACTATTTGAGTCAAATGCTTCCAAATTCCCCAATGGAGTCACTAATTTGTTTTCCAGGTAAATCTGCTCTATGGACATAGGCAATCCATCTAGCCCTAGGGTGGGTCTAGCAACTACGGGAACATACTAACATTTACCTTCCTAGATTGTAAATGAAATTTTGAGCAAAGAATATGGCCTACCCTGTTCTGATGCTATGCTGTCGTCTTCCGTCAAAGCTTCTTGATCTATTGCTCTTCTTAAGCTCAATACATGCTGCTACCAATGTTAGATTACCTGTATAGATAGTAAAGACAACATGACAAGCGTAAAACCATGACAAACATAAAACAATTACAACCTATCTAACTGATCAAGGAATGTTAGAAGTCTCATTATAATTGTAAACAAGATTGGATGATAAACATCAGATGCATTTTATTCTGATAAAGACAAGGGGAGTTTACAACCAAGCATTGATGTTGAGGCTCTCCTTCGGCAGGTCTGTATCCAAGCACGTTTGCAACACCCTCATGAACAAAGGTCCAAGATCTCACTATGTTCTCAATACACACAAACAATCACACTCTGCACTATTCTCTTGAAGCTATGATTGCTTCTTCTTTCTGTGCTAACGTTTCAGCTATCTGTTCAACTAGCACATCAATGGAAGATGGCTATATTTATAGAGGAGAGGAGGAGGTTGGGATCCCTAAAATAGTGGAAGGGAGGCCTTATCCCTTGGGAGGTTTCCCCATAAGGTGGAAACAAGAGGCCAAAGGAGAAAGGCTGTGGTTATTCAGTCGAACCACTCCCTATGACTCATCCACGAAGTTGATATGATTGAAACTTCGCCTCTATTTTTAAAAAACTTCCAACCAACAGATTTGCATGGGAAACTAACTGAGACAGAGTGCAAGCTGGTGCAGGGGCCAGTTTTAATCTGCCTCATTGGCATGAGGGAATAACGGGCTACCAACGCCAAGGAAAAAACAAGTGTTTTTAGTGGTTTTCTCAGGAAATGGTCAACATAAGGAATGTTTTCCTCATGGAAAGGGATGCAATGATGGTATTTGCAAGGCATGAAACTGCTTATTGATCACAAAAATGACCCTCCAATGGGCAAGATGGGGATTTCAGGGACAGTGACAAAATGTTGTGTAACAGATGCCCTCTAAAATATGAAGTCCGAACATGAGTGAGTGGTGAAATGCTTTATAGGTACGTGCAAGGAACCATATGCTGCTATCGAGAGACCTGCAAATCAAGCATAGATACATATACATAACTAAAATATTTGTTGAAAATACATGAATCATGGTATAGGTGCAACTATCCATCAAGAAGAGGATCATGTGCATGGATCCTTGGCATGGATGTAACCATCCGAATGAAGGGATCATGTGAAATAGATCCACGGTATGGGTGCAGCCATCCATATAGAGAGGACCAAAACAAGATAACCCATGGTATGGTCGCAACCATCCATCTAAGGAATCATGTATATAATCATGAATGAGTCATCACTCCTCGCAACCTGGAATTTTGTGATCGAAGCCCAGGGTCTTACGCTCCAACACCACCTGATAAAAGTACAAATTCCACCATGTGAATAGACGTGTTGAAGTCAAACATGCTATAAAATTACTTGATTACCGGTCAATGATGTGAATCGTTAACAAGTGCGAGAGAAACCACCAATAATGATAATGGCTCTCAAGATACAACTAGTACAATCCACAGAATGTGAACAGTGAGCTGAAGTCGAACACCCGTGAAATCACTCGATCGAATGCGGATGATGTGAAACTGTCATCAAATGCGAAGAAATTTCTTGATCTGAATGGAAAATAGCATCCACCCATGGTGTTCATCCACCCATGTTATCCATCCACCCATGGAATTTACCCATGGTATTGTAAAAGGCATCAAACCATGGTATTTATTCGCCTATGGTATTGTAAGTGAAATCTATCCATGATATTCATTCACCCATGGTATGTATCCATCCATGGTATTCATCTACACATGGAATTTAACCATGGTATTATAAGTGGTATCTACCCATGGTATTGACCCATGGTATCCACCTATGGTATCAACCCATAGTATTGTAACTCAAAAAAAGGCTATAAATAACAAGCCTCACTTTGTAAAAGGACAGATTGTCCACCAAAATGTAGATTCTACAGTTATTCTCTATTTTAATAAAACAAGTTTCTTTGATCTGGATCTTGGGGGGAGGCCCCCAAGATCTAAAAATTTGAAATGGATCTAACAAGATCTGCAAAATTAGAATGACAAAAAAAAAGAGAAAACATAAAGAAAATAAAACCACAAAGAAACTTGTTTTATTAAAACAAAGAATAACTGTAGAAGCTGCATTGTGGTGGAAAATCTTTCCTTTTACAAAGTGAGGCTTGTTACTTATAGCCTTTTTTTGAGTTACAATATTATGGGTAGATACAATAGGTGGATAGCATGGGTCAATACCATGGGTAGATACCACTTACAATACCATGGGTAAATTCCATGTGTAGATGAATACCATGGGTGGATACATACCATGGGTGAATGAATATCATGGATAGATTTCACTTACAATACCATAGGCGAATAAATACCATGTTTCGATGCCATTTACAATACCATGGGTAAATTCCATGGGTGGATGAACACCATGGGTGGATGCCATTTTCCATTCGGATCATTCCTTCCTCCTTAAGAAGCAATGGTACCCATTGCGTGAAGTTCCCTCCTGAGAAGCCTTTGTTGAATATGAAGAGCCACTGAAGAGAAGGGTTTTGTGTACCCATAACCATGATAAACGAAGATCCGAGGAAAGAGATACCCTGTAATGCTTGTGACCAACTGTGACAGTGTGCGGCCTAGAAAATGGAATTTGATGAAGTGTGGGTTAGTGGATGAACCAAAACCATGACAAACGAAGATCCGAGGATAGATATACCCTGTAATTATTGTGACCAACTGTGTTACTAACAGTGTGCGGCCTAGCAAATGGACTTTGATGAGAAGGATTTGGTGTGGTTGACCCATAATCGTGATGCTAATTGTAAATGAAGTATCAGGTGCCTACATAGTTGGGGGTGGGAGGGCACATCTCCAAATAACCCAAGCTGAATGCTGCTATGCTGAAACTAATGAATGTGAAGCAGGTGCCTACTAAAGCAGGGTGGGAGGGCACGTCTCCAATGGGAACCCGCTCCGAATGCTGCTCCAGATTTAAAATGAGCATAACTCGGTCAATATAACTCATAATATTTATTACAACCTATTTTTGAAAATTGAATGATCATTTTGCATCTTCCCATGTGCTTTAAACCGCTATCTGGAGACTCTAGGCTCTCAGATTCGCGCTGGAACTGTCTCGCCGTCACAAAATTTCTGAAAAAATAGTTGATTTTAAATCAACGATAACTCCCACATCCAGACTCCGATTTGACTGATTTTTTTTCTAACTTGGGTGATTTTTCAAGGGGAGCTCATATCTATAGCCATTTCTCTAAAATTTTGCACTGAAAACTACAAAAAATGACAAGAGATCCGCCATCCATGAATTGTCGTCAGAACATTTTCTGCAACATTGCTGATTTAGAATCAATGATATCTCCCTCATCCGAACTCCAATTTGGCCGATTTTTTTTTTGAATTTGGGTATTTTTTTTGCAAGGAATCCAGATCTAGTTTATATTTTATAAAATTTTCACCAAAATTTTCAGATCTGGTCTTTAAACTCGCACCCAAGAAATTCATGGAGTTTGCTGAAGATTGCTGCCAAAAATTGAAACTGAAATATGCTTCAAACCCTCATTCCCATCGATTCGTAACATGAATATTATACCACTGATCCAGATCTTGGGGGGAGGCCCCCAAGATATAAAAAGTTTAAATGGATCTGACAAGTTCTGCAAAATTAGAATGCCAAAAAAAAAGAGAGAACATAAAGAAAATAAAACCACAAAGAAACTTGTTTTATTAAAACATAGAATAACTGTAGAAGCTACATTGTGGCGGAAAATATGTCCTTTTACAAAGTGAGTCTTGTTATTTATTGCCTTTTTTGAGTTACAATACTATAGGTAGATACCATAAGTGGATACCATGGGTCAATACCATGGGTAGATACCACTTACAATACCATGGGTAAATTCCATGTGTAGATGAATACCATGGGTTGATACATACCATGGGTGAATGAATATTATGGATAGATTTCACTTACAATACCATAGGTGAATAAATACCATGGGTAAATTGCATGGGTGGATGGATAACATGGGCGGATGAACACCATGGGTGGATGCCATTTTCCATTCGGATCATTGCCATTAGGGCATGCAAGCTCTAAGGTACAAGAAAGGAGTCTCTAGATCAACTTCCTGGATAATGAGTTGAAGTCGACAGGAAGCGATCTATTGAAGGATGGTCATAATGAATCCTACATGATCAACACGAAATAGAGAAGGTAATATGAATGTGAATCAAGACAAAAACAGAGGATCAAGGAATACACAAACTGCAGAAGGATTTACTCTTGAACATATTAGCGACACCACTATGGAATTTGGAAGCATTTGACTCAAATAGAATCAGAGGTCATGTTGACAAGATTTTTAATCGAATGAGAAGCAAAAGGATTTCCCAAACCCATGGAGGCAAAGTGACAGAGTGAAGATATCCCAACCCGACATGAACTGCAGACAAGTGTCATGTTCAAGAGTGACATACTGCCGACACAACTGACGAATAACTTCCATTTTCCCCCACCATTTCTGGCGAGTACCTCTTTATTTTTACACAAGCTTGAAGAGGATACCATATGATTGTCATATAAGTGTGTCCTTCAGACAAATCCAACCTAGTACATTTTACTAGCCCTAGGAAGGAGGAACTCGAGTAACTTCATGGTGATGATATCCGATGTCATCAGGGTTTAACGAGTTTGACAAAGGGATAACTAGACATATTTTCATGTTTAGAGAGTTTGAAAAGAAGGCAGAAAAGAAAAATCTAGCAGTCCCTTTTCATAGGTAGTCTCACAGATCCGAAAAGGTAGAAAACAATATCTGGGAGAACCTCTTAGTCGCGATAGGCTAAGGTATTCCTTTTTCGTAAATAATCTATCCCAGCCCGAAAAACGAGTGAACGTATACTGGGTAGATATTTTTTCGCATCCATTTAATGAGTTCAAAATGAAAAGAGTCTCGACAATCTTTTCAGTTTTAGAGAGTCAGAAAAGAGCTAAAAGATGACTCCTCCTGAAGGAACGAGTGGTATTAAGGGTAGCAACTGGTTCCAGTGATGGTGTAACTTATCAAAACAAGTAAAGGTCAATAGGTTGGCTAAAAAGACTACTCATCGTAGCAGTTCCTCAGGAATGATTAAAACAATCAAGTGAAGGCGTATGATCGGCCAAGAAAACGGTGGCGATGGAATGAAAAATCCAAGGCTCATTTGGTAAAACAGGCTGATAAAATGGCAATCATGAGAGGTAAAATGGGAATGGTTTCATTTTTACACAAGCTTGAAAATAGGAAACTCTGCTTGAAGTTGGTTTCATTTTTACACAAGCTTGAAACAAAGATAAACTATGCTTCAAATGTTTGCATGCCCCCAGCATGGTGACTCAATTCAAGAGACATGCCCCCCAAGCTTCAGTGCATTCACCGGAGTAGACTACTGGTTACTAACAGGTGGATGGAATGAAGGTTCAATTATGAAACCAAGAGAAAGACTTGACTGGGATTTTACAAGATCTAATCAAAGACTCGAATTGAACGGGAACATGCTTCATTCTTTTAACAAGGTTGACACATTAAAAGAACTATCCTCGTGAGCTAATTCATTTTTTAATGAGGTTGACATAGTAAAAGAACTATCCTCATAAGAGCTTGTTTCATTTTTTAAGGAGCTTGACACAAGAAAACGAATTGTGCTCCGACGACCTTGTTTCATTTTTTAAGGAGCTTGACACAAGAAAAATAACTATGCTTCGACGACAACTCATCATGTTGAATAAGAAGTCATGGATTCCAAGAGGTTCACATCTGATGAGAGAACAACATCTTGGAAATCAGTTTTAGAAAATTATATATTACAGAGGAATGAAACACATAAAATATGCGGAAAACACAAGCACACAAAACACATAAAACCAGAGAGACACAGATATACGTGGTTCACCCAGTTTGGGCTACATCCACCCTGAACAACTAGTCCTTCCTTTCAATTATCCAGCAAAATGAAGAGACACAACCTACAGTAGATCTGCTGTAATATCCTATGTTCTCTCTCACAGTCTCCCTATCTGTTTCTCACTCCGAGAATACACATACAATACACAACCGCAATACAATACCCTCATACAAGTGAGGGGTTTCCTTCTAGGGAAAAAAAACCTAAACTAAACATAACTTCTACCGTCAGATCATCCTTCTAATGAACAACCCAAATTGACTAGAAATTACTATACTTTTAAAAGGAAATTTTACATCTGTTTTAGCTTTGGGGGCGCTACGCCAAGGGGGGGCTCCATAATGTCGCAGCTGTGCCCCCCTGGACCCCCTAGGCAGCGTTTAGTTTCGGACGGCATTGCCACCCCATTAAGGTATAGGGGTCCAACGCTGTGATACAAAATAAACAAGATAAGCAGGCTCCACACCCAACAATCTCCCCCTTGGAGACTGATTGTAGCAACTCCACCGCTGCTTCATTTGTTGTAAAATGACTCCTCTTTGGACCTAGCTGTTTCTCATCTTCATCGTCATCCTTGAAGACCAATTGAAACTGAGCATATTCTCAATTTCTCCCCGGTTACAACTTTTGTTAGCATATCTGCAGGATTTTGGCTAGTGTGTATCTTTTCCAACTTCAACTGTCCATCTTCCAATACTGACCATATGAAATGGTACTTGAGCTATATGTGTTTAGTCCTGGAATGAAATTCCAAGTTCTTTGCAAGATGAATGGCACTTTGGCTATCAATGTATAGCGTGCCCATATCATGCTTCTTACCCAATTCATCCATAAACCTTTGTAACAAAATCATTTCTTTACTAGCCTCTGTAGCAGCAACATATTCTGCTTCTGTTGTTGAAAGTGCAACAACGCTTTGGATTTTTGAAACCCAACTAACAACTGTTCCACCTACAGTAAATACATATCCTGTAGTGCTCCTCCTATTATCTCTATCACCTGCCATACCTGCATCAACATATCCCTGTAGAGCAATGTTTGAACCACCAAAGCATAATTCTTGATTTGTGGTACCTCTCAAATATATGAGAATCCATTTTACTGCCATCCAATGTTATTTTCCTAGATTGTTCATGTACCTGCTTACAACTCCCACTGCATGTGAAATATCAGGCCTTGTGCAGACCATTGCATACATTAAGCTTCAAACTGCTGATGCATATGGAACTTTAGTCATATAGTCCATTTCTTCTTGGGTCTTGGGGCACATCTCCTTACGAAGTTTGAAATGACTAGCAAAAGGTGTACTAACTGGTTTTGCATTCTGCATATGAAATATTTGCAACACCTTTTGTATGTACTCATTCTGAAACAGTGTTAATTTGCGATTTTTCTTGTCTCTAGTTATTCTCATACCAAGGATTTGTTTTGGAGCTCCCAAATCCTTCATTGCAAATGAATTTGCCAATTTTCTTTTGAGAATATTTATTTCCTGCATGTTAGACCCTGCAACAAGCATGTCATCAACATACAATAACAATATAATATAGCTGCCATCATTTTTTCTTTTCAGATAAACACAATGATCAGAGTGACATCTAGTATAACCTTGTTTAGACATAAACTTGTCAAATTTTAGATACCACTACCTTGGAGCCTGTTTTAAGCCATACAAGCTCTTATTTAACTTGCACACTAATTTTTCTTTCCCTTTGACCTCATATCCTTCTGGTTGCTGCATATAGATCTCTTCCTCCAAATATCCATGGAGAAATGCTATCTTTACATCTAACTGTTCAATATGTAAATCTTCTGATGTTACAAGAGTTAAAATAGTTCTGATTGAAGTCATCTTAACAACAAGAGAAAATATTTCATCAAAATCAATACCTTTCTTCTGTGTAAACCCCTTCACCACAAGTCTAGCTTTGTACCTCTATTTTCCTCCATCTTCTTCCTTCAACCTGTAAACCCATTTATTCTGCAATGTAGTTTTACCTACAGGCAACCTGACTAAGTCCCAAGTCTGGTTATGCATTAAGGAGTCCATCTCTTCTTCCATGGCTAGCTCCCACTTCTTCCTTTTTCAACCTGCATTGCTTCTTCATAACATTTAGGTTCACCAGAATGAGTCAACAATAAATAATATAATGAAGGAGAGTATCATTCAATGGGTCTACTTATCTTGGTAGATCTTATAACACCACTTTTAGGTGTTTGAGGTGGTTGTTGCTATTGTGGTGGTTGATGTTGTTGTGGCTCTTGATCATTATTATTTTCAGGCACCTTTACCTTTTCTGTGATCTCATTAAGAACTGTGTATTCTTTGTTTTCTTTTTCCTATTTCTTTTCCTGTAATTGATTCTTACACAATACCTTTTCATTGAATATTACATCTCTACTCCCAATGATTTTGTGATTTTCATAATCATATAAGCGATAACCAAAATCATTAACAACATATCCAATAAAGGTACATTTCTTTGATTTTTCCTCAGGCTTTGTTCTATTTTATTTATTAATATGGACAAAGGCCTTACAACCAAAAGGCTTTAAAAAAGAGTAGTTTACCTTTTTACCTGTCCATGCTTCCTCTGGAATACCACCATCCAAGGAACTTGAAGGCTCTCTGTTTATTAGATAAATAGCAGTATCTACAACATCTACCCAAAATTGTAAAGGCAATCCTGCATGCAATCTCATGCACCTTGCACGCTCCATGATTGTTCTGTTCATCCTTTCTGACACACCATTTTCTTGTGGTGTTATTGGAACTGTATTCTCTCTGTGAATTCATGCTCTGAACAGTACCTATCAAACTATTTTCTGCAATATTCACCTCCATTGTTTGATCTGAGACACTTCAAATTCTTTCCTGTCTCAATATCAACCAAAGCTTTTCATTTCTTGAAAGTATAAAATACATCAAATTTATTTTGAATACAATAAATCCAAGTTTTTCTAGTTGCATCATCAATAAAAGTAACATAATAACAAGAGCCACCAAGAGATGATACCTGAGCAGGTCCCCATACATCTGTATGCACAAGCTCTAATTTTTCGCTCTTCTTTTCTTTCCCAACTCTGAGAAATCTGACTCTCTTCTGTTTTCCATAAATGAAATTCTCACAGAAATCCAAATCAACATTCTTCAAACCCGGCAACAAATTTCTTGAGTGAAGAATATTCATCCCCTTCTCACTCATGTGTCCGAGCCTATGATGCCATAATGCTGCATCTACTCCTTTGGAAGTTAAAGCATTAACAGAGTTAGAAATACCATTGCATAAATACAATGTACCAACCTTTTCGCCTTTTTCTATTACCAGGGCTCCTTTGGTGACCTTCCAAGCTTTATCTGTGAAAGTTGTCACACAACCTTCACCGCCTAACTGCCCTGTTGAAATCAGATTTTTCTTTAGATCTGGAACATGCCTTACCTCCTTTAGTAGCCATTGGTTTCCATTCTTCTGTTTTACAAGAACCTTACCCATTCCAACAATTTTACAGGGTTTATCATCACCCAAACGAACTTGTCCAAAATCTCCTTGAACATAGTCATGAAAATATTTCTTATCAGGTGTGGCATGGAATGAGGCCCCTGAATCTACAACAAAAGAATCAGTAACATTTTCGAAAGAAAGAATCAAAGCATCATGTAACACATCACCTGTCACATTTGCTTAATGATTGTTTTATTGCTGTGTGTCTCCTTCTTTTCCCTTCCGAGATCTACAGTCTTTCTTTAGGTGTCCTTTCTTTCCGCATTTCCAGCACACTATCCTCGATCTAGATTTGGATCTTCCTTTCCTTGATTGAATATGATATCCCGAGCTCTTTCCTCTTTCCATTCTTCTTCCCTTAGACTTTGTGCTCAAAGCATTACCCGATGTCTCACTGGAGCTTTTCCGTCACATTTCCTCGCTAAGGATAGCACCGAAAACATCATCAAACTTTAAAGTACTAGATCCAGAGACAGAGTTACTAATGGCCATAACTAAACCATTCCAGCTTTCTGGAAATGAGCACAAAAATAACATAGATCTAACTTTCTCATCAAAGTTTACCCCTACAGAACTTAAATGACTGGTAACTGTATTAAAATCATTTAAATGGTCTGCAACAAATCCACCTTCCGACATCTTCATATTAAATAAATGTTTCATAAGAAATACCTTGTTTGAGGCCGAGGGTTTTCATATAGTTTCGCCTACGCCTTAATCAAACCCTCTGTTGTTGTTTCCTTCGAAATATTAAAGGCTACTGACGTCGCGAGGCACAACCGTACTGTTCCGAGTGCCTTTCTATCGAGAATCTCCCATTCTGTGTCTTTCATAGCCGTCGAATTCTTTGTTTTTCCACTCAATGGTAGGTACAGATCTTTCTGATACAGATAATCTTCCATCTTCATCCTCCACAGCGAGAAGTTTTGGTAGTTAAAATTCTCGAACCTAAACTTACCATCTTCCGCCATTTCTCCCACTCGAACCAGGAACCCTTCTTTCCCGTGAGTTTATCAGCCAAATAAACCTTCGGCTCTCATACCAGTTTTTAGAAAATTATATATTACAAAGCAATGAAACACATAAAATAGGCGGAAAACACAAGCACACAAAACACATAAAACCAGAGAGACACATATATATGTGGTTCACCTAGTTTGGGCTACGTCCACCTTGAACAACCAGTCCTTCCTTTCTATTATCCAGTAAAATGAAGAGACACAACCTACAATAGATCCACTATAATATCATATGTTCTCTCTCATAGTCTCCCTATCTGTTTCTCACTCTAATAATACACATACAATACACAGTCGCAATACAATACCCTCATACAAGCGAGGGGTTACCTTCTAGGGGAAAAAACCCTAAACTAAACATAAATTCTACCGTTAGATCATCCCCCTAATGAACGGCCTAGATTGACTAGAAATTACTATACTTTTACAACTCAAATTTACATATGTTTTAAGCTTCGGGGGCAGTGCCCCTGAAACCCCCCACCAGGGAGGGGGGCTCCATAAAGTCATAGCTGCCCCCCCTGGACCCCTAAGGCAATGTTTAATTTCAGGCGGCGTTGTTGCCCCATTAAGGTACAGGGGTCTAACGCTATGATACAAAATAAACAAGATAATCAGGTTCCACACCCAACAATCAGGACCCAATGCCCCCAGCACACAATGCACAATGGCACTATCACTGAATGCGGGCATGGGATAGGTAGCTACATAATTAACTCGCGCCGGGGAATATACAACCATCGGATAAAGACCTGGAAGGGATGATGGTGGACTAGATGTCACGTCAGGACCAAAGAATGAAAGTTGATCAATGGTCACAATCTGACGTTTGTGTGGAAAAAATATCACACGAAAGAGGGAAGAGACAACTGCCCCCATGGCATAAGCATAGTCGCAGCCCAAGAGTAAGTTAAAATCTAAGGGACCTTGGATCAACATCACATCTAGATGGATGGTTTTTCCTCCCAAAGTAATATGAAACTTCGGAAGGATCCCTAACGGTTGACTGGTTCCTCTATTAAAAGACAACATATTCTGCGTAACAGGCACAAGCGGTGGAGAACCAAAATCTTGCCAATTAGTTGAAGACATAATACTAACAGACATGCCTTCATCTATAATGGTGCTAGGTACGACCACATCAAAGGTCTGGACCGTGATCTCAAAAGGCACATAAGAAGGAAGGCGGTATCCTGCAAATCAACTCAAATCGAAACAAGCGACCAAACTACTTGGAGTGGGTACCATTGAACTGAGATGGTTTTCCCTTGGTGTTACCAGAGCAAGAGGAGCATCCTCCCAGACCACCATCATGGGAGTAGGAGGAGAAGCTTCTTGAACTACAGTAACGAGAGAATATTTCTCCAAGTCCGAGGAATATGAAGAAATAAGAAGAATATGAGGGGGGTGAGATCCACTCTCGACAGGAAAGACCTGATGAACCATGGGTGGGATCAGATCGACCGATTCCATGACTAATGGTTGGTCGGGAATGGATTCGTGATTTTGAATTTCTGAGGGAGCGAGAGTGACCAAGGATGACTCTTGACCGATTGTTGAATCAACTAGTGGAGGAATCAAAGAAAGTTTTTGGTAACCAACTAGAAGGCAAGGTGCAGAAACAATAGGGTTTTCTAACACTTTCGTGGCTTCGTCCATGAATGGAAAAAGGTGAATGGGATGATGCCCTTCACATAACCTATAGGGATTGGAAATCCTACCTTGTTTCTTACGAGTCTTATCATTTCTAGTCGAAGATGTGCCACCAACATAACTCCCAGAAGCCAAAGGCAATAGCAGACAGGTGTCAGACCATGCTTCAAGTACCTTGGGAATGCCAGGGCAATCTCGAAGAAGATGGTCTCATTTGCACAACATGCAAGGGAATTTGAATTTCCGTGGAAGGTTGGATGGTTTATCAATGGAAGGTGTCCGAGATGCAATAGCTGCAGCATTAGCCTCTTGCTTATCTGACTTATTCTTTTCCGTCATCTTCTTCTTCTTCTTCTTAGCCACCTGGTTACTAGAATCCAGATTTTCACCAGGTGAAGTAGAAGAGGAGGACGAAAAAATGGGTGAGTAAGGGGAGAGGTCCACCTTAGAAACAACATGATGTTGTTCAGGTGGAGGAGATGGTTGTACAGAAATCAGAGCACTTGAGACCATCGAGGTCGAAAATAACCAAACATGAAACCCAACAGTTAACCTAGGTAGGGAAAATGTTTCCATATAAGGAGCACCAACGTTCCCCCACCATTTCTGGCGAGTACCTCTTTATTTTTACACAAGCTTGAAGAGGATACCATATTATTGTCATATAAGTTTATCCTTCGGAAAAATCCAACCTAGTACATTTTACGAGTCCTATTAACGTCATGGTGATGATATCTGATGTCATCAGAGTTTAACGAGTCTGAAAAAGGGAAAAATCAACATATTTTCATGTTTAGAGAGTTTGAAAAGAAGGCAAAAAATAAAACTCCAGCAGTCCCTTTTTGTAGGTAGTCTCACAGATCAGAAAAGGTAGAAAAAAATATCTGGGAGAACCTCTTAGTTGCGATAGGCTAAGGTATTCCTTTTTCGTAAATAATCTATCCCGGCCCGAAAAATGGGTAAACGTATACTGGGTAGATATTGTTTCGCAGCCATTTAACGAGTTCAAAATGACAAGAGTCTCAACAATATTTTCAGTTTTAGAGAGTCAGAAAAGAGCTGAAAGGTGACTCCTCCCGAAGGAACGAGTGGTATTAAGGGTAGCAACTGGTTCTGGCGATGGTGGAACTGCTCAAAACAATTAAAGGTCAAGAGGCTGGCTAACAAGACCACTCATCACAACGGTTCCTCAGGAATGGGTAAAACAATCAAGTGAAGGTGTATGATCACCCAAGCAACCGGTGACAATGGAATGAAAAAACCAAGGCTCATCTGGAAAAACAAGTTGATAAAATGGCAATCATGAGAGGTAAAATGGGAATGGTTTCATTTTTACACAAGCTTGAAACAAAGATAAACTATGCTTGAAACCGGTTTCATTTTTACGCAAGCTTGAAATGGAAACAAACTATGCTTGAAATTTTTACATGCCCCCAACATGGTGACTCAATTCGAGGTCCAAATAAAGAGGTACTCGCCAGAAATGGTGGGGGAAAATAGAAGTTATTCGTCAGTTGTGTCGGCAGTATGTCACTCTTGAACATGAAACTTGTCTGCAATTCGTGTCGGGTTGGGATATATTCACTCTGTCACTTTTCCTCCATGGGTTTGGGAAATCTGTTTTCTTCTCATTCAATTAAAAATCTTGTCAACATGACCTATGATCCTATTTGAGTCAAATTCTGCCAAATTCCCCAGTGGAGTTGCCAATTCGTTGTCCAAGTAAACCCCCTCTGCGGACAGAGGCGATCCCTCTAGCCTTACGGTGGGTATAGCAACTATGAGAACATACTAACATCTACCTTCCTAGATTGTAAATGAAATTCAGAGAAAAGAAGATGCCTTACCCTTTTTTGATGCTATGTTGTCTTCTTCTGTCGAAGCTTCTTGATTTATCGCTCTTCTTAAGCTCGATACATGCTACTACCAACGTTCTATTACCTGTACAGACAGTCAAGACAACACGACAAGCGTAAAACCATGACAAACATAAAACAATTACAACCTATCTAACTGATCAAGGAATGTTAGAAATCTCATTATAATTGTAAACAAGAGTGGAAGATAAACATCAAATGCATTTTATTCTGATAAAGACAAGGGGATTTTACAACCAAGAATTGATGTTGAGGCTCTCCTTTGGCAGGTCTGTATCCAAGCACGTTTGCAACACCCTCATGAACAAAGGTCCAAGATCTCACTATGTTCTCAACACACACAAGCAATCACACTCTGCACTATTCTCCCGAAGATATGATTGCTTCTTCTTTCTATGCTAACTTTTTAGCTATCTGTTCAATTATCACATCAATGGAAGATGGCTATATTTATAGAAGAGAGGAGGAGGTTGGGATCCCTAAAATAGTGGAAGGGAGGCCTTATCCCTTGGGAGGTTTCCCCATAAGGTGGAAACAAGAGGCCAAAGGAGGAAGGTCATGGTTATTCAGTCGAACCACTCCCTATGACTCATCCACAAAGTTAGTGTGATTGAAACTACACCTTTATTTTTAAAAAAATTCCATAAACAGATTGGCGCGGGTAGCTAACTGAGATAGAGCACCAGCTGGTGCAAGGGCCAGTGTTAATCTGCCTCATTGGCGCAAGGGCATAACGAGCTACCAGCGCCAAGGAAAAAACAAGTGTTTTTAGTGGTCTGCTCAAGAAATGGTCAAAAAAAGGAATGTTGTCCTCATGGAAAGGGATGCAATGATGGTATTTGCAAGGCATGACACTGCTTATTGATCACAGAAATGACCCTCCAATGGGCGAGATGGGGATTGCAGGGACAATGCAAAAATGTTGTGTAACAAGGTGGGATATGACTCTGCTAATATCAAAGCAGCAAAATTATTGATGAAGAATAAAAATGAAGATATAGCAACCTTGAGGAAACAACTCAAACTTCCTCAAAGTGAGCATCCTTAAACAAAAGAAGTCATATAGGAACAAAGTGAAAAATATGACATGATGAATTTAATTCTTCAGTTGACAGCCCAGGTTAAAGAGATGGAAATACAGATGGAAAAGCTTGCCCAAGAGAAGGAAATGGTGAAAGAACCAAAGATTCCTATAGTTATTCCAATTATCACTGTAGCAGTGCCTTCAAATTTAGGTGAAAAGTTGGCACCCAAAGAACCACTAGCTACTACAGTGCCATTGAATTCTTCCACAACATCAGCTACTGAATCATCTACAACAGAAGTACAACCTATAGATGAGGCTAGCAAAATAGTGAAAGAAATGGAAGAAATGTCTTTAAAGACAAATGAGATTAACAGGTTGACAAGGATGGTAGAAAATCTTGAGAAGTCAAATAAATTAGCTCAGATAAATGCAAAGACACATGAGCAAAATTCCATTAGACTGAATGAAGAGTTGAAGAAATTGCAGAAGGAATTGACATTAAAAGAGCAAATATCATACATCAAAAATCACCTTTGGAACAATGTCATTGAAGCCATCCATGATGTGTGGCCTTAAATTGAGGTAATTTTTTATCAAAGAGAGTTATTATTGAAAGCTCAAGAAGAAATTCAAAAGACTCAAAGTGAGTTGGCTAACAAACTAGAGCAAGCTGTAAGGCTAATCACTTTCCTTAATAGCAAAAACAGACAGGAGTTGGAAGAAATCAAGATTATAGACAGAACTGAAACTATCCTAGAGATTAGGAAAGTTACTACAAAGAAGAATTTGATGAGGCAACTTGAAGAAAATTGTGAAAGTATGAATACTACCATAACCAGATTTATGGTTAAATTTACAAATTTGAGGCACAGAGGACTTCTTGATATTATTGTCATTAATGATAAACTAATGCCTCAAAATTACTATGATAAGAAGATTAGAGAGTTTGCAAAAGAATAGGTAAATAAACCAACAGGTCAAGGCATCCCAACTGGAAAATTGTTACTCAAGAGTTTTGAAGACTTATTCTACTTGCAACATGAGATAAAACACTTATTTGTCATCAAGCTAACCTTTTCCAGATATATCGAAACTGATGAAAACTTTAGGAAATTAAAGAAAATACAAATTCCTAAAGATGAGGATTGGCAAGCACTCACAAATTTATTAAGAAGAATAAAAGACAGGCAGATGAAAAGATGACTAAAATATTTTCTGAATTACAGTCAAAACATATTTTACAATAGTAAAACAGTTTTCGACTAAGGGTTAAAGAGTATCAATTTAGAGAGTATCAGCGAATAAAGAGAACCAGATAAAGAGTATCAGACAAGGTAGATCAGATTCCAAAAAATATCTAAGAACCAGCAAGGAGGACACCAAGGCAACTAGCTGCATCTTATCCTCAAAATAGTCTCTATTTCTTTTGGATAAATAGGACAACTTGTTGATTTGTTAAGCAACTGTCTTTATTATTGTTTTAAAGATATTTTATTTTCCTAAGATAATTCCTAGAAGTTTTCTAGGATATTTTGTAAAACATTATGTATAAATACTTCATCTTTAGAAGTATTTTGGGTGGAATTAAATTGTTGGGATTGTTATAGTCATTTCTTCTTGGACTTCAAAGCTTTTGTGTGTCAAAATTCGAGTTAGCAGGCTGGATCAAAACAATTGGCATCATACTTCAGGATTCCCGTGATGAGATATTTGGAGTGAAGAATTTCGTCACTTGTCATTTTTATCTTTCTTTGTTACATGCATACATTTAGTTTATTCTAAATCTGAATGTATAACTAGGAGTATTACTACAGGATTTGTTAAAAACACCCTGTTTTTAACTAGTTATCATTTATATGTTTTCCTCTGATTTCCAGTGTAGGGAACCCTTAATTTCTCCCTCTCTCATTTGACCTCTTCCTACTACTTCCTTTTATGGATAAAAGGATTCTTCAGTGCCCTTTATCCCGATCATACCACCCCATAAAAACAACTTTCCAAGATCTTCAAGGGTTATCTATCTTTCCCTTAGAACATTTGTCCTTTTGTCCTTGATCCCAGTCCTGTTTGCTTGATTTTGACTCCTTAACCCAATGGACAAATGGATTTCCCACTATCCTTCCTTTCAAGTGATCTTTCCCACCAAATCTACCAAAACAAAACCAAAGTTGCACTTTTATAACTAGCCTAATATTTACAAATTGAAAACAAAGTTAAATTTTAAAGAGAGAGCCCTCTCTGAACCCTAGGAAGGCTAGATCCTAGAGTTTGAAGTTGGTTTTTGGTTACCTCTAGTATTCTTTGACTAAAAACCAAAATCTCACAACTTTAGAATTACTAGAGTGATAACAGAGGGGTATCTCAAATGGTTTTCATAAAACATGACATCAAGAACATAGCATAAAGACTTTCAGATTGAACATTGGGGTAGAGACATAGTTGAAAATTTTTATCAATCAGGCTTGATAGGCCTTCTTATGAAATTCAAAAGGAATAATGAAGATATTACAAGGGAGTTTATAAATAACTGCAAAAAAGATCAAACTATGGTGGGTATTTTACTCATTCCTTTAACTCCAGAATCAATTTCTCAAGCCCTAGAGTTGCCATTATCATGTGAACTTTATCACAAAGGATTGAATTTTAAGGACAAGGGTTAGACCTTCTTCCTGGAAAAGAATAGAAAGGGATCCTTTGACAGGACAAAGGGGATTCCTAGAGAATGGTTTAATGAACCTTGAGCTGAATTAGTACTGATAATCCAAAAATTCTTCACTTGTGATAGTGGACATAGCATAGTACACCTATACCACATTAGTTTGCTACAAAATATCAAGGGAGACATAAGAATCAACTTGCCATACTTCTTTTATAGAAACTTGATGAGGATGATTGAAAGCGTGAAATCTGAAACCAAACCCAAGAAGGCCCAAATTCATCATCAGTGACTCATAAAAAGCATTGTTGATTACCAGTTGAAAACTAAGGGTATGATTTGGAAATATTTCCTGATTCAAAATAATTTTGTAGAGAAAGCCATACAAGACAAACTTAAACTAGTGCAGGTGTTAGGGATCCATAATCAGCAAGATTGGCAAAGTCCGATCACAGAAACAACATCGGTTCAATCAACTTTGGGATTCTAGGATCTAGCCCTCCTGAATCCGGAGAGGCATCTCTCCAAAAAGTGCAAATATGGATTTGTCTTTGAAGTTTTGGGTAATAATATTAGGCTAGTTATGAAGGCCAAGGGTTTTGTTTGTTTTTGGATGATTGAGCATGATTATTATTTTGAGGAGAAAGTTCTAAGTGAAAAAAGTTTCAAAGGTGATAAGTTGCAAGTGGATAGAACAACTAAGGCTAAAAGATAGATATAATGCTGGTTTTTAGTCCATTGGGCTATGGAGTCATAACAGGGCTTTAATTGAGCAACAACATCAAGAGTGATCCAAGGGGTAGGTCCTCTACACCACAAGATTACTGAGATTTAAAGTGATGGAATGGGAACAATAAGGTGTTGGAGGGGTGGAAACTGATAATAATTTCACAAGGGATTTATAGTCAGTCCAAACAAGAAAATCCTCTTAAGTAACTGTTTAAAACCAACCAAGTTCAGGGCTAACCATTGACTTCTTGGGCAATTTTGTATTAAAGTAGCTTAATTGACAAACAATCCAGTAATCCACATAATTACCTTCAGAAAGTATGAAAACATATAAGAGAAGACAGAGTATAAACTTAAGATTAGATAAAGTACTTTTAAACCTACTCTGCTTTCAGTTAACACCAAGGGAAACTTTCAGAATCTGCTTTTGGAGAATAGAAGCTAAAAACAGGGCGAACCATCACTTTCTAGTTTGAATTTAATAAGAAAAATAAGGAAAGTAACTTTTAAGAACAATGTTTAAGGCTAAAAATAGGACGAGGGAACTCCAGCATTCCTAACTGCTTAAACTATATTTAATCATTCTTAAATAAAAAATTTGGAGGAAAAAATTGAGATAAAGTTTTTCAGTCAGAGAAGGTTACTCATGTACAGCAGGTCCTAACTCTATAAATGTTTTTCTTTATCAGAGAATAGTGAAAAATATGACATACATAGAAGGAAAAAAATAATAAAGAAGGGGCACTTCATTAGTGATATAGACCAGGATCCTAAGAAACAGCTTGTTATTGATGTCAAACCAGTTACAGTCTTCAAGTCCAATGTTTTAGTTCAACAATCATCTTCACTATTCATCCTAACTAATCTATCACAAGCAGAGCTCCAAGGGCCAGTGAACACTATTACAATCAGAAGTTTGAGCTCAAATGTATTTAAAAGTTCTACAACCAACAGTTTCTCATCTTCTTCAGAAGTATTTATAGAAGGATGAGGAGGTGAGATCTGATAAAAGATCTCTTTAAGGCAATTAATACAGATTCAAGACTTCTGGGCCTTTTGAGGGGCTTGATAAAGAAGTTTACAGGTGGTTCTCTGTATTAACTGTTTTACGATTAATATCAAAGCTCGGTGGGAGCTTTATTTTACTTTGAGGCTCTGCGTAATGTTTGGAGTAACTCTGCAAATATTTCTGCATTTATTTCCTTGCAGAAGTAACTCCCTAGCTGCACTCGAGGAAAAATATCTTCTTAATCAATAACTTCGGCCTCTGTTTTGAATGCTTTGAGGCACAGGTGGCACTTATGGTAGCTGAGGAGTCAATTCGCCTCAATTGAGGTGGTGGATGCCTTTCTGTCAGTTAAACACTTATGATTTTCTTTTATTTGTGTTTTATTTCTGGGAATTAGGCTTTTGATAATCATTCTTAGCCGTAATTCCAAAATCTGTCTTCAATCTTCATTCTGCTGCGCTCGTCTTCAACACTGATACTCTTTAAATTGTGTTGTAATAACCCAGTGTCTTGTCGATGTGCAGGGCCATGCTGAGCTCGTGAATGGTTCTTTTTTATGAATCGAAGGCACAGGAATCGTCATCCCTGGCCTTCGGCCTTTTCTTTCAATATAACGGATAAACCTTTAACACCTGCAACAATACGAAACTTATTAAGAAATCCTGCGTATTTGGGGAAAAAATACTTCAGAAAGTGGGGGAGGAGCGTAGCCATTGGATGGCATCATCCAACGGTGGAAATTAGCCGAGAGGAGGTTTAAAGCAGCGGAAGGAAGAATTGAACAGAATCGTTGATCGCGCGATGATCGACGGTGGAGATCGGTTTTGAAAACCCTTTGGCGAAAGGTGGAGGGCGATGGTATGAAGCGAAATTAGATTCGGGCCATCTGATCTGGACACGTGGACGGTCCAGATTTAATCGGAGGATCGCAATCGGTGAGGCAAACAAAAGTATGCGATTGAAACTTTGCGATGCGATTGCACGATCGGGAGGGCAGAGGTGATTAAGCGATGTTCGTTGATCTGAGGATCAGATCAATGGCGGGGAGCGAATCGGAGGGATGTCAATCGGAGGAAGAAATGTAATGCAACGATTGAGAAATGCGATGCGATTGAGAAGAGTGATGTGATTGAGCGCTGGCCGTTTGATTGGCTTTAGATCAACGGCGTGGATTAGTTTTGAAACGAACTGGCGGAAAAACCCTTATAACATATAAAACCCAAAGTTTTTAAATAAATAAAGGTTTTTTATGTATCGGGGTAGGATATATATATAATATGGCTGGCGCCCGTCTGCGGGGCCTTTTGGACTTTATGAGATGTAATATTCATGGGGCGTAAAATAAAAAAAGGGCCAATCGCAATCGGAGCCATCGGGCCTGGTCTTTCAATCAACCCATTGAAATATCCCGATGCGATAAGCGCCTTGGGTTTTTAACTCTCGGTCCTGGGCATAGGGTATATGAAATGGAAAGTGGTGGGGCAGAAATATAATACAGGGACTCAATCGCATCGGAATTTTTGATGCGGTCCTTTCGATCAACCCATTTGTATTTCTCCAATGCGATTGCGCAATCGGGTGTTTTCAATCTACCCATTTTTTATATTAACACATGACTTTGGCATTTTTAAATCAAACTTTGGATAAATGGGTTTTCGGGTTTTACAAAGAAAAAAGCAGATCGGGAAAAAATATTTCAATGTTTTAAGCGTGAAGGCGGGCCCACGGTTTATATGGCAAAAATAATATGATCGGGGTTATAGAATAGAAGTCTTAATCGCATCGGAGTTTTTGTTATGACAAAAAGACTTGCGCACTTGAAATGTTGCGATGCGATAAGCGCTGTGAGGGGTTTAGCACCTGGTTCTAGGGTGCGGGCATGTGGGGGAAGTGGTTTTTAAGACTTAGCCCAGGGGGCTTAATTCCTTAATACAAAATGGGTTTTTACATATATTTTCAATGGCTTTCAAAGGGTTTTGGGGGTTTCGCTATAGTTAAAAAAGGAGTTTTAAACTATGCAAGGTGGATTATATGAAGGGGAAATTAGGAAAAATGGAAATCAGAGGAAAATGGTGGGGAAAAAGAGAGTAAAAATGAAGGTTAGTTTTGAGTGAGAGAAGGGGGGGAAATTATGGTTTCTCAACAGTCTTTTCTCATGAAATCAACAGAATTTCTGAATATAAAATGGAAATAGTAAATGAAGATTTTGAGACAGAGGCATGAGGCCTTCTAGAGTCTTCAAGAGCCAACAATTTTTTAGCAATGAAATTTGTTCCTTGAAGGCTCAAAAAAGTCTTAGCCACCTTTTGCTATAACAAATATTATAGGTGGCTAACAGTGGCTCCACTTGGGTATGATGCCTTCTTGAAGGTATCAAGAACTTCAGACTTGCATTCTCTGGGAGGCTGACCTGTGCCTGATCGATTGGGCTGCCCTTCCTTTGCTGGGATGATCTTCTCTAAAAACATATTTGGTAGCTATTAAAACAATGGACCTTCACCAATACAAACTTTCTACCTACCCAATCCTACTGATCTAGCATTTTTCCTTCATCAGAGTGCACTTGGATTGGCAAACTCTTTTCACAACATTTTATTCTTTTGAAAGCAGGAAATCTAATCTATTTCTACTCCTTATTTCTCCATGGACTTAGATTAAACAGTTGAGTCCATATGATTCTCTACCTATTCTATCAATCTGTTAGGATTAAACAGTCTAACAGATTTTATTCTCTAATTTCTACAATAGAAAATTAAAAAGCATTCAAGTCAGGATTAAACAGTCTAACTTGATGCTGGTCCATGACATGAAAGAAAAGCTGCACATAGAAATTTATTTTGTAGAAAATTTAAAACAAAATGGAAGGCTTAAGATCTGAAAATTTCTCATCATGGCCTTCTCTTTTTACAGCTTTGTTTTGACTCTTGTTTGAGCTGTTTCTTCCTTGTTTTCTGGTTCATATTTTGAGCTAATTAGAACCAAATTTACATCTTTTTTTACTCAGAAAATAAAACAGATTTGAGTCATGTGTCTTTGGAAACTTAGGTTCATATTTTGATCATGTTTGAACCTTTAATTTCTATCCTAATCTACCTACTGATAAGCCAAGATTAAACAGTTTGGAAAATCAAATTCACTATCCTATCAGCAGTAAGTTCAAAAGCTAATTAGTCAAGATTAGGCTGTTTGAATAACTAGAAGTGTGTTATTCAGGAGTGGCATTTGAGCTTGGACACTTTCAGATTTTGTTTCTCTTTTTTGGTATGGGGCTATACCTTTCTTGTTTTGACAATCTTCCCTCTTTTCTTTCTTTTCTTTGTTTCTGTATTTTTGAATCTTTGATTTTTCTTCGAAGCAAAAAACAACAACTAACTAGATGCTTAGAACTGAGCTTTATTGACATTCCTATCTAACCTATTCTAAACATGGAGTATTTACATTTATCATATGATATAAAAATGCCAATGCAACCAGCTGAGTAATGTCAAGAAGAAGTAGAAACTCTGGCTGCTTGTCAGAGGTACCCATAGAACATATTGAATATTAACCTTCAATATCAAGGCTATCACAGAAGGTGACAACTTTTCATGTCTCTGGCTCTTGCAAAGGATCACTGCTTGATAATTTGAGCCAGTTGGGATTTCCACACACTCTTCCATAGGATCAACAAAGAAAAGATGAAGATTCTCTTCTTTATGGTCCTCCACAATTGGTAGGTTATCTACTTCCAAGACATCAGCTTTGAGGAGCATATCTTCAGAAAGTTGCTTGGAAGCTTCATTATTCTTAACAGAAAAGGTAAAATATTCTTCTCGAGAAGATGATATATCCTCAGTAGGACAGTCTTCTATCTGTTTCTCTCCCTCTTCTTCATAATCATCTGAACTAGAGGACTCATCATATTTGGCAGTGTTGTCATCTTGTAGCCCTAGTATGCTCTGATTTAGTGGACTGTACTCTATGAGGAGGTCATTATATTCTTGAGCAAAGGTATGTTTAATTGATTCCTCTTTTTCAAGAGAAAGCTCCTTGATTTCCACTTGCCCAAAAATTTCTTCGTTTCTTTCCTCCTCATCCTTTGAGCTGAAAATCTGTTGATTCCTAATCACATGGAAAATATTACTGATGATCTGAAATGAAACAGAGAAAAGATTGAATGAATCTTCACTCACTTCTAGACTTTGAAAAATTTCATCATCAGTATCATAAATAGTCTGCACTGGCTCATTACTCTTTTGAAGGAGCTGATCTTCCTTGCATAAATATGTTAATGATGATCCTGCAAAATTAATATTTGTTTGGGAAGCATCATCAATAGGTAGATCAAAGTTAGGAGAATCACGAATATAAGTAATACTACCAATCAAACATACTGGGTTATCAGCAGGTCCTTCTTCATTCCGATCTACAAAATAACTTTCTAAATATGTACAACAAAGTTCTCTATGTAAATGGGCAAGAGTGTTTGTTTTGCAGAAAGTTTCAGAGGCTGACTGTTTATAAATAGTCTGATCTATTTCCTTCTCTGTCAAAGGGGAAGATGTTTCCATGTCCCTTTGAACAGAAGTACAGTAGTTCTTTGTCTCTTGTGAAGACTGATTTTGAGGTTGAATGTCTCCTTGAGCCTCAGCTATAAGGGATGATGAATCAATATTTGAGTTTCCAAGGATATCTTGAGGGATGTTCTTTATTTCTTGGGTCATCTCTTCTTCAACTGATCCATATATGTTCTTAAATTTTTTCAATAGGAGATTAAACTCATGAATGGCTGTTAAAAGATATTCAGGATGCATCTCTTCCAAAGCTTCCTCATTATCTATAATGTTTTGGGTGATGTTTTGTGATGGATCATAATATATTGCACCCAATGATAATGATGTAGTGTTTTCTTTATAGTTCTCATAGAACACATATTCAAGGTCTCTTAAAGAAAACAAACTACTAGATCTCAAGCATTCATACCAATCCCTAGCTTTTCCTTCTAATGTTAACATGAACATTTTCATTAGGCAGTCTTCATGCCATTCAATTTTCAACCTCCATACATGTATATGAAATTTGATGAGATGTAATAGAGGGTCATCAAAATTTTAACCTTGAAAAACAGGCAGGTTGTCATCCCAATTCACCTGGGGCATCTTATGTGGAAACCCAGGGATATGATCTCTACTCATTGGGGCATATCTTCGTTGTATTCTTGGAATCATATTTGTAAATAAAAAAGGGGTCACTGTGTCTGGTCAATTAGTTCAGGGTCTTCTACCAATGGAGTCATTTGGTCTTCTGGGAGTTTCAGAGTGTGGAGTCGCCAGGTGGAAGTTTTTATCTCCTAAGGAGGTAAAATGTTTAATGGTCCACCACCATGTATTTCTTGTGGAGATGCAAGATTTTCAGGAACTAAATTAGCTCTCAAGGGTGATCTGAAAACAGTTGATAATTTTATCTTAGGAGACTTCCTATGGATACTTTCTGGGTTATCAACTTTCTCAGGTGGATCAGGGTCAAGATGGGCTCTAGTGTGAATCTTTCTAGGAGCTACTATGTTTTTTTTTTTCTGACCCAAAATAAACAAGAAAAGTTCAACCAGGTATGACAATATTTGAGAGGTTAACTAGTCTGTTTACACAAAATTTAATCCTACAGTCGTCTAACTGAGTTTGAATGATATTTACAGTGATAAGGGTTCTTCCTAGTGGAGTCTTAAGGTCTGTTCAGGATTGTGGAGTCGCCAAGTGGAAGTTTTTAGCTCTTTTCATAGGTAAAAGGTTTTATGGTCCACCACCATGTTTATTGAATACCAATCTAACCAAAGATTCTGGGTTCGATCCCCAGTGGAGTCGCTAGAATGTTAGGGATCCGTAATCAACAAGATTGGCAAAGTCCGATCACAGAAACAACATCATTTCAACCAAATTTGGGATTCTCAGATCTAGCCCTCCTGAATCCGGAGAGGGATCTCTCCAATAAGTGCAAATATGGATTTATCTTTGAAGTTTGGGGTAATAATATTAGGCTAGTTATGAAGGCCAAGGGTTTTGTTTGTTTTTGAATGATTGAGCATGATTATTATTTTGAGGAGAAATTTCTAAGTGCAAAAAGTTTCAAAGGTGAGAAGTTGGAAGTGGATAGAACAGCTAAGGCTAAAAGATAGATATAACGCTGGTTTTTAGTCCATTGGGCTATGGAGTCATAACAGGGCTTTAATTGAGCAACAACATCAAGAGTGATCCAAGGGGAAAGTCATCTACACCATAAGATTATTGAGATTTAAAGTGATGGAATGGGAACAATAAGGTGTTGGAGGGGTGGAAAATCATAATAATTTCACAAGGGATTTATAGTCATTCCAAACAAGAAAATCCTCTTAGGTAACTGTTTAAAACCAACCAAGTGCAGGGCTAACCATTGACTTCTTGGGAAAGTTTGTATTAAAGCAGCTTGATTGACAAACAATCCAGTAATCCACATAATTACCTTCAGAAAGTATGAAAACTTATAAGAGAAGATAGAGTATAAACTTAAGATCAGATAAAGTACTTTTAAACCTAGTCTGCTTTCAGTTAACACCAAGGGAAACTTTTAGAATCTGCTTTTGGAGAATAGAAGCTAAAAACAGGGTGAACCATCACTTTCTAGTCTGACTTTAATAAGCAAAATAAGGAAAGTAACTTTTAAGAACAATGTTTAAGGCAAACAATAGGACGAGGGAACTCCAACATTCCTAACTACTTAAATTGTATTGAATCATTCTTAAATAACCAATTTGGAGGAAAACATTGAGATAAAGTTTTTCAGTCAGAGAACGTTACTGATGTACAACAGGTCCTAACTCTATAAATGTTGTTCTTTATCAGAGAATAGTGAACAATATGACATACATAGAAGGAAAACAATAACAAAGAAGGGGCACTTCATTAGTGATATAGACCAGGATCCCAAGAAACAACTTGTTATTGATGTCAAACCAGTTATAGTCTTCAAGTCCAATGTTTCAGTTCAACAATCATCTTCACTATTCAGCCTAACTAATCTATCACAAGCAGAGCTCCAAGGGCCAGTGAACACTATTTACAATCAGAAGTTTGAGCTCAAATTTATTTCAAAGTTCTGCAACCAACAGTTTCTCATATTCTTCAGAAGTATTTATAGAAGGATGAGGAGGTGAGATCTGATAAAAGATCTATTTAAGGAAATTAATACAGATTCAAGACTTCTGGGCCTTTTGAGGGGCTCGATAAAGAAGTTTACAGGTGGTTCTCTGTATTAATTGTTTTACAATTAATATCAAAGCTCGGTGGGAGCTTTATTTGACTTTGAGGCTCTGCGTAATGTTTTGAGTAACTCTGCAGATATTTCTGCATTTATTTCTTTGCAGAAGTAACTCCCTAGCTGCGATCGAGGCAAAATATCTTCTTAATCAATAACTTTGGCCTCTGTTTTGAATGTTTTAGGCACAGGTGACACTTATGGTAGCCGAGGAATCAATTCGCCTCAATTGAGGCAGTGGAGGCCTTTCTGTGAGTTAAACACTTATGATTTTCTTTTAATTGTGTTTTATTTCTGGGAATTAGGCTTTTGATAATCATTCTTAGCCGTAATTCCCAAATCTGTCTTCAATCTTCATTCTGCTGTGCTCTTCTCCAACACTGATACTCTTTAAATTGTGTTGTAATAACCCATTGTCTTGTCGATGTACAGGGCCACGTTGAGCTCATGAATGGTTCTTTTTTATGAATCTAAGGCACATGAATCGTCATCCTCGGCCTTCGGCCTTTTCTTTCAATATAACTGATAAACCTTTAACACCTGAAACAATACGAAAATTATTAAGAAATCCTGCGTATTTGGGGAAAAACTGCTTCAGAAAGTGGGGGAGGAGCGTAGCCGTTGGATGGCATCATCCAACGGTGGAAATTAGCCGAGAGGAGGTTGAAAAGTAGAGGAAGGAAGAATTGAATAGAACCGTTGATCACGTGATGATCGACGGTGGAGATCAGTTTTGAAAACCGTTTGGCGAAAGGTGGAGGGCGATGGTATGAAGCGAAATTAGATCTGGGCCGTCCGATCTGGACAAGTGGACGGTCTAGATTTAATCGGAGGATCGCAATTGGTGGGGGAAAAAAAAGTATGCGATTGAAAGTTTGTGATGCGATTGCGCGATTGGGAGGGCAGAGGCGATTAAGCGATGGCTGTTGATCTGAGGATTAGATCAACAGCGGGGAGCGAATCGCAGGGATGTAAATCGGAGGAAGAAATGTAACGCAGCGATTGAGAAATGCGATGCGATTGAGAAGAGTGATGCAATTGAGCGCTGGCCATTTGATCGGCTTTAGATCAACGACGTGGATTAGTTTGAAATGAACTGGCGGAAAAACCCTTATAACATATAAAACCCAAAGTTTTAAAATAAAACAAAGGTTGTTTATGTATCGGGGCGGGATATATATACAATATGGCTGGCGCCCGTCTGTGGGGCCTTTTTGACTTTATGAAATGTAATATGCTCGGGGCGTAAAATAAAACAAAGGGCCAATCGCAATCGGAGCCATAGGGCCCGGTCTTTCAATCAACCCATTGAAATATGTTGTGTAACCAGCTCCAAAAATAGAAGAAAAGAGATATCCACGCCTTAGAAATAAGCCACTTCGAGGGGGCAACCTCCAATACATTACATGAATGAACAATTCTTGGATGATACAATTTACAAAACCTCCTTTCTATATATAGGAGTCCATGGGGCCATAATGTAATCCTAGTGGGCCATAATGTAATCCTAACCGACCTAACAATAATAATTTAAGGGCACAATAATAACAAAATGGGGGTTACAAGGGTACAATAATAACAATAAGGGGGTTACACTAACAACAATAAGAGACTATACTAGTAATATAGGGACCTAACATGCCCCTCTCCTTCAAAAAAGTGTTGTCCTCAACACTTGAGTAGCTCTGGGTGCTTCTGTATAAAATTCTCATCCTCCCATGTAGAATCTTCGGTGGGTAAGTTCTTCCACTTGATGAGATACTCTGAAATTGATCGATTCCGTAGTTGTCGAGTTCTTTTTTCCATGACTGCTTCAGGTTCCAATATGATTTTCCTTTCCCCATCAAGTTCTGGCAATACTGTTTGAACTGGAAGATTTTCACCTATAACCTTCTTTAAGCATGAAACATGGAAAACTGGATGTACTCGCGAAGAAGCAGGAAGCTCCAATTTGTATGCCATAGTGCCAATCTTTTGCAACACCTTGTAAGGACCATAGTACTTTGGCGATAATTTATTATCCTTCTTTGCTTGCTTGAGGGACATTTGTTTGTATGGTTGTAGCCGTAAAAATACCCAATCTCCTACATCAAAACTTCTCTCGGTACGATGTTGATCTGCCTGTTGTTTCATTCGATTTTGTGCCAAATTCAGGTTATCCTTTAAGAGTTGGAGAACTTCTTGCTGATGCTCGATGTGATCTTCCACTGCTTGAACCTTCGAATTTTCCTTAAAGATGATGTGATGGATGGTGGATGATATCCATAAAGTGCCATAAATGGGGTCATTTTTGCTGCAGTATGGAAGGAAGTGTTATACCACCATTCAGCAAGAGGTAACCACTTGACCCATTGTGTTTGTTTATCAGATACAAAACAACGAAGATATCCTCCCAAACATTTATTTACTATCTCAGTTTGACCATCAGATTGAGGATGATAAGATGAGCTATGAGCTAATTGAGTACCCAAACAAGAAAATAACTCTGTCCAAAAATTTCCAGTAAAAATGGGATCTCTATCACTCACAATAACCCTTGGGATTCCATGTAGCTTTTGAATTCTATCCATAAATGTAGTAGCAACTGTACTTGCTTTAAATGGATGAGATAATGCACAAAAGTGTGCATACTTGGTAAGTCTATCAACTACCACCATGATGACACTCTTTCTTTCGGACTTAGGTAAACCTGTGATAAAATCCATTGAAATCTCCTCCCAACGTTGACTTGGAATGGATAAAGGTTGTAGAAGTCCCGGGGTCTTAATTGTTTCCACTTTGTTCTGCTGGCAAACCAAACATTCCGCCACAAAATTTTGAATATCAGATTTAAGGCCATCCCAAAAAAATTCTTTCTTCACCCTGTGGTAAGTTTTTAAAAATCCTGAGTGTCCTCCTAAAGGAGAAGTGTGCAATTCCGGAAGAATATTTTGTTTTAGTTGGGAATTCTTACAAAGATATAAGCGATCTTTGTACCATAAGGAATCATTTTTCCAACTAAATGTATCGGATGTACTAGGATCTTGCTACAACTTTTGAATGAGTGTCCATACATCTTTGTCCTTCTTCCATTCATCTCTTGCTTCAGTTATCCAATCTGTTTGGATAATAGAAATGGCACAAAGCAATGCTTCCACCTCTTCATTCTTTCTTGAGAGTGCATCTGCAACAACATTAAGCTTTCCTTTTTTGTAGATTATTTCAAAGTCATAACCCAACATCTTTGTGACCCATTTTTGCTGCTCTCCTGACGATAGTCTTTGTTCCAAAAAGTGTTTAAGACTATCATAATCAGTTTTTACCTTGAAGTGTCTTCCCATTAGGTAAGTTCGCCATTTTTTTAGTGCATGTAGTATTGCTAACATTTCCTTCTCATAAATAGGTTTATGTAAATACTTTCCTTTGATTGGACGACTTTCAAAAGCAATGGGTCTTCCTTCCTGCATTAAAACTGCACCAATTCCATTTCCTGAGGCATCACATTCCACAATAAAGGTTTTTGTGAAGTCTGGTGTAGCTAAGATCGGTGCTAGGTACATTGCCTCTTTAAGACTTTCAAAGGCCTTATTTGCTTCAAGAGTCCATGAAAATGCATCTTTCTTCAATAATTTTGTTAGAGGTGCTGCTATTCTCCCATAATTCTTAACAAACTTGTGATAATACCTTGTTAACCCGAGAAATCCTCGCAACTTCTTGGTTGTGGGGAATTTCCATTCCTTAATGGCTTTAATTTTGTTAGGGTCTACTTTAACACCCTCGTGAGATACAATATGACCCAGATATTCCACCTCTTGTACTCCAAAGAAACATTTGGGTTTTTTTGCATATAATTGTTTCTCCTGCAATAGTTTGAGCACCCTGTCAACATGTTCAACATGATCCTTCCAAGACCTGCTGTAGATTAGTATATCATCAAAAAATACTAGCATAAATTTTCTAACGAAGGGTTTGAAAATGGAATTCATCAACCCTTGAAATGTAGAAGGTTCATTGGTAAGGCCAAAAGGCATGACCAAAAATTCATAATGACCCTCATGAGTTCAAAATGCTGTTTTTGGAATATCTTCAGTCTTCATTCTAATTTGATGATATCCCGAACGAAGATCCAACTTGGTAAAATAAATTGCTCCATGTAATTCATCCAATAATTCATCAATCACAGGAATGGGAAATTTATCTTTAATGGTGAGCTTATTGAGCTCCCTATAATCTAGACACATTTGTCGTGATCCATCCTTCTTGTGTACCAATACTACGGGAGCAGAGAAAGAACTTTGACTAGGTTGAATTATACCCGCCTCTAACATTTTTGCAATCATATGTTCAATTTCGCTCTTTTGGACGTAAGGATATCTATAAGGCCTGATGTTTGGAGGAACACTTCCTGGAATCAAATGAATAGCATGATCATGATCACGAATAGGTGGGAGTCCTTTGGGAGTTTCGAACACCTTGGAATGATTGTCCAAGACTTGTTGGAGATCTGCAGAAATAGATGATTTTGATGTCGGAACTTCTAGTGAGCATAATTGTGCAATTACGCCTCGTTATTCTTTCTTTAGAAGCTTTGTCATGACATTAGAGCTTATTATCCTTCCTGGCTTCCCTTCAATACCCCGTAATTCGACTTCCTTTCCTTCTGAAAAAAATTTCAAGAAAGTTCTTGAAAATTAAAAGCTACCGTCCCCAAAGATTGTAACCATTGTACTCCTAGTACAACATCAGCACCTCCCATAGGAATGGAAAGCATTGGACTAGTCAATACATATTCCCCCATGGTTAGCTTGATATTATGGCATTTTCCCGAGAAATTTATAGTTCCTCCATTTGCAACCATCACTTGACATTCTGGTGCTGGGTATAGGAAACAATTTAATTCCTTGGCTACCTTATAATGAATAAAATTATGGGTGCTACCTGAATCAATCAACACTATTACCATTTTCTTCTTGATATGTTCTTCTATCTTGAGAGTTTGAGGAGTGGTAATTCCTGCCAGTGCATTACATGATATGGTCGGATTCATTTCTTCCTCTTCTAGGGCTGGTTCCTGGTGTATATCCTCTTCTTGTTCATTTTCTTCTTCCTCTTCACAATCTATGTAAAATAATTTCTTCTCGACACACTTATGACCTTTAGTGTATTTGCTATCACAACTGTAGCAAAGCCCTTTTGCTCTTTTTTCTTCCAATTTTTGTGGTGTCAACCTTGTAGGTTGTGGAAATCTAGGCGTAGCAACACTTCCTTCTTTATAGAATTGAGTGGTAGGCTTCCTTTTCGCCATAATTTTACATTCAAATTTTCTTGCCAACCTGAATGCCTTCTCCAATGAATCAGGTTCCAAAACGCTAACTTCATGTTGGATTTTATCCTTTAAAGTGCCTATGAAGAGATCAATCCTGTGTTCCTCTGGAATATCAGTTACCCTTATATTCAATTTTTGGAAGTCCTCAATGTGCTGCCCCACTAAACCCTTTTGTTTGAGATTTATCAATTGGGTAAAGAAGGTGTTGCTCTTTGTATCCTCATAATGTGCTATCATTTCCTCAGTAAAAATTGACCAAGTGACAATTTTTTTACGGGAGCAAAGCCATTGATACCATACAAATGTATTTTGTTCTAAATGTAAAGTTGCAATGCGTACCTTTTGCGTGTTTTGCACGTTATGGAGATCGAAATATTGCTCCATCTGTAGTATCCATGTTACAGGATCCTTTCCATCAAACTGGTATCCATCTTAGCTTCCATGCCTTTCTTCAAGCGAATCATCTTCATTTCCACACCTTTCTTCAAAACTTCCATTTCATTTTTTGTTGCTCTTTGCGAGAGTGAAATCTGTTGCACTTGCTCTTGTAATTTTGATAGATCATGTTGCAATTCTTCATCTTCATGAGTCATAGTAGAGCCTTCTGAAGGCTTAATGGGTGTTGAATTATTTTTAGGGGCCATTTTAGAATCCAATATTGATATCTATCTACAAGATGCCCTTGGAATCAATTCAACTTGATTCTTCAAACAAGACTTATGTAATTCGGAAAAAAAAATACACACCTTTTACATGCTTTGAGGAGCTCGATATTGAAATTGAATTATCTCTGTAATTGAAAATCGTCAATATCTAAAATTCAGCCCTGTAGTAGCCCTCTGAAGCTTCTTTAAAATTCCACAGGTCTGACCTGATTTTGATTCTCCAAGACAAAGTTGTTTCTAATCTCCCACAATGACCTAATTCTGGACTGGTTCAGTAGAGCGAACTTGTATGACTTTCCACGTGTCATTGTTTCATCCTTTGTCTCTTAAATTGATATCCAAGAAACTGCAGTCCGTTTAATTGTGACCACTTTTTACGACACTCCAATCCGATCCCCAGAGAGAGAGTTATTGCACTTTTCCCACGATCACCTCTTTGAGATGAAATTCAGGAGCATGAAAAAGCACTACCTTCCATAGATGATATCTCTAAAAATATTGCGAAACAAGCTCTGAAATTTTTTGACGAATTTCCTCAGGATTTTAGCTTCGTACCATATTAATTTCAGATTTTGAACCTTCGTAGAAAAAATGTTATAGTGAAAATTCCCCAATGACCTGTTTAGGATCCTGACAAAAGACCTAACTTCCACAGATGATATCTCCAAAAATGTTGCGAACCAAGCTCTGAAAGTTTTAGGCAATCTTCCTCAGGGTGTCGGCTTCGTACCCAAAAAATTTTAGCTTCTGAAACTTCGTAGAAAAAAAGTTATAACGAAAATTCCGCGATGACCTGTTTGGAGCAGCGAAACCCTAGAATCCAAAGCTCTGATACCAAATGTTGTGTAACCAGCTCCAAAAATAGAAGAAAAGAGAGATCAATGCCTTAGAAATAAGCCAATTCGAGGGGGAAACCTCCAACACATTACATAAATTAACAATTCTTGGATGATCCAATTTACAAAACCTCCTTTCTATATATAGGAGTCCATGGGGCCATAATGTAATCCTAGTGGGCCACAATGTAATCCTAGCCGACCTGACAATAATAATTTAAGGGCACAATAATAATAAAATGGGGGTTACAAGGGTACAATAATAACAATAAGGGGGTTACACTAACAACAATAAGGGACTATACTAGTAATATAGGGACCTAACAAAATATCCCGATGCGATAAGCGCCTTGGGTTTTTAACTCTAGGTCCTGGGCACAGGGTATATGAAATGGAAAGTGGTGGGGCGGAAATATAATACAGGGACTAAATCGCATCGAAAGTTTTGATGAGGTCCTTTCGATCAACCCATTTTTATTTCTCCGATGTGATTGCGCGATCGGGTGTTTTCAATCTACCCATTTTTTATATTAACACGTGACTTTAGCATTTTTAAATCAAACTTTGGATAAATGGGTTTTCGGGTTTTACAAAGGAAAAAGCAGATCGGGAAAAAATATTTCAATGTTTTAAGCGCGAAGGCGAGCCCATGGTTTATATGGAAAAAATAATATGATCGGGGTTATAGAATAGAAGTCTTAATCACATCGGAGTTTTTGTTACGGCAAAAAGACTTGCGCACTTGAAATGTTGCGATGCGATAAGCACTGTGAGGGGTTTAGCACCTGGTTCTAGGGTGCGGGCATGTGGGGGAAGTGGTTTTTAAGACTTAGCCCAGGGGGCTTAATTCATTAATACAAAATGGGTTTTTACATAGATTTTCAATGGTTTTCAAAGGGTTTTGGAGGTTTCGCTATAGTTAAAAAAGGAGTTTTAAACTATGCAAGGTGGATTATATGAAGGGGAAATGAGGAAAAATGGAAATTAGAGGAAAATGGTGGGGAAAAAGAGAGTAAAAATGAAGGTTAGTTTTGAGTGAGAGAAGGGGGGAAAATGATGGTTTCTCAGCAGTCTTTTCTCATGAAATTAGCAGAATTTCTAAGTATAAAATGGAAATAGTAAATGAAGATTTTGAGACAGAGACATGAGGCCTTCCAGAGTCTTCAAGAGCCAACAATTTTTTAGCAATAAAATTTGTTCCTTGAAGGCTCAAAAAATTCTTAGCCACCTTTTGCTATAACAAATATTATAGGTGGCTAACAGTAGGAAATAAGGAATATAGTGAATTGACCTCTCTATCCAAGAACCATATCAAATAAACAACATGAAACAATCATGGTAGAGAGGGAAACATCATTCTTGACCATTCTAGGAGACAAAGAAAGAGGAATTCAATAGATAGAAGCAGCAAAGAAAAAGAACCAAAAGTGCAAATCATTGAGACATCTCCCTTGACCAAACAAGCCAATGAAATTCTTGAGAGGTTACAGTAAGAAGTTTATGAAAATCTAGTAGAAAGAGATTCATATTTTAACAATGATGAGGTTGAGGCTACTTCAGTTGCTAAAGATACTAAGGAGGAAGAAAAAGACCAAAACCTTAGCAGGATCAGAGAGTTAATTGATAATATGGAGGTAAGTAGGATAATGGAAAGACACCTGTGTTAGCCACCTATAAATTCTGATATACCTAGTGGTGGCTAAATTTTTTTCTCAAGCCTTCAAGAGATATATTTCCTTTGAAAATACATCATCTTTGAAGTCTTATGATGATTCCTTATCCTTTGAATTAATCTTCACCGCTGTTTCCATCTTAAAACCATGTTGATTCACCGAAGAAAGCTGTTCCAAAAGGCCTCTGAAACTGCCTATTTCCTCTTTTTCCCCCCCTTTTCATAAAGCCTTCTTTCATCTTTCAACCCTCCATTCAGCCTCTAAAGGCCTCAAACCCCCTTCAAGCCTTATGAAATCCCTTTATGAGATTTAAAACCCCTTCTTTACCCCTATCGAAACCTCCATTTTCCTCAAAAAAACCCTTTAAAATCCTTGAAAATATTCATTTTCCATTAAGGCCGTAAGCCCCTTTTTTCGCATATGACCCGGTGCTCAGGACTAGGTGCTAAGCCCCATCACTCATCACAATCGGATTTTTCTTTCCCTAGCCATTCCTTTACTCTTCTAAACTTCCGATGCGATAAGCGCCTTTCTTCCACCTTCGGTCCTTCCATTTTTCCACAGAACCACATCTTTGCCTTATGATTGGCCCCTGCCATCGCAATCGAAAAACGTTGATTCCCTTTGTTCTTTTCCCCTTCTCCTCCGATCCTCCGATATAATCTCAACCATTGAATCCACAAGAACTGACGGACAAGATTCAATTGCGGTCCGCTCATAAGCCCTTCACCATTGCGCCCGCCAATTAATCCTGATCGCTGATCTATCTTCCGATCCAATGGCCAGCATCCCATCGCATGGCATCATGAAATTTTTCTCTGGACACTCGCTTCTGCCAATGCGATGAGTCATTTTCAATCTCTGCCATCCATTCCCCTCATCTAACGGCTTGCATTGACCTCAGAAATGGACCTCGCCTCCTTTCGCCCGTGCATCTAGTCTTATATCGCGCTTCTCCCAAACCGTCCAATCTGACAGCCCAGATCTAATGGTTTCTATCCAAAATTGAAAAATATTTACACCCAAGGTTTAACACTCTGAAATTTTGCGAAATGGGTGGTTTTGAAGATCCACGTGTCGCCTGATGTATGGAATCACATTCCATTCGCTCAAAAAAGCCTCCCCCCATTTTATTTTGCAAAAACCATTCCCAGTTTTCTGCCATACCACTACCCTCTGCAATGTTGCCATTGAATTTAATCCTAACCATCGATCTCTGAGATCACACGGTCCATGTTATATCACGAACTCCTTCATTTTCTCTCCATCTCTCTCTCCCGAAACACTCGTCGAGAGATCTCCACCATAGATCGTCCTGATCTAACAGTTCACGTCCCTTATCGCACCAAAACCTCCATTAAACTTGGTCAGTTTCTCTGCCAGGGTTTTCCTCCATTTTTCCGCTGCATTCACCACCTCCTCATTGCTCCTCCACCTTGCCTAAGCCTTCTGTAAGCAGTTTTAAACCCCCACACAGGATTTCATAATGTGTTTATTGTGTGTATTGCAGGTTAGTGGCGAATAATCCATAAGGCTCCCCACAATCACACAGTGGTGACACAAGTTTCAAGGTGACGACCCTAAGACTTGATCAATGCAGAAGGTAGACCAGCAGGGAAAATTTCTACGTCTTGAATGGTGAGTCATGAACACTGTTTGAGCAATCAGACCATCCAGCTTAGCAAAACCTGCCACCTATACACAGAAACTCAAAAATGGTAAATATCAAGTACCAAGTGGCAGAAACAAAGTTTGAAGATTAAATGAACAATCAAGGGCATAGCATGTTGAAGAAAAAATATACAGAAGACTAAAGGTACCTTCAGGAACAACAGGTATGAACAGTTCAAGAAGATCAACAAAGAAGGAGCACAATCGGTCTTAAATAGTTTCAAGTATAGAGGGACATAGCAGTTATTGGCGTAGAACGTTGACTGACACATACAACCTACCTCCATGCACAGAAAACATCCCAGCAGTTACCACGTCAAAGAAAAATAAAACAATCTGTTAGAGTAGTTATTTGGAAGTATGGGGGGCCTTAAAACCCATGCTTGCACTTAACTTACACTAGGAAAATGACAGTACTGCTGCAGGCAGTGTTTTCTCCTAAAGGACATCCTGTAGGGTGATCTCTGTCATATCCAAATGGCCTCAACAAGCTATGAATTCATTGAGTCTATCTGGGATTTAATGTAATGTTTATGACATTGGAATGGAGCATTCGAATACACTTCTCCTATCTCTGATGTTCATTAAAGCTTTCTTCACCTAATTTTCCTCAGTTTTCCTATAAAGACTCTTTGAAGTCTCATTGTAAAAGGTTGGAATTTGGTGATTTCTAAAGTAATACATAGATTTCTACTTTGAAGAAGCATTGGTGTTCTGAAGGAGTGTGGAGGTATCTTTTTTTCTGTTGATGAAGGAGGTTGGACCATTGGATTCTTGAGCCTGGTTTTTGGTGAAGTAATCTCTTATTGTTAATGTTGGTTCCCATATATCACTTTGTTCCATTATGCTTTGACTTACAGTAGGATAAAAAGTTTAGGCAGAGAAATGTATCTTAGAAGCACCTCTGACCTATTTATCCTTCACTGTTTATATGTTTTCTGCTACTGAACATGACAGGGTAGTCCATTCGCTCTCTTGAATATTCAGTTTGTTTTATTTTAGAAATGGTTAATTCGGTTGTGCTAAAGACTGTTTAGGCATTCCCTTTTTCTTTGCCATTGAATATTGTATCTGAAATCTCCCTTTGATTATTAATGCTTGCGGTTTGACTGAGACGTCTATTTCAATCATACCCTATGTTTCTTACTGTGGTTATTATGTTGAAGGTCCCTATAATTGCAGCCCCAGATGTCTAAGGTGTTCCCTCTTCTTTGAATGCAATTGTATGTCTTTATTGATCAAGATCTCAACAGTGAACCTATAGGAGGAAATAGGGCGTTCCCCGAATCCTATAATTCATTAAGAGGGTTTTAGTCTGCATTTCTCCTTTTCTTTGAGTATTTATGTTGATTAAGTCCAAAACAGTGAGCTTACTGGAGGAAATAGGGCGTTCCCCAAATCCTTTAAGTCATTGTGAGAGGGTTTAGTCTGCATTTCTCCTCTTCTTTGAGTGTTTATGTTAATTAAGTCCATAACAGTGAGCTTACTGGAGGAAATAGGGCGTTCCTCGAATCCTTTAAGTCATTGTGAAAGGTTTTAGTTTGCTTTTCACTCTTAGTCCTTAATGTTCATCCCATTTCACCTATATTATTCAACAGATCCTTGACCGAGTTAGATTTTCCCTCTGGTTTCCCTTCCTTCACAATCAGAACTATTTAGACTTTCACATGACTCCATTGCCCAATGGCTTGTATATTCCCATGCTCTATCTATACTGCATGAAACACATTTTTCCAACCAAACAAAACAAGCAACCATGCACTTCATAACTAACCTAAAATAAACTTCTAAACCATTCAAGACACATCCTTATAAACATATTGAGAGATCCCTCTCTGAGACTAGGAGGGCTAGATCCTAGAGCTCTAAAGCTTGGTTTTCATGTTGCCTTGTCACTTGGCATGCCAATTTTCCAAATCACAGGACCCCAACAACCTGAAAAGAGAAAATGAAACATATAAGACAAATAATGAAAGGTTGATTAACAGAAATGAGAATTTAAGTGAAGAAATGGTAAAATTGAAAGCCAAAAAAAATATTCTTTACATACAAGCATTCAGGTGGCTTAAGGAAAAAAGTTCTTGGAAGGTAAAATATGAGAAACAGAAGGTCAAAGCCTCAATATAAAAATAAGAACAATGCAAAGGTATAGACTCTCTTTTACATGTAGCACAATAGTAAGCTTTAGGGCCAGGAACAGGATCAACATCAGAACTCAGGAGGTCCAAAAGGAAAAAGCAAGCATGAGGACATGCTTGAACATCAGCTTGGGGGAGATGTTGACCCTCGTTTTGTATCTCTTTTTGTTTATAAAATACAATTTATTTGCCACACTATCCATATATAAACCATAATATTCACCTTATTTTCCCCAATAAATGCATATATAGGTATTTAAATTAAGTTTTTCAATTCTTAGAAGTTTTTATAAAAATTGAATTTTAAGTGCATTTTTGGACTAGATCAGAAATTCTGGTAATGGCCTCATGGTTTGCATATTTTCAAGACACTTGGGCTCGCGCTGGATATATTTATAGAAATATTGGGAACTAAGATTAAATGTACACCTTTTTTCCAGTCAAACTGAGCTTTAATAGACCCGATCAAATGCGGTCTAACAAGACCTGTTTTTATGGAGGATCCCTAGGAACTAGGTCAAATTTCTTATTTTATAGGATTTTCTAGATTTTGATGGACCTTGTTATCACCCAATAAATTGTGAAAAATTTATTGACAGAGTCATATACGTCACTCACCAAATGGATAAGGTCTCCTAAGCCATTTCATGGTGGTATAGGAAAAAATTTACATTTTTAAGCTTATCTTAAGTTTTGAGATCATCTTCATTTATGCCATTTCATGTCAAATACCATGTCAGTTGTCATTCCCCATGCATTCAGAATCAAAATGATGAATCTGTCAGTTTTCCAAATTTTCGTAGTGTTTTACACACGAAAACAACATATTTCACTATGAAACTACCGGATAATTTTGTAGCGAATATGAGGATTTCTCTATTTTTTACTTTTGAGAAGTCAAATTCAAGGGAATTTTCTGGGAAAAAAATAAGTATTTTAAGAAAATAAGAGAGGTTATTGTCAAGAACATATAAAATAACATTAAGCTCTTTCACTTTTCTCAAAGGTGCTAAAAATTGGGAGATTCAGAGATTTCTTTCAGCTCTATTTTCATAATGCATAATTTTCCTCTTTTATACATGTTTTTATAATTCCGATTCTGGAAAGATGGAGATGGTTTTCAAACAAAAAAGAGAGGTTTTCTTTAGCACATACTGAGCAAAAAAAACCGCCTTCATTTTTGCAACATCTATCAAGGATAGTGAAATAAGAGCTCATCTATGAACGTTATTTTTTCAGAAAAACAAAGTCATTTGATTAATAAATAAACTTGCTAAAGGTGAAAATGATGTTTTTTGAAGAGAGTAAGAGGAAAGTTTGCATGATCATATTTCATTATATCACTTTTAAGACCTACAAATGAAATTTGGAAGAAAAATAAATATTTTGGAATTTTGTCCATTATCAGGTAGTTTTGTAGCGTGCTCCAAGCTTGAAGGCCAAAAAACGCTACGAAATTTCTGAAGATGATTTTTGCCTATGAAAATAGTTTTTTGAAGATCCAAGGAGGGAGGTTAATTGTATTCACTCATTTTTACTAGAATTTTTTTTTTGACCAGCAGAGGTGGCAGAAGGAAAAGAAAAAGGACAAAAACAACCTCGCTACTAAACTATGCTACGAAATCTTTGTACATGATTGTTTTAATAGTCAACTTTAAGTTTTATTTCAGACCGAAATAAATATTATTTTGGAAATATGAAAGAGGTTTTTCTTCATAAAAATTCCATCTACAAAAACCTCTCTCAGTTTCTGCAAAGCCATCAGGGTTTGGAAATTATACACTGATCTTTGAAGCCTATTTTTCATAATTTTCACTAACTATATTTGTGAAAAAATTGTAAAAATTCGACTTGGAGGAGGTCCATCTCAGCATCCATGTGGCATAATGACACATAAGCACTCTAGTACACTCAAAAAATTAGTTGGTTGCAGTTGATAAGGGTTATTAAATTTATTTGTTGAACTATTAATAAAAAAAGAGTCCATTTTGTATTCAAACTCTGCAAAACAGAAATATCCCTAGGAAGTCTCCAAGTGATGGAATCATGTTTGAAATAGGTCTCTGAGGTGGGAATTCGAGGTGAGTAAGGTGGAAAATCATTTGTATGAGTTCTCATTCTATAAATGAGAGGATTTTAGAGTTTAAAGGGGTTGGGAGATGTTATGAAGGCACTACTCTTGTAACCTTTGTCTATCAGTAATATACAGTTGCAACAACCTATTTCAGAACCTTAGATTCTTCTGTGTTCTTATGTATATTTCTTATATCATTATTTTACTTTATCTCCAGTTTTCTAGTTGTATAATCACTTGGAATTCATGATTACATGCTCCAACTTCCTTTATACACCTAGTCTTTTGTTTTGTCATGTTTTAGCGGTTTTTCTTATGTATAATCACTTGGAATTCATGGTGGCATGCTCCAACTTCCTGTATGCATATAACTTGTTGTTATGTCCTTCATGTGTGGTTTTATAAGAATAAAATTGCCTCAGCTTCCATGAGATAGATTTACTTGTGACCAGGGAAAATTTTAGGGGCTAATATTCGTAGATGGGCTAATATTCCATGTTTTTTCCTAAAAACAGATTCGCGAATTTCCATTTTTATAAAAATCAATTCGCCCAAATTTTATAGTATAAAATTATTTTACCTTAAAAATCGCCAATATTATATATTGTCTAATATAAAATAATTAAAATTCTAAACATTTGTACAAAATTATCATCAAACATTTTAAAATTTGGATACAAGGGACTAGTAATATTCACCAAAGTTGCTAAAGTTTAAGATAAACTTCCATCCTTAAAATTTTCCCTGCTTGTGACTTAGTTTTCATACTGAATCCATAAGCCCAATGGTAGAAAATCTTTACATTTTCAACCTGTAATCAATCACAATCAAGTTACATTCATAGAGTTAGCCATCTACTAGAGTTTTCATTGCAAATCCTTTAATAAATTGAGATATCCCTCTCAGGCTAAAGAGGCTAATCTTTAGTCAAAATCTGGTTTGAAATAGTTACTCCAAGTTGACCATTGCAATAGCCCAATAGGACTCAATTTGGTGATAACATTTTTTCACCATTGCTGGGGACCGAAGGTGTAAATTTTCCTTGGGAAGAACGACAAAGTTTCAGTTCTAAGGTCTGAGAGCAGCATACACTTAAATAGATATTGGCTGTATTTCTTCTCTCGTGACTCCACACATTTAATAATCAATTGGAAGGTGACTCCACTACTTGAAGATTAGTAGCTTGATGAAGTTCCAAGATGAGTTGCATTGAAAGAATAAATGCCAGGTATGCCCCTATGAATCGGTCTCACATCCCTGGTTTTCCAAATCTTATGCCAAAGGTCGATTAGTTAACTGATCTTCCCATATTTAAAAATGAAAAGAAAGACAATGCTTCTCTTCATTTGGTTAGATTCCATACGCATGTAAACAGACTTAAGGTTTAGTTCCTTGAGAATTGTCTCTTGAAAATGTTTATGGTCACTTTAAAAGGAAAAACATGGTCTTGATACGAAATCCTGCCAAATGGTTCCTTATATTCTCTTGTTGATTTCCATGTTGCATTTTATGAGATGTATAAAGAATTTCATTCTTCCTTATTGCTGGTCAAAGATCGTTGTAAAAATTGTGTGAGTTTTATTGAATATTTGGAGAATCGTTATGAAGATGATGAGTTCATGGATGAGAAAATTTTAGAGGCCCTTCATGACAATCCCTTTCATCACCAAGAATAAAGGATAGCCTCTCTCTTGGATGAAAATGAAACCTCGCAGGAGTTTATTTATGAAAATCATGTTACATCCTCTGAGTTTGATGAAAATTTGTTGCAGACTTGTCAGTCTTTTGATCATTAGGAATATGAGAATCATTTCAAACAACAAGAGGAAATACTGGAAGATAATTGTTATAATCCTCAGGTAAAGGAAGAAGTTTATTCTTCATGTCATTCCTTACATCAGACTACATCAAATGATGAAAATTTTGAAAAGAAAATTTTAGACAATCAGATGGGTATGCTTGTTGAACCATATGAAGAATTACTTGTAGAAATTCTTGTGGTACAGGTTGAGGCAGTTCCTTTTGAAAGTGTCCAAGAGTACTCCAAGTATTTTTTCCTCTCAAATGAAAATAATGATCAAAATTTTTTTATTTTTTATTTGAGAAAGGTCACAAGGGTTATAATGAAGAATTTGAACAAGGAACACCATCAAAGGATCATATTTACTCACACTTTCTTATTGATCAACAAGAATTATTCGTGCATACTCTCAAAGATCCTTTCGCAGCTCTGCTGGAATCTTCTCTAGGAATGAATTCCAATATGAGTTTCAGTTATGTATACAAATTCAGATGGTGGAACAAGTTGTCATCTCTCAGGAATGGATTTATGATCAGAGAAGTGGAATGCTCGTTCCAATCCAGTACTCAACTTCTTGATTGGCTTCATTGGAAGAGTGAGATCGCTTGATTCAGTTTTTATGCTGAACAAGTAGAGTAGGATCATTTGTATGTAAATAAGCTTGAAGATCAAGCATTTTTCCAGTTTTAGTTTTAAATTTAGCATGTGCACTTTCAATTCTTTAGCAGCTACTGGTTTTTTTTCACTGCCAAGGTTACAGGTCAGAATAGGTTGCAAGTTTTCATTTTGAAGATGGGAACAACCCATTGGAGGTGGCACTGGAACTACTAGTTCTTTGTTGTACCATAGGGGCACACCATCCAAAGTAAAGCCATTTTTATCACCAATTAAATTGTGAAACATTTATTGATAGGGTCATATAGGTCACTCACCAAATGGATAAGGTATCCTAAGCCATTTCAAGGTGGTATAGGAAAAATTTTGCATTTTTAAGCCTATCCTAAGTTTTGAGATCACCTTTATTTATGCCATTTCATGTCAAATCAGTTCCATACCATGTCAGTTGTCATTCCCCATGAATTCAAACTCAAAAGGACAAATATGTCATTTTTTCAAATTTTTGTAGCATTTTAATAAGGAAAACTACGGATTTCGCTACGAAACTACCTAATAATTTCATAGTGAATATGAGGATTTCTCTTTTTTTTTTACTTTTGAGTAGTCAACTTCAAAGGACGTTTTTTGAGCAAACAGAGAAGTATTTTAAGAAAATCAGAGAGGTTATTTTCAAGAATATATCAAATAACATTAACCTCTTTCACTTTGCCCAAATGTGCTAAAAATTAGGAGATTCAGATATTTCTTTCGACTCTATTTTCAGAATGTAGAATTTTCCTATTTTATACATGTTTTTAGAATGCAGATTCTAGACAACTAGAGATGGTTCTCAAAAAACCGAGAGAGGTTTTCTTAAGAACATACTGACCCACAAAAAATTCCTTCAATTTTGCAACATCTACCAAGGATAGAGAGATAAGAGCTCATCTATGAACCCTATTTTTTTCAGAAAAACAATCATTTTATTGATAAATAAACTTGCTAAAGGTGAAAATGATGTTTTTTGAAGAGGGTAAGAGGAAAGTTTGCATGATCATATTTCATTATATCACGTTTCAGAACTACAAATGAAATTTGGAAGAAAAAAAAATATTTTGGAATTTTCTCCATTATCAGGTAGTTTCGTAGTGTGCTTCAGGCTTGAAGGCCAAAAAACGCTACGAAATTTCTGAAGATGCTTTTTTGCCTATAAAAACAGTTTTTTGAAGATCCAAGGAGGGAGGTTGATGGTATTCACTCATTTTGACCCGAAAAACATTGTTTGACCAATAGAGGTGGCAGAAGGAAAAGACAAAGGACAAAAACAACCTCGCTACTAAACTACACTATGAAATTTTTGTACATGACTGTTTTAGTAGTCAACTTCAAGTTTGATTTTAGACCAAATGAAAAAGTATTTTGGAAATATGAAAGAGGTTTTTCTTCATCACAAGTCCATCTATAGAAAAATATTTCAGTTTCTGTAAATCCATCAGGGTTTGGAAATTATACACTCATTTTTGAAGCCTATTTTTCAGAATTTTCACTAACCAGATTTGTGAAAAAATTGTAAAAATTCAACTTGGAGGAGGTCCAACTCAGCATCCACATGGAATAAGGACGCATTGGCACTATAGTGCACTCATCAAATTAGTTGGTTGCAATTTAGAAGGGTTATTAAATTGATTTGTTGAACTATTAATGAAAGAAGAGTCCTTTTTGTATTCAAAGTCTGCAAAACAAAGATATCCCTAGGAAGTCTCCAAGTGATGGAATCATGTTTGAAATAGGTCTCTGAGGTGCGAATTCAAGGTTAGTATGGTGTCAAATCATTTTTATGAGTTATCATTCTATAAATAAGAGGAGTTTTAGAGTTAGAAGGGGTTGGGATATGTTATGAAGGCACTACTCTTGTAATCTTTGTCTGTTAGTAATATATAGTTGCAACAGTCTATTTCAGAACCTAAGATTCTTCTATGTGTTATTATGTATGTTTCTTATATTATTATTTTAATTTCTCTCCAGTTTTCTAGTTGTATAATCACTTGGAATTCATGATTACATGCTCCAACTTCCTTTATACACCTAGTCTTTTGTTTTGTCATGTTTTAGCAGTTTTGCTTATGTATAATCACTTGGAATTCATGGTGACATGCTCCAACTTCCTGTATGCATATAGATTGATGTTTTTTCCTTCATGTGTGGTTTTATAAGAATAAAATTGCCTTAGCTTCCATGAGATAGATTGACTTGTGACTTAGTTTTCATACTGATCTGACTCCATAAGCCCAATGGTAGCAAATCTTTACATTTTCAAAATACAATCAATCACAATCAAGTTACAGTCATAGAGTTAGCCATCTAGTAGATTTTTCATTGAAAATCCTTTGATAAATTAAGAGAGCCCTCTTAGGTTGAAGACGCTAATCTTCAGTCAAAAGCTGGTTTGAAATAGTTACTCCAAGTTGACCATTGCAGCAGCCCAACAGGACTCAATTTGGTGATAAAAAATATGATGATGAATTCGACCTGATTGGATAAGATAAGGATAACCATGGATATAGGAGACATTTTAGATTAATTTTTTGCATATTTTATCTATTTAAGCCTCAAAATTTGAAGGCATTGCTATGTAGAAATTGTATAACTTAACTTGATTATTTCTGAGACTTTGGAGAATTAATTGAAGAACTGTTCTATTCCATTTGCTACTGTTATATGCTAGTTTATTGACTGAAGTTTTAGTAGCTGAAATCAATTTCAGTGTGCGAGGCAAGGATGGAGGGCCCCCACACCGAGCTAAGTGCACTTTATAGTTATTTATAGTTGCAGTTTCTGAACTAGTTTGTTTTATGCTTAACTTATTGGTTAGATATATGTTGATGTTTTATGAGTGCCAATGAATCTAATTATCATTATTATCAAATGTTTAAGTTAAATATTCTTTCTATTTTATTAAGATATTAAAGATAGAATTCATCTTTCTTGCTTTTTAATGCTTTTCTGAATTCCTGTTTTCTAACAATAGTATTATTGATGAATGAATCTGTGATGAAGGATAACCAGGATATCTTTAGTTAAGAGCCTCTTCAATTATTTTTTTATGCATCTTAATCTGTTGCTCAATTAGTGGTTTTTGATTTATAATTCATGAAGTAATCTTGTGAGAGAAGGACAAACAAATCTCTTAAGTTAGGAGATTCTTCTGTTGCTGGTTGCATACTTGAATTTATAAATTATTTAGTTTAGATTTATATTTGTAATATGCATTTCCTTAATCATTGATAAATCATCTTCTAACTTGATCATAGCTGGAACCCATATATGTTGGTGATTCGTCTAAGTACTATTATCCCGGATTGATAATAAATACTTGTGTTTGTTTACCCATTAAACAACCCAAAAATATGCTTGTTTTTTCGAGACATATGTTGAAACTGCAACTTATTGCGACTCCATTTCCAAGCATTTATGTTGAATTGAAAATGAGTGTATTAAGTTAGAGGTTTTCAGATATTGGTTCATAGTTACAAAACAATCCTGATTTTTCAAACAAAAAAAAAAAAATTATGTATTCCATTTGGTCCTTGTTTCACTAAAAACTGTCACCCTGACATTCTGCTGATTGTATGAGCTCATTAACACTCATATTTACCTCCTCTGCAAGTCTTACAACCTTTACTCCTCATGTCAAGCTTTAAATCAAGAGAAAACCCAATAAAATCTTTGAAACTCAGGGTACGCAGGTAACATGAAGCTTGCCTGCATTCTTGAAAACTAGTATAGATGTACTTCTTACTGTGTGCTAGAATTCACGTTTTCCTTGTAATACTCGTGCCATACCAAAATTAAAGCGAAAACAAAAAAGTTAAAAGAATCATTTGAGGTCGATTCTGAAGGTTCTAGATGAAATTTGCCCCAGGGATGATCGCTTTAGTAAGGTGCGTGCCATCCCACAGCAAGGGCTTAATCCTGTGATCTGAGAACTATCCTTTGAAGGAGGATTCTATCCCATACAAAGGTGAACCTCAACCTCCTCATCTGCTCAAGTCCTGATGGTGGCCTCGAAAGAGTTCAAGCTTTATGTGTGATTGAGTTGAAGTGCTGTTGAGATTTAGACTTCTTTCTGTTGAGCTTTTGAGAGGAAAGATCACATACCTCTTATGCTCCTGGAGGAAGAGTGCAAGACTTATCAAAGTAGAGGAGACTCCTGCTTCGGACCTTGGGAAGGCCTTTCAAACATCAAGGCTAAGGTTGTAAGGTTCTTCTGTATATTTTAAGATTAATACAATCAAGTTTTGTTTTTCTTAATAAATTGTCGTTCAATTGTTTATTTCAATAAGCTGTCGTTTGATCATTTATTTCATAGATTCCTTGATCACTATGATAGGTATGTTTTATGATTATTTGTTATACAAGTGCTATTTAATATTTGCTTGTTTGTGATTGCAGGTCGACGAAATACGACACTTTCTTGCGACGAAAGAACTCTTGTTGCGACGAAAGGATTATTGTTGCGACGAAAGAACTCTTGTTGCAACAAAAGAACTCTTGTTGCGATGGAAGGATTATTAATGCGACGGAAGCTCTACGACTGCAAATAAGCATTTGGATCTAAGGTAGGATCGACACCTTCATAGCATTTATTTGTAAAACGAATATATTTAGAGAAAGACAAACTTAGTTGTTCGTTTGTTGCTAGATTGTCTTCTGACACTAGGGAGATCGATCTTGTCTGCAAGATCGATTTATCCGGCCAACAAATTGGTGACTCTGCTGGGGAAAGAATTTGATTTTCCTTTGTTTGAGTTTAAATGCTTTTGGTTTTTGTGTTAATAGACTTAGGTAACTTAGATTTACTTTGCTTTGAAAAGTTTGCCAAGTCTTTTTGTGAGAACTTTTAAAGGGGGACCGCACATTGTTTGGGCCATTGTTAAAGATCTTGAAAGAACTTAGATTTCTTCTTTTATTTTGGTTTAGATTTGATTTAGGATTGCCAAATCTCTTGAGATATATTTTTATATTAAAAACCTTGTTTGTAATTTCTTTGGTAATTCTTTATCATCAATATCATTAATGCTGGTGTTTGAAGGTCTCTTTTTTGAGAAATTGTATTTGATTCTTTGGTCATTGATTGGAGGTTTTATTGTGGTGTTAGTATTCTGGTCTTTTATTTTTGATCTTTGGAAATCTCACCCAATTTTCTTTACTTGCACTTGATTGGTTCTTATATTACATTAGAATCATCTTGTGTTTGAGAATTCTCTTGCATAGATCACATTTGCATAATTAGAATTCTCATTTTCAGAATATTAATTGTGCATAGATTACAACTGCATAGTTTACATTTTGAAAAATTAATCGTAGATTTAGATCAGTTTTCTTTGATTTGAATTTAGATGTTTTTATGCTTGTTTTAAAAACACAAAAATAAAAAAAAATTTTGGAATTGATTCACATTAGTTTTTCTTGATGAAATTAGTGCATTAGAGAATTTGTTATATTTTCTCTTAGTGATCATTTTTTTGCATTGTTGTAAGTGAATGGAAACTCTCTCCTTACTTTAGTTAGGATTCATTGAATTGAAAATATCACATTATCATATTCGATTGCATTCAGTTTTGGGTCGGGTCATAACACCATTGGTTTCATATCCATTTACCCTTTGAGTAATAACAGTAGTAATGCCGATTGCCAAACAATTCATCCAGTAATTTTTTACATTTTTAGGAGCTCTTTCACTAATCTGTACCGGGATTAGTGCTGGAATAGGTTGTAGTTAACTTTCCAAAGCAACTAAAACAAACAAGTAGATAAATCTTGCGGTGGGAAATAAATCCAATTGTAATTGGTACAATCTGGGAAGATTCTCTTAAAGGAGTTAATCACGAGATCATGTCCGAACCTTTGAGACAATCAATTCTGTTTCATTGGGAAAGATAGAAGATTTTACGCGCATTACAAGCGGTAAACCTCGGATTAACCATTGTCAAGGAGCCTGGGGTCACTTCTTCAGTAAACCTTGTACCAATGTATCAAAGGAGGCCTTGAGGGATTGAGCTTTGTTACTTTGCCCTTACATGAATGGATAGTGATTGTTCCTAGTTGTATTATTCTTGGTAACCTTAGTGTCCATAAGCTTAAGATTACTTATTTCTAAGGTGGCAGGTCAAAAAAAGATCTCCTTGTTGTACAGGTAGACGTCGACTAGACTCACTTGGACTCTCTAGGGGGTTCTCTTCACTCGAGATGGTTTTGTGAAGAAACTTGTGCTAGTCTGTTTCATTAAGCAGGTTGTCGGGGTAATTGTTCCAACCGCCATTTCTGCATTAAAATTCTACGATGTTGGATTTCATCACCAACTAGTGTTTTTAGTGAAGGAATCTACTGTTTGTGTGTGGTTTGACTCCTAGATTTGATAACACTTGTTAATTTGTTTGTTTTTACTTTTAAAAACCATAGGTGTGAATTGTGAATTTTAATTGTTTGGTGTGAATTGTGAATTGTTAATTTTAGTTTTAAATTGTTAATAAAATTCACTGAAGTTGAATATAATGGAAACTTTTACCGGAATTTACCAACCAAGGAACCCCTCTTAATGAGAATCCTAGTACTTTTCCTTCCTTTGGAAATGTTGGTCCTCCTTATATGGCCAATTTTTCATTACCTGGATTTACAATAGGTTTACTAATATGGTTATTTTCAACTTTGTTGGCCCCGAATACTCCAATTGTTCCACCTCAACCGGGTGCTTCACCTCAACAGAGTTCACCATCTCAACATCACCAACCTTCTGTTGACTCTTTACCTTCTTCGCCTAATATTTCTTCCTCCATTTCTTCCTCTTCGCTTGATAAAATCCTTGATGCTAGTAACCAGGCGGCTAAGAAGAAGAAGAAGAAGAAGCAAGATAAGGAAGAAGTCAACCAGCAAACCATGGCTGTAAATGTTAGTAGTGTTGAGGAAACCTCCAACATGCATCGTAAACCCAAATACCCTTACAGGCTTTGTGAGGGTGACCACTTCCTTATCAATTGTCCCGGTATTCCAAAGGTCTTGGAAGTATGGTCAGAAAAATCTCATCAACTTTTCGTTGATCCATCAACCAGTGATATTCAGGTTCGTGGGAAAAAGATTAAAGTTAGGTTTCCTTGTAATTTATGCAAAGGGAGTCATCAAGCTCACATTTTCCCTCACATGGATGAAGTCTCAAAATTATTGGAAAACCCTACTATTCCACAGTATGAATTTCCAAATGGTTACCATAAAATTTCTCCCAACCTACCATCAACTGACGGAGTGATTGATCTAATTTCAAGTACAGTCGATCCCACTCTTCCATTAGAGAGTGAAACTCATATCACTCAAGTTGATGATCCATTAGTTGATCAAGTAGTCGATTCGATTTCACATTTGGTCGATCCCATTCTCCCTGTAGAGAGTGAACTTCATACCACTCGGGTTCTTCTTGTTACATCAAACTCTTCTACACTAGGGGGCATTTCACCTGTTTCTACAGAACCCCCTCCAACTACTGAGGTATTTTCCTTTAATTGGAATAGACTGACAGAACCTCGTCTTCCTTCCTCCATCCCTTTCCAAATCATTGTGATGTTTGGTGGTAGGGACATACACCGCACATAGGTATATGAAGGTGCTTCTATTAGTATTTTATCCTCAAGTGCTTGGAAAGCTTTGGGTTCCCCTCAGCTTGTGCCTATTACGTAGAATCTGAAAGCTTTTAATAGAACCATTAGTGAACCTTTAGGGATCCTTCCTAAGGTTTCTATTACTTTGGAAGGTAAAATTGTCTGTATTGATCTTATGGTAGTTCGAGGTCCCTTGGATTTCAATTTACTCCTTGGGTGAGACTATGTCTATGCAATGAAAGCTGTCGTATCAACACTCTTTCACGTGATGTCTTTCCCTCACAATGGAAATATTGTGACTGTAGACCAGATTTCGTTCCCTATTCTTGATTCGACTACCAATAATCTGACACCCCTAAATGTTCCTGATTCTAAAGTGGTATCTACCCCGCCACAGGTTAATTATGTGGCAACTAGTCCCATGTTTTCAGTTACCAATGTAAGCGAGCCTCTTATTGTTTGCTCGACTTCCTATGACTTAGATCCGATAATTGACATGGAAAACTCTATGGGATTATCTGAATGTGATGTTCTTATCCCTTTTGAGTCCCTTGACATGTCTTCCTTTCATAGAACTATTCTTCCATCTGATGAAGACCTCTTGGAAGCCATGATCAAGGTGTGTCCATTGACATGTGTTTCTTCCAGTTGGAAGCCATGATCAAGTCAGCGAGGATTGTTCCTTTTACTGTGTCAACATCGTTAAAAAATGAAACAATTCTGGCGAGGATAGTTTCTTTTCCTGTGTCAACCTCGTTAAAAAATGAATCAGGTATGAGGACAGTTCTTTTCCTGTGTCAACCTCATTAAAAAATGAATCAGTAGGTAGATTGTAGAGAGTAGATTAACATATTAGAAAAAAGTAGTTTCTGAGGATGGTTCCTGTAACTAAGTCAACCTCGTAAAAAAGGAATCAGGTATGAGGAAAGTTCCTTTTACTGTGTCAACCTCGTTAAAAATGAATCAGTGTATCAAGAGGAAAGTTCCTTTTACTGTGTCAACCTTGTTAAAAAATGAAACATGTTGCCATGAGCATAGTTCTTTTCCTTTGTCAAGCTCATTAAAAAATGAAAAAAATCCTCCACTAATTGAGTCGAGTCTTTGACTAGATCTCGTAAATGTTAAGTCATATATTTAGGTTAGTTATTTCAGTTTTTGCATAATTTTCACAGTTTTAGGTTAGGTCTTTCATATGATCTCGTAAATGAACCTTCATTCCATCCAGCTATTAATTACCAACAATGTACTTAGTTGAATGAAATGAAGCTGGGGGGGCATGCGCTCTAGCAGTTATGCTTAGGGGGCATCAAGCACAATTTTCTTTCTGTTTCAAGCTTATGTAAAAATGAAACCATTCTGAAGCACATTTTTTCTCTGTTTCAAGATTTTGTAAAAATGAAACCTATCTTGAGTCAATTTTGGTTATTTTCAAGACTCGTTAAAATCATGAAAATTCCGAGATTATTTTTCTATCTTTCATTCTTGTAAAACACATGAAAATGTCGAGTTCTTTCCATCTTTTGTTTCTCATTAATTAAATTGAAATTCGGCCACAGGAGTATATTTTTATCACTTTTTCAAACTCATTAAAACTTACAAAAAAGTGAAAATCATATGAGTACATTTTTATCACTTTTTCGAACTCGCTAAAATTTACATAAAAAACGAAACTACAGAGCATACTTTTATCACATTTTCAGACTCTTTCAAAAATTTACGAAAAAGTGAAACATTGGAGTCCTCTTTTAAGCTCTTTTTAGACTCTCGAGAATTGAAAATATTGCCGAGCACTTGATTATTCGAACTCGTTAAAATAAATGAATGATCGTCCTTTCAGTATAAGTTTACCCCTTTTACGGACTGAAATGGACTATTTATGAAAAATGTATACATTGACTAATTACAGTTAATAGAGTTCTCTCCCGTATTATTTTATCCTTTTTCAGGCTCGAGAGACTAAATTTATGAAAAATTACACCCATGGAGTTTTCTTAAGTTTTTTCTTCTGACTCCCTAAAATTGAAAAACACCGAGTTTCTCCTATACTAGACTCATTAAAATTTAACAGTAAAGGACCTGTTCAATTTTAAACAGGAACGAACCACTCCTTCTTAGGGTTCGAATATTAAACTAAGTTGGACTCATCCGAAGGATGAGCTTATAAACAAGCAAATGTTATCCTCCTCAAGCTTGTCAAAAATAAAGAGGTACTTGCCAGAAATGGTGGGGGAAAAGAGAGAAAAATGGGCGTGTTTGTTGTATTTTGATTTTTCAAAAATCTAGTCAACCACTCTTGAACACGACACTTTCATTCACCTGGGTTGGGAAATCCTTTTCCTAACAGTTAATCAAACCACATTAAAAGTCTTCAACCGGTTTCTGGGTATTAGCTTTGTGTCAATTGTCACCAAGCCATCTGCAGTGTCGTTATGTGTTCAAGAGGAAAGTTCAAACAAACCATTCATCTGCAAAATATCTGTCATCCATTTTGACCATCCCTAAGTCAGTCCTTGCCAATATATTTCTTCAAAACTTGATCTATGATTTTGTGTTGTGGGCTTGTCTACGACAGATCACTTTCTATTGACGACAGCTCATTATCTAGGAAGTTGATCCAAAAATCATCAGTACCTTGAAATCTGCATGCCTCAATGGCAGGTTTCTCGCCTTCGACGACAGGTTGCATCATTGACCTTTGATCGAATGATTCCGTGAGATGTTCGACTTCAGCTCATTCATTGAAATTTCATGGATTGTACTAAGTACTTTGAGAGCCATTGACATTACCGGTGGTTACTCTCACACTTATTAACAGTTTACATTATTGACTGGTAATCAAGTGGTTTCTACCATGTTCTACTTCGACACATTCATTCACATGGATAGAATCATACTGGTTCGAGAAACGAAAATCAAGACCCTGGATCTAGTTTCTACCATCCAGGCTGTGAGGAATTTTGTTATTCATTTATACAATGGACTATTCATAAACAGATGGCTGTGTCCATACTGTGTCTACACATGTCTATACTGTTGATGTGTTGAAAAGCATTCTTGTATCAGAACAGTTTAAATCAGTTTTCTAGTTAGTTTTGATCTGAGTATGGGAATGCCTACCTCAGTGATGATATGATTACATATATATATTTTGCATTGAATGTTTTTAAAGGTTCCGACTAGGGTGTCCACAGGATGATCTTTGAAATGATAAAGTACTTCACTCTTCATATATGATAGACTTCATCTTCATCTATTCTAGACTTCGCACTTTAGGGGTAATCTGTTGCACTAAAAACTGTCACCTTGACATTCTGCTGACTGTATGAGCTCATTGACACTCATACTTACCTCCTCTACAAGTCTTACAACCTTTAATCCTCATGTCAAGCTTTAAATCAAGAGAAAACCCAATAAAATCTCTGAAACTCAGGGTACGCAGGTAACATCAAGCCTGCTTGCGTTCCTGGCTTGGGTATGCAGGTAATACACTGCTTACCTGCATTCCAGAACGCATTTTTCCCTTGTAATGCCTGCGTACCCTTCTCAAAGTCAAAAAAGTGAGAAACAAAAGCTAAAAAGCTGATTTGAGGTCAATTCTAGAAGGTTCTAGATGATATTTTTTGGGGATGAGTACGCTTTATTAAGGTGCATGTATCCCACACCTTAAGGAACTAATCCATTGATGTGAGGAGCCTATCCCTTTGAAGGAGGATTCTATCCCTTCAAAGGTGGAATCCTCACCTCCTCATCTACTCTATAAAAGGAGGCATTGGGTAGCCTCAAAGGGAGTTCAAGATTTATGTGTGATTGAGTTGAAGTGTTGTTGAGATTTAGACTTATTTTTGTTGAGCTTTTGAGAGGAAAGATCACATACCTCTATGTGCTCCTGGAGGAAGAGTGAAAGACTTATCAAAATAGAGGAGACTCCTGCTTTGGACCCCAGGAAGGCCTTTTCAACATCAAGGCTAAGGTTGTAAGGTTCTTCTGTTATTTTAAGATTAAACAATCAAGTTTTGTTTTTCTCAATAAATTGTCGTTCGATTGTTTATTTCAATAAGCTGTCATTTGATCGTTTATTTCATAGATTACTTGATCACTATGATAGGTATGTTTTATAATTATTTGTTATACAGGTGCTATTTAATATTTTCTTGTTTGTGATTGCAAGTCGACAAAATATGACACTTTCTTGCTACGAAAGAACTTTTGTTGCAACATAAGGATTATTGTTGCGACGAAAGAACTCTTGTTGCGACGGAAGAATTATTGTTGCGAAAAAATAAATCTTGTTGTGACGGAAGGCTTATTGATGCAATAGAAGCACTACGACCACAAATAAGCATTTGGATCTAAGGTAGGATCGACACCTTCATAGCATTTATTTGTAAAATGAATATATTTAGAGAAAGACAAACTTAGTTGTTCATTTTTTGCTAGATTGTCTTATGACACTAGGGAGATAGATCTTGTTCGCAAGATCGATTTATCCGGCCAACAGTCCTAGAATAATATATGCCATAGGAGTTCTCCCAAATAAAAAATATGATTATGAAGGAGACAAGTCCAAAATGTTTTTGCCTAGAAAGTTGAGATCTTTTGAAGTCTTCTATGACTGAAATATCTTATCTAAATACTGATTTTTTTTTCAATTATCTAAATTATATTTCATTTTCCCTTATAAATGCCACCGTATTTTTTTCATGATTTTGTATTTCTATAAATGTTGTGTTTTTTTGTTCTTTGAGGTCCATGCTTTTTCAATTTTTTTTTTTTTTGCAAATGTGTTTTATGACTATACAATGGATGTTTGGTGAACACGTGTTTTCAAATTAGAAGTTGCTATTCTTTAGTGATTCGTCTTGTGGGGAAGATTTTGGACTAGTTTAGTAGTTTGTACCAATTTTGTAGTAACAGTTGCTGCTCAAGTGGAAAGAGATGTTTTAAATTCATTAGAAGTGGCAGGAAGCAGAAGAAATCTTTATAGTTTATCTAACTGGAGACTAACATTTATGGTCTGCAAGGGACTAAAAGTAAGCCACCATTATGGGTAAGTGCCAAAATATATTTAGATGTTATTGATTTTCATGTGTCCAAACATGTTAGCCACAATAGAGTAGGAGTTTCTGCTCATGTGATCTTGAGTCCAGATTAGTTATTTCCCCTTAGAAGGAAATAGTTTCCATTGTTCACTTGATACTACTTGAACCTATGTGATGTAGCCCATATAGGGTATGATAAAGATCCAATGGATGTTATAGAATCCTTGTAACCAATTCTAAACCCTGCTAGAAGGCAATGGTTTCCATTGTTATCTTGATACTGCTTGAACCTATGTGATGTAGCCCATAGAGGCTATAATAAAGATTGAATAGATGTTATAGAATCCTGCTAACGAATTTTTTAGTAACAGTTGCTCCTCAAGTGGAAAGAGATGTTTTAAATTCATTAGAAGTGGCAAGAAGCGCAAGAAATCTTTACAGTCTATTTGGCTGGAGACTAACATTTATGGTCTGCAAGGGAATAAAAGTAAGCCACCATTATGGGTAAGTGACGAAATATATCTAGATGTTATTGATTTTCATGTGTCTAAACATTTTAGCCACAATAGGGTAGGAGTCTCTGCTCATGTGAGCTTGAGTCCAGATTAGTTATTTCCCCTTAGAAGGCAATGGTTTCCATTGTTCTCTTGATACTACTTTAACCTATGTGATGTAGCCCAGAGAGGCTATAATAAAGATCCAATAGATGTTATAGAATTATGCTAACCAATGCTAAACCCTGCTCAGGTCATTATAAAGTAGTAATGTTTCCATAGAAGGAAGGAAAATGAGAAGAGAGCGTGTGCTTGGATACTTGGTGTGTAAATATCGTAAGCCAAAAGTGAAGGTCTGAAAAAAATGAACTTGTATTCCTATAAAATGTTTCTATGCAATATGAATTCAGAAAATTTTCTCTTCCATTAAACTTGATTCAAACTATGTTAAGTAATGTCATAATCTTAAAGTTGTTGTAGAATGATCATAGTTTGTTGGTTTAAATTTTTTTGTCTTCAAATTTATTTAATATATTTTAATGGTCTCTCCCATCCGTGTGATGATCCATGTTAATGAAATAATTTTATATCAATGTTATCCCACCGCCCCATATTAATTGGTAATATCTACTTATTTATTTATCTTAATCAGAAAGGGAAAATTGAGAGTTAATGAGTGGATAAAACGTCAAGCACATGATAAAAAATATAACCTTGTCAAAAAGTGAAAAACACACATAACTTGGTTAAAATAGTAAAAACCACACTTAACCAAGTGAAAAAATGAAAAATACACTACATTCATCTACATTTCTATCAACATATCTTTGCACCCTTTTGGTGCAAATGCTATTTTATAAGAATGATTCACCCAAATTTTACAATATAAAATTATTTTACATTAAGAATCGCCAACATTATATAGAGAGAATATATAAAATCATTATAAATTTCAATAATTTTACAAATGAGTCAATAAACATTTTATAGTTTGCATATTAGGGACTAGTGAGATTCACCAATGTTTTTAAACTTCAAGATAATTTTCCATCCTTAAAATTTTCCCTGATGTGGAGAATTTTTGTAATAACCTATGTAACGGATTTATAATATGGTAGATTTATAATATGGCTGACATTTTTGGTGGACATTCTACCAATCATCAAGGATGGGTAGAGTGTCCATCCAAAACATTTGATGAATTATAAACCCATTACATAGGTTATTTAAAAAATTATGCACACAATTTTATTCTTTTTAAGAAAAATAATATATATATATATATATATATATATATATATATATATATATATTATATATATATATGTTTTTTTAAATAATTTTATTTAAAAAAATAAAAAACGACTAAAAAAATATTTAAAACAATTTAAAAAATAAATAAATGAAAAAAAAACCATTAAAAAAATATCAAATTAAAAAGGGAAAATCCCAAAAATAAAAATAAACAAATTTAAAATAAAATAATAAAAGTTTAAAATATACTTTAAAATATTCAAAATAAAATAAATATATTTTTTGGAATAATTTCATAATATCTATATTTTGTTAATTTTTAACAATGTTTTCTTTAAAATATTTATTAATTTGTTTTCTTTTTAAAGAAATTGATTTCTAGCCTAGTGACAAGAGTTATTTTGTGGGTACCCATTTAGCCCACATTTATACTCACATAAGAGTGTTTTTATCAATCTCAAAACCATTATAACAATAATCATCTAAGGCATCGAAATTCATCGTGTCACTAGCGAGATTTTAAATATGGGTGAGGAGGAAAATAATCATTCTACCCAACCACCCAAGATAACCCCAATTGAGATTATTATTATTAATAGTATTTATTGTGAATCTAAATTTTCATTTATGTCAAATTTTTACATCATTGTTTTTTGCTTACCAAAATTCTACTGGCCTCACTCTTATCAAATTTATTGGCCAGTAGATAATTTCCAAAAAATATTACAAAATGCCATAATAACCTAGCTAACCATAAAAAAAAGAACGTGCAACCAGAATACTTGAAGAATCAAAATATTTCCCCAGACCATTATGGATTAGTGGTGTTTAGCGGAGTAGGGTTTCTCCATCTGTGCCATTCTTCCTTTAAACCTGTCCAATTTGTCTCGAATGCTCCATTGGTTCTGTTGCAAGCTAGTCAGGGCCTATCTAACATCTGCCACTGATTTCTTTGAAGATCGTTCATGAACGAAATTAATTCATTCCTATCTTCATGAAGATCCTTGGTCAACTGATCCATGAGCCTAATGATATGAAAAAGTTTCCTGAATAGGTTTTCCTAGTTGTTGTGTATTCCATGAGTGCTTTTAAGATTGGGATGGATTGGGGTCGATAGCTATGCCTTCCAAAATGTCCTATTTCTCCAACCCCTCGCCTGAATCTTCCACATTGATGTTGCATACTAGGTAGCTCCCTGAGAAGAAGACCCAGTAAAATATCCTTAAAACCTTATAATAGAATTTACCATTTATATAATATAAATATCTATATATATATATATTTTTACATGTGGATGCCGAGTTACTTTATTGTTATGTCATGGTTAGAATTAAGAATTTGTTGCAAAAACTATTTTTGTATACGTGAAATTGAAATGTCTAGGAGACAAAAGAAAATTCATTTTTCAAGTTCATCTGGATATGAAGCAGTTGACATGTAGCATCTCTTAACCAAATCGAAGGGAAGGTTCACAATTTTGATAAAAAATTTGTGAGAGTAGTTATCTCAAGCTGGAGGCTGAATTGACTTTGAATATGTCAACAGTTGTAGATTGAAGACATGAAGTTTGGCAAACAACACAGGAGCTCACAGGTGCAGATCACCAGGAGCTCCTACAAGCAAATGCACCTGCTTGAGGTTTCTCATTAAACTCCAATGATTAAATAGATACATTAGGTAGAACATATTCCTAAATGATAGGAACTGAATATCTAATAAAAAACAAAATCACAACTACGTAACCAAATACCTAATCTCCATTAATTTCTAACACTCCCCCTTAATGGAGAAAGGGATTTTTAAACACACCTATTGTATCCCTAAACAAATCAAACTTCAGCCTTCCTAGAGGCTTAGTGAATATAGTAGCCATATTATCACAAGAATTACAATACTCTAAAAAAATCTCTTTGGACTGTACTTTCTCTCTAAAAAAATGAAATTTAGTGTCGATGTGCTTAGTGTTTCTATGAAACACAGGATTTTAAGCCAATTTGATGGAACTCTGATTGTCGCAATTGATGATCGTAGCCTTTGTCTATTCTTCCCCTGCATCTTGGAGAAGTCTACACAACCAAACTGCCTCACATGTCGCTGCACACATGGCTCGATATTCTGCTTCTGCTGAGGATAAAGAAACAATATGCTGCTTCTTGATGCACCAAGAGATGACCCCGGAACCAATGTTGAAGGCGTAACCTGTAATTGATCTTCTGTCATCTAGATTTCCCGGCTAATCTGATTCTGTATAACTTGTCAACTTAACATCAAATGAGTCAGAATAAAAAATACCAAAGTCTAATGTTACTTGCAGATACCTTAACACTCCTCTCACTGCACTCTAATGACTGTCATGGGGTTGAGTCATAAACTGACTCAAAACACTCACTGCATAAGCTAAATCTGGTCTTGTTGTAGTCAAATAAATAAGACTACCAACCAATTATCTGTAAAATGTTGCATCTTCATATTTCAAACCATCATCCATCTGAAGTTTTCTATTCTGCTGTAAAGGTACACATGCAACCTTACACTCATCCATCTTAAACCTGGACAACAGAATCTTTGCATACTTACCCTGGGAAAAGAAAGTTTGGCTTGAATCTCTCCAAAATTCTAGACCCAAATAGTATTGCATTTCTCCAAGGTCCTTCATCTCAAATTTCTGTGATAATTGCTATCTGATTTCTTTAATGAGATTGTCTACACTTCCTGTTATTATCAGATCATCTACATATAAATATATCACCACTATCTGTCCTTCATTATTAAACACGGTATATAAATTGGGATAATTTTTGCTCCTTTCATAACCATGCATGAGGAAAAAAGAATCAATTTTTTCATACCAGGATCTAGGTGCCTACTTTAAACCATATAAAGCTTTCTTTAATCTACATACTAGGTGTTCTTCTCCCTTCTTAACAAACCCTTCAGGCTGTACTAAATATACTTATTCTTCTAAATCACCATTTAAGAAAGAAAATTTAACATCTAATTGATGTATTTTCCAATGATGCTTAGTGGCTAAAGCAATAATCGTTTTGATGGTATTTAATTTTACAACAGGGGCAAATGTTTCTTCAAAATCAATACCTTCTATCTGGGAATATCCCTTTGCCACCAACCTTGCTTTATGCTTATCAATAGACCCATCTGCTCTAAATTTCAACTTAAATGACCATCTGCAACCTATGGGTTGTTTATCATTAGGAAGCTTTACTAGATCCCAAGTATTGTTCTTAATGATTGATTCATATTCCTCATTCATTGCTTTCTTCCATTCAAGACTTTTACTAGCTTCATAAAAATTAGAAGGTTCTGTAATGTTTAACATACCAGTCTTAAGCGCACAATCCCTATATCGAGCTGGAATCTATTTTGGCCTGCTTGATCTTCTGAGTGGTGGGGGTTCAATTATTCTGCTTCTTTCTTCTCTTTGTGGACTGAACTCCACATTATCCTGCTGCTGCTATTCCTGCTGCTGTTCCTGTTGCTGTTCTTACTTTTGTTCCTATTTTTTACTGATTCCTATTTCGCTATCCTCTTCTGAAAGTAAGGGTACATGCCATTCTTCATTATTTTGGACATGATTTCCATCATCAATCTGTTCATGGAATAATACATCTCTACTAAAAAACACCTTGTGAGTAGAAGGGTTAAACAATTTATAAGCCTTATACTCATTGCAGTATCCAATGAAAGTGCATTTAATGGCCTTTGAATCTAACTTCTTCCTGTTCTCTTTGGGAACATGTGCAAAAGCTTTACAACCAAATACTGTAATATGACTTATTGAAGGCTTGAAGCCAAACAATGCTTCAAAAGGATTTTTATACTCAAGACTTTTAGTAGGACTCCTATTCTTTAAATACACTACAGTATTAACAGCTCCTGCCCAAAAACCATTGGTTAGATTCTTACCTTTCAACATACTGCGAGCACACTCCACCAGTGTTCTGTTTTTCCTCTCAGCACCGCCATTCTTCTGAGGAGTGTAAGGTGTTGTAAATTACTATTGTATCCCATGCTCGTTGCAGTATCTGATGAAGACTCCTTTATTGAATTCTCCCCCTTGATATGATCGAAGAATCCTGATGAAATTTCCTGTTTGCTTCTCAATCATGTTTCTGAATTGCTTGAAATATTCAAAAGCATAAATTTTTTGTTTAAGAAAATATACCCATGTGAATCTTGTACACTCATCAACAAAGATTAAAAAATAATAGGCCCCACCTAATGATCTTGTCTGCATTGGGCCACATAAGTCAGTGTGGACAAGTTCGAGTATATCCCTTTTGTTTTCTATCTTTAATGGTAGGAAATTCATCTCTATGATTTTTATCGAATGCACATGATTCAAAATAAATACGCAAATTTTTCAAAATAGGAAGACCATCTACCATACCTTTGTTCTGCAATAGAAGGAGATCACTGAAATTGATATGCCCAAGTCGCTGATGCCACAAATTTTCAGCAGACTAGTTATCCGACGACATCAAGGCTTGATATGGTGTACTCTTCACATCTAGTTTGTAGATTCCTCCTATGTGAATACCTGTAGCAATAGGCTTCATCTGATCCAACAAATATTTAATAATGCAATGAGATTTAAAAAATTCTACTTTGAGATCCTGATCTGTAATCTTTGACATAGAAATCAGGTTCTTCTTAATGCCAGGAACATACCACACATCAGATATATTCCTGATCTTACCATCAGGCAGAGTAACAAGGACATGTCCATGTCCCTTGATCTCATACCCTCTATTATCTCCAAGGTAGACTTTTACTCCAGTGTTGGATTCTCTAAAATTTCTGAACCATTTCTTTTTACCTGACATATGCAAGGAGGCTCCAGAATCCATGAACCAAATATCTGATTCATCCTCCTCATTAGCTAAGGCAGTGTAAGTCTCAACCATAAACAATATAACATCCAGATTTTGATATGGGTCTGCATCTGCATCTGCATCCGCCAAATGACCTACATGTCTTCTATGCTTGTACCTCTCCTAATTTGACTTCTTCTTATGACAAAATTTAGAAATATGGCCTACCTGACCACAATAAAAGCTTTTAAGAGAAGAGTCATTTTTATGCAAGTTCATACCTTGTGGTGTCCTTTTTGACGTGTTTCCCCTCCTATGATCAGCCATTTCTTTCCCTTTTGGCTTGAAATTTGTTATCAATGCAAGATCTGGATCCTGAGGTTTGAGAGACAACCTCCTTTCCTCTTCTTGTAGCAAAATCCCAATAAGCTCTTCAAAACATGGAGGCTTTTCTCTTTCATTCAATTTGGTTATAAACATATGATAGTCATCCGTCATGTTGTTCATGGTAATTGTCACGAGATCATCATTTGCCACGGTTTGACTGATATCAGATAGTTTATCTTTAACTTCTTTTATCTGGGATAAGAATGACGAAACAGACTCATTCTCCTTCATCTTGATTGAGAGGATATTCTTCTTGAGGAACAAGGTTCGACTGGTGTTCTTAATTTCTTACATATCTTTGAGAGTTGTCCAGATGTCATTTTCTATCTTTCAATCATGAATATGAGGGATGATGCAATCTTTAACTGACAATTTGAGTAGCACCTTTTCCTTCATATCCCTTTTCTCCCACTCTTGAATTGTTGCATTCGTTCCACCATTTGCAACAGTCAGCTTAACTTCATCTCCAATGACAATTCTATAAGAATTTTGTCCCTTAAGCAAAGTCTGAAGCTTAAATTTCCAATTTGTGTAATTGTAACCATCCAACTTGCTGCTTTCATTTAAGTAATCTGCCATCTGAGCATTCATCTTGGGAAAAAAAAAGACTACTCCAGCAACTTAAAAGAAAAGGAACAAAAATTGTGAATACAAATTGAATCAAGTAGCAATATGTTTTTACAACAAAAAAATTATATGTTGACTTAATGGCTGGATGGGATTCTCAAATTCGTGATGCTAAGTGTTAGCCACCTATAAAATTTGTTACAGCAAAAGGTGGCTAAAATTTTTTTGGAGCCTTCAAGGAACAAATTTTATTGCAAAAAAGTATTATCTCTTGAAGACTCTCGAAGGCCTCATGCCTCTAACCAAAATCTTCCCTGTTGTGCCCATTTTACACTCTGGAATTCTGCTGATTTCATGAGAAGAAACTGCTGCAAAAATCCATTTTCCCCTTTCCTCCACTCAAAACTAACCTTATTTTTACCCCTTCATTCTCCATAAAAATCATTCATTTTCATATTTTCCCCGCATCCCTTCCATCAAAACCCCTTTGATAAGGTTTAAGAATCTTTCTTTGCCTTACCGAAACCCTCAAAATCCTTTGAAAACCATTGAAAATCTATAAAAAACCCATTTTTTGTATTACAGACTTAAGCCCTCTTGGGCTAAGTCTCGAACCACTTCCCCTCCATATGCCCATGCCCTAAGAACCAGGTGCTAGTCCCATCGAGTGCTTATCGCATCGGCACTTTCAAGCAGGGACATTTTACTTCCTCTCCTGATTGACTTTCCCTGATCTTTCTTCCACCGAAGATCTGATCTGCAGATCGACAACCCCAAAATCATCGCATCGGCAATTTGTATTGCACCCTTACTCTCTCCCCGCCGATTGTAAAACCGTCAATTGCGATTCTTCGATGGGATCTGGACCATCCATGTGTCCAGATCGGACAGTCCCAGATCTTTCCCTCATGGTTTCATCGCCTTTTGCCTCTCCACTTTGTGTTTTTCGACTAATCCCCACGGTCGATATCCGCGCGATCGATGGATCTGATTTATTCTTTTCTCCACTCTCTTTTTGACCACCTCTAATGAATCCCAACCATTGGATGATTCCATCCAACTGCCACGCTTTTTCCCCATGCCCTCTGAAGCACAAAACCAAAAAACACAGGATTTTGTAATGTAGTGTTGTATTGTGCAGGTGTTTGAATGATTTTCCGTCATATTAAAAAGTCCGAGGTTTGAACTTGGAGTTTAATGGACCAAAGTGAATAGGAAACAGGGTGTTAACCCCAGTTTAATCTACGGTCATTTACTGTTCAAAATCCGTAAGCAGTTTTAATCACATCGCTTTTGGTACAACAAGGAAACCACTCAGCGATCATGTAAAAAGCCGCCACATCTACGGGACAATACCACCTCATCGCCCCCTCATCAAGCGTGAAATGTCGACTGTGGGCTCAGCGCGATATTGATGTCCACCGTCCGATCTGAGGCTGGCTCATCAAACGGTGATCGCACTCAAAAGGAGCTCGGGGGATAAACTAAGGTATGGCGTGATCCATGGCCCACAATCAATCGCCCTGGTCCCCACGGCCACGACAGCAGTCAGCAGTTCCACAAAGCCGGTGGTCCCCAGTGCCTAGTCAGCATACACATCAGCACACATGTGGCAGCAACTGATTGGAGCGGGTCTTGTTTGGTTGCTCACATGGTCAAGAAATCCAGACCCGATACACTTTAGGGTAGATTTGATAAATATTTCGGGTCACAAACACCTTGACATCAACAGGCCCCAATCCGGACCCGGGGAACTTTATATGGCGGATTTCATAAAAAAAATTGGGTCACAAACATCTTGACATCAACAAGCACTTCTTGTGACCCGAAATGGTAATATAGCTTGGTTTTATCAAGAGTTTTGAAGTCCGGATATATTATTTGATAAAGGGTGATTTAATGGTTTTTTTCATTATACTAAAAAATGCCGAAGGCTGGGAGTGCCGATTCCCACGCCTTCGATTCATTAAAAGGAGGCCATTCATAGGTTAAATTTCCACATCTCGTCAATGCTTCAAAGGCATTGATGCCTCACGATCCCTGCGCAACACTGCACACCAAAAAAACACAGTAAATGAATCGAAAACAAAGAGTATCAGTGTCGAAGATAGAACACACCAGAATGGAAGATTGAAGACAAATTTATGAGGATTACGGCTATGACTAATTATCAAAAGCCTAATCCTCCCAATTAAGACAATTAAAAGAAAATCATAAGTTTTTTATCAGACAGGAAAGCCTCCACCACCACATCTGAGGCAAATTGATTCCTCCCATCTACCACAGTGCCACCTGCGCCTCAAAGCATTCAAACACAGGCTGAATTTATTGATCAAGATCAAACATTTGCCTTAGCACAACCAGAGAGTTAATTTTGCAAAGAACTTAATAAAAAATATCTGCAGAGTTACTCCGACATGACACAGAGCCTCAAAAGTCAACAAAAGCTCCCACCGAGCTTAATCTTAAATGTAAATCAATTAATACAGTAAGAATACCTGTACGCTTCTCCATTGAGCCCCTCAAAGGCCGAGAAGTCATTAGTCTATATTAATTATCTTGGGAGATCTTTTATCCTCTCCCACCTCCTCATTCTTCTATAAATACTACTGTAGAAGATGAGAAAATGTTGGTTGCTGAACTTTGAAATATAATTGAGCTTGAGACTTCTACTGGTAAATAGTGTTCACTGGCTCTTGGAGCTCTGCTTGTGATAGATAAGTTAGTCTGGGAGGTGTAGATGTTTGCTAAACTAAAGCATTGGACTTAAAGCTGTAACTGGTTTGGAGCATCAATACAAGCTGATTTATGGGATCCTGGTCTATGTCGATGGTGATGTGATTTCTTATTGTAAATTTTTATTTTATTTCTATTTTCACTTTGTTCATCTTCTCTTATAAAGAATAGCATGCATAGAGTTAGGACCTACTGTATATCAGTACCCTTCTCTGACTGAAAATCTTTATCTCCACGTTTTCTTCAAATTCGTGTTATTTAGGAATGATTTAATTCAGTTCTAAGCATAGGAATGTTGTTGTTCCCTCTTCCTATTTCCTTAGCTAATTGTTATTCTTAAATGTTATTTTCAATATATGTTAAGTAGAGATGAACTAACGAAGATATGGTGTGCCCTGGTCCTATTTTTATCCCAAAAGACTGTCTGAAAGTTTCCCTTGGAATGTGTTGAAATCTGGTTGGTTTAAAATTACTTACCAGATCTTAGGCCATTCTTTGTTATCTTTGTGTTTGTCTTGAAAGTTACCAAGTAGAGCAGAGCTAGGAGAGGATTTGTGGTGATCCTGGCCCACTAGTTTCTTCTCCAATAGTTGCCTTCAAGTTTCCCTTCGTTTTAAAATGTTTTCTATTGAAAGTGCATCAAAAGAAGGCTAGTTTAGAAGTACTTACCTGATCTTAGATTAATTTTATGTCTTTCTTAAGTGTATGTCAAAGAAGGCTAGTTTAAAAGTACTTACCTGATCTTGGGCTGCTCTTTGTTCTTCATTTTTTTAATTCCCCTTCTTGCTGTATCATTTCATTCCATAAATCAAACTTTAGAGAGATCCTTAGACATAGATGACTTGGCCCATGGACCACTCTTGCCTCTTTTTGTTTCAATTAAACCCTATTATGACTCCATATCCCAATGGACTAAAACCTGCAATTATCTACCTTTTTGGCCAAAGCTTGTTCTATTTTCTTGCAACTTCTCACCTTTGAAACTTTTTGCATTTAGAACTTTCCACCTCGAATAATAATCATGCTCAACCATCCAAAAAAAAAAAAAAACCTTGGCCTTCATAACTAGCCTAACATCATTACCATAAACTTTCAAAGACAAATCCAATCTTTGCACTTATTGGAGAGATCCCTCTCCGGATTCAGGAGGGCTAGATCCTGTTGGGGTTCCCATGTTTTGGTCAGTTTGGCGAGACCAAAAGATGAGACGACATCAGAACCACTTTTGGGCCCTAGGATCTAGCCCTCCTGGACCCGGAGAGGGATCTCTCCAATAAAGCAAAGAATGATGTATCTTTGAGAGCTCAAAATGAGATGTTAGGCTAGGTATAAAGCACAAAGGGGGGTTTTAAATGATTTGGTTAGTTGGTTTATGGGTTGGTTAGGAGACCATAAATTGAGAAGGTAATGGGAGGAAAGGGACAAGGCAGTAGGATATTTCAGCAAAGGGGATAGGCCAAGAAAGTGCCATCCATTGGGATATGGAGTCATGAAAGGTAATTACATGCAAAAACTAGCCAAGGCTTCCACAGGGCAAGTCATCTACACTAAAGGATCTTTTAGATAGATGATGGGATGGAACATTAAGGAAAGAAGGTGACAGAAGGAAAGACAACCGAATTTCTGTCTATAGATCAGGTCAGAGGTCATTTAACTCCAGACCTGCTTGGACATACTCAGAGGCAGCTCTCAAAGAGGGAAAAAGGGGCTACTTATAGATCGGACCAGAGGTCATTTAACTCTAGGTCTGCTTTAGCAACTCCAAGGGGAAAACAGAGATAAGATTAACAAAGGTATCTTAGAAAGGCCAGCTAGTCGCGCAAGGATCCTAGTGGACATGGCTAACTCTAATCCCCAGTGTTCCCAAACCTTCCAGCTTAAACCTCAACAAGAACATCTAAGAACCCATCCATCCAATTCATACATCGGAGAGCAGGCAATGACATCCACTACACTGGTTAAATTGACTGAAAGAAATCCTTAGATAACACATTTCAGAAGAGAAACATTAAAAGTAGGGAGAGAAGGAACATAGGGCACCTATCAAGGGTGGATCCTATGTTACACTTCTGTTGCCTACCAGGAGAACATGAAACAGTATGAAAATGTAAATAACAGAGTTAAGAAAGACATCACCAATAGTAATAGACCAGGATCCTGTGAAATGTGCTTTGATTAATTGATGCAAAACCAGTCATGTACAATAAGCCCAATGGCTAATACAATCCAAACTTCCTCCTCCCAGCCTATTACATACAAACTACTCTGTAACTCCCTCCCAAGATTGTTCTAACAGTCAAACTGAATCCCTCTAACAGCAACAGCCGAACAACTAAACAACATCCTTTACAATGTGTTCTTCTGGATTCTTATAGGAAAAAACAGAGCAGAAGATGGTAGGTGAAGAATTAAATGAAGAATTAACGCTCAGAAGAGGAGGAAGGCCGCAACCCATTCTGCTTTAAATCTGTGCAATTACTCCTGGTACTCTGGCTATAGAACTACTGCCATTCTTTGTTGACAGGACAAATTGGTGAAATAATGATGCTAGGGTATCCATACTATGTAACAAATGCTTCTTGATGATGTAGGACTGCTGAAAGGGCGTAGATCTTCATTTGAGGCACAATGTAGACTGAAAACTGATGTGTATCGTGTCCTTTCATGGGAGAACGCTCTGCTGATATGGAAAACCTGATAATATTATCTCTTTGTGCATAGGACCGTCCAAGATATCCACGGGGTCTTCCAAATTGTACTTTTGCCTTCTAAAAGTCCCTGCAGAAGTCTCCTATTTATTGCCTCGAGCTCTCTGCTGTTCCTGTGCTGTCTCTGTCTGTGAATTTCGAGCTTCAATGGCGCCGGAGGGTTGGTAAAGTTTTAAAATCTGTCCTTTGATGAATTAATGGTGCAAGCAACCCTCATACGTTTCCTGTAACATCAGGCTCTGAATACAGCCTCTGCTCATGGTCTTCATTGATGCTTCTGTCGCTGTGACAGAGATCGCGCATCAAGGCGGTCATTTACTGTTGAAAACCCTGCAACAACACAATATCTGTGAAGAAAACAATGGATGGGCAATGGATGATGTGGACGGATGGAGGAGATGGCCATGCAGGAGTGATGGAGGTGAAACTTGCAGAGGAAACGGTGAGAATCGCTCTGGCTGGGGTTGACGGTCTGCAGAGCGAATATACGTGGAAAACAAACGAAAACACATTAAAAAACACGAAACAAACCGATTATACGTAATGGAATGGGCGCATATACGGAGGGTGCACGTGGGGTGACGTGGCGTACGGTGAAGACACGTGGACGGATGATGTGGAGGCCGGGGCAACGGTGGAATGGTCAACGGCAGGAAGACGAATCTGGACCGTTGATCATGGCTGAGATCAACGGCGGAGGACGACGGACGGCGGGCCACGGCGTGAGCTATCGCGCATGCAACTTCATTAGACTTCATGCATCTTGAGCGGGCGATGGCCGTTGGATGGCCCATCCCAGATCGGACGGTCTACAATAATTTCGCTGGGCGTCCGTGTCCGAAGGATAATGCGCGGGGGATGGAGTTAACGGGTGGGAAAGGTGGTTTCAAAATCGTACAGGAGGACAGGTGGTGAAAGGTGATTGGAATTGCTGGCCTCCGGGGAAAAACCACCAAGCGCGCGAGGGTGGTGCGGAATAAACCGGAGTTTTGTGAACAGTGCAGTGGGGACCACAGGGTGGATGGGCTCCGCTCCGTCGATCTGTCGGGCGAATGGACGGCGGAGATGCGATCTAGGATTTGAACGTGGAAAACGACGGAGGAAACGGGGTCAACGAGGATCGTTTGATCAATCAAGATTGAAGGTCAGGAACGCCCCCGAAATGAATGGACCGTGAGTCGTTGATTTGTGGGATAAAAACAGACGGTGGGGATGGACTGCAGGGGGCCAAGGTGTACAGCCATGAGATTTTGGAGCGACCCCCCGTAGTGAATAACAGTCGTTCGATCGGGTTTTCCCACATCCCGAGGAGTCAACTATGGGGGCTCCATGGTTTGACTCTACAGATAGAGAAGAGCCTCCGCAGGGGTAAGCGCTTTGGTCACAGCGCCAGGCTATATGGAGCGGAAAGGTGCGGGGCTAGCGGAGAAGGGGGCTTAGGCCTATTATAAGATCGGAAGTGGGTTTTTATGCCATTTCTAATGTATTTTGAGGCCTCCGAAGGGTAACGATAGGAAGATGGAGGGGGAATTTGGTCAAACAAGGGTGTAGGGATTTAGGGGGGTTAATAGGGGGGAAATAGAGGGGAGCAGAGACACTTTGACATAAGGAGAAAAAAGGGAAAAGGGACATTTTGCAGGGGTACAAGGGGTAAATGAAGGCTTTGAGCTAGGGAAAAAGTAGAGGGGATTTGTATAAGGCAAAGAACATAGAGACCTCAAGGATGATGTGTCTTCAAGGGAGATGCATTCCTTGAAGGTCTCCAAAATGACATAGCCCCCCAGCTTGCTTGTCAAGAATTTCATAGGGGGGCTAACAGATCCTAGAATCGCAAAGTGGTTGAAACGATGTTGTTTTTGTGATTGGACTTTGCCAATCTATCTAATTACAGATTCCTAACACTAAGAAAAGGAACACATACAACATCCCTCGCTGCAACCGCAACATCAACAGATGCAATACAACGAATCTGTTGTTGGCCAGAGGAGTTGTAAATGCTCAAAAATTTATTTTCTCCACTATTTAAATGTCGATAGCTTACAAAACCTTAAATAAATGGAGCTAGACTTATAGAAAAAAAAAATTATAAGCTAGAAAACGACGCCAGAGGAAACAGAAGCGTAATCCCTTCAATTCATTTCATTCCATTTTGTTGTAAGATTTGCTATTGGTTTTTTTTTAAGCCTCTATTAAAAAAATAAAAAATAAAAAATATCACCTCATCTGCAAATAGGTAATGGATGATTGGAATAAGGCCGACCTTCCACAGTGCAACCCGTTGAATCTCCAAAATGTGAAAAGTAGCAGTACATAATCTTCCAATTACCGACGCTGTTGTTGAAGAACAACATCCCCCTCTTCACTGCACATTCCCCTCTGAAGCGACCTTGCAGTAATGAGTAATGGCCGAAACGGGTGAACGACTGGGCTATTCGTAAGGATTTCTAACATCAAGTTTGATTTACCAAAGATCACAACAACTATTCGAGGTTTGCTTCCCAAAGATATTAGCAACCAGCTTATGAGTTAACATGCCCAGCTGTAAGGAATTTGGTAAGTCAAACAGGGGAAAGTCGTGCCAGCAATCCAGCTTGTAGTGAAAAATTAAAGAAATCGTTGAAGCAACTAATGCAGTGCCAACAATATAACGTGCCTTCACGGAGGTCTTTCATGCTGGAGAAAGAGGGAACAACTCTGGAAATCAACCACAGTGCTTCAAATCGACCACAGCCCACGGATCTTCTCTGCCTGGCCTCCACGCAAATCGTCCACTGTGCTTTTCAACAGAAGGAATCCACCTTACTGAGCTCTGATTCGCCTTCACGGCCTCCACTCAGAATCTTGGCTTGCCTCACGCACCAGCCACTCACCATAGCACAATTGCAGATTCAATTAGTGACCCATCTCTCCACGCTTGCATGCATTATGGACACCCAACGTCTTCGTCTCCGGACGTGAATTCAAATTGCAAATCTGGGACTGCATCCGTCGAAGCTACCCACGCATACAAGCAGTGGCCTCCACACAGGATTTTCTCATAGATCCTCACAGCAAGGCTTAGAGATTAATCTCCATGAACTTCTCTTCAACAAGTATCCACAAGATCTTTACAGCTCCCTTGAGCTCTGATACCATGTCAACAGTTGCAGATTGAAGACATGAAGTTTGGCAAACAACACATGAGCTCACAGGTGCAGATCACTAGGAGCTCCTACAAGAAAATGCACCCGCTTGAGGTTTCTCATTAAACTCCAATGATTAAATAGATACATTAGGTAGAACAGATTCCTAAATGATAGGAACTGAATATCTAATTAAAAAAAAAATCACAACTACGTAACCAAATACCTAATCTCCATTAATTTCTAACAGAAGATAATAACTGAGGGATGGTCAAAGATCGAAAATATTTTGAATAGTGACAATCAAGGTTCAGTTCAAGCTCAGTTCACAACCACCAATTCATTCATTCCTTTTCTTGGTTGATAAATTGATGTGCATTTAAAGGAGAACATGATGGAATATCAAAATATGAATATTGAATTGTTGGATATAAATTTTTGTGACATGTAGTTTCAAAATATCAAAAATTATTTGGTAGTGGAATTGACAATGGGATAAATGCATTTAGTAGGAAAGCTCACAATTCAGTTGCAATATCTACTGGATTAACATCTACAAATTCCCCATAAAAGTTGGAGAGGTAAATTGAATGTTGGTGGTCTTTCCTTCAAGATTTGTAGAGATGAACAATCGAAGTGTTGCATTTCGAAGACTCTCCACTACTAGACATAGGTATTTTTTTTATTTTTGTTGATGATTTCTCAAGGAAGTTCTAGATATTCTTCATGTGAAATAAGGATGATACATTCTCAAAGTTTGTAGAATTCAAGGAACTAGTTGAGAAAGAGACTAGAAATAAGGTGAAGGCTCTCGGGAGAAAAAATGGAGGTGAGTATGTTTCGAATGAATTCAAGGATTTTTGAACAAAAGAAGGCATTCGAAGAGAGCTGACAATGCCCCACAACCCACAGCAAAATGGGGTAGTTGAGAGAAAGAACCAGAGCATTGTAGGAGTTGTGAGAGCTATGCTACATGACCAAGGCCTGCCACTACATTTCTGGGTAGAGGCATGTAACACAACAATCTATATACAGAACATGATTCCTTGTCAAATGAATTTATATGATTACACCGGAAGAGGCTTTCTTAGGGAGAAAGTTAGATGTGTCTCACTTCGGGATTTTGTAACAAACTTAGGTTAATAAAAATTAATAAAGGTAAAATAATACCACGGTCAAGGGACACCTATTCCAAGCTGAATGTTGGGAAATATCCTAGTGGGCATCACTTGTTATGTTTTATGGCTAAGGGGAAATTGGCAGAAACGAAGCGAAGGCCAATTCCATAAAAGAAGAATTAGAAAAGAGAAAGATGGAAGTGGAAAATCTCAAGGCCTCTCTAATGGATCGAGAGAATGAACTATAGAATATCATGGAAGAAAATGCAAATCTGAAACCAGAGAGATTGATATTATAGAAAAAATGGAACAAATGGAGAAATCATTTTCCACTGCCCCAAATTCTGACTCTTCAATTTCATTGGGAGGTAACAATTCAGTAAATATAAAACACCAGGAGGAAGAAGCTTGTGCATAGGAAAAAATAAAATCCCTTTCAAAATTTGAGGTTGTTAATGCTAGGGAGGAGGATTTTATAGAGAAGATCAAAGTTTTCATTCTGAAGATGGAAAATAGTGGGCGAGCAAACATATCATTAGAGCAGCTTGAGGTTGCACAGGCTGCTAACTTGGCTATGGAAGCCGAAATGAAGAGATTGAGAATACAAACTAAGAAATGGAAAAAGGCAGCAGATGCAACAACAATGGTTCTGGTAGTTGCACAAAATGGTGAACTAAATTGAAAACTAGAGGAAAGATAAGCCTCATTTGATACACACTTAATATCATATTTTGATGTTCTCAATATGAAATTAACATCTCTAATCATGTAATATAGCTTGCAAGAATAGTTAATGCATAATGACCATCGAAATGGTATAGTGATTCGAGAGCAAATAAAATTCACCATAGTAAGAAAATGCAATTATATCGTAAAGAAGGATTTTATGAAAACATTATAAGATAAAATGTTTAAATTACAAATATTTACAACAATATATACAAACTAAAGACCTATCTCATGATTCCTATCAATATCAAGCTTCTGTGAAATAGTAGATTGATGTGAACCATGACTAAGTCACTGGTCATGAACCACACTAGAACTTTGTAGAAGATTATGGTTTACTTATTGCAAACTAAATAAGACATACTAAGATCAATAAAATAAGCAAAACATAAATGAAGCATCAGGTGAAGTTCTATGCTTGTAGGTGCAGACGTAATATTTCTAATGACTTGGATAACACCAATTTTCTTTAGAGACGAAAGGGATACATTACATTCCACGTTAACCCAAAATTCATACTATAGGAATAAAACATCTAGATTTTGCATTAACATGCAGTTCAAGCGGATAGCATACAAAAATACAGTAATAGTTTCTCTTTTAAGTATACCTTAGATATCTCCAATGTAATTACACTTGCTTTGAGTAAAAAATTACCCATGGCTTGATTCCAAAACAAAATTTTCATTTTAAAATTGTGAAAGAAAAATATGCATGATATTTTGCAGACAATTATCACGCTTTTAATGTGTTGCAAAAAAAATAAGATATACTGAAGCTCAGGTGAAGTTCTATATTGTCAAGTGCAGATGCAATTTTTTCAAGGACTTGCAAAACATCAAATTTCCCTTGAATAAAGAGAGACACCATATTACACTTGCATTGACCCCCAACTCATACTACAGGAACAAGAAATTTACAATTTCCATTAACCTGCAGTTCATACTACAAGAAGAGAAAATCGAGACAGAAATTAGAAACAAATAAAAAGGGTCCTTGTAACAAACATCTAAATAGACCGGTTTACTTTTGCCTTGAATGTGAAATAACATAAATGAACCGTTCTGAATCTCAAAAATAATATTGAAAATTGACCCCATGTTAAGGTAAATTACAACTTACAAGTCCATAGAAAAAGTGTCCTGAGTTCTAATGTGCATAGATTGCAACATAGAACCAAGACCTAGCAATAAACTAACTAATTAATAACACCATCAATGGAGGGAATCCAAAATTGAATCTTGTTCTAATCACTACTAGATTACTAGGCATATGACAGTCATGACCGAGGATTGGAACTTGACATTATAAATACAAATACTCCATGGTTCCTAGGATTGTACCACTATTTCCTAGGTCCCCTTGTTTGGCGAGTATTGTAAGATTTGTAGTTGAAACAATTCTGTGCAACAATATGAAACTAGACCTCAGAGAACATCTCACAATCATTGCATAGGATCCAAACTTGCATTCATGACAGAAGAAAATTAACAACTAAATGTGTACGAGTGAGCTAAAGCACAAAACCATATTTGTGCAAGAATATTAGATAGTGTGTACACAACAACCATTGTTTTCAAATATTTATAATTGAAATCAATGAAGAAGAAATTATACCATGTTATTTTGATAGTCATAAGGTAGAGGTGTTGCTACAATATGAAAGATAAGGAATTTGTAAAAAACCAGTTGAAAGATATCAAACTTCTGAGGAAACATAAAGAAAGTTCAATTATATCATACCTCTTTATCTAGTTGTTCCCAGATTATGGACATATCACAAACTTAATTGGAGCACATTGGACATGAATACATGAAGATCATCAAATCTCAAAAGAATCAGAAATATGTTTGCAAGCACTATATGGTAATGTGGCAGTATTAATACAAAACAAAATTGGGAAAAAATATATAATGCAACATGAAATTACTAAGAGTGTATTTTCATTTATGATAAACAGTCCCCATGCATTATATTGTATGACCACAACACAAAATAGTTATTGCCTTTAAAGAATCAAAAAGACATTGCAAACAGAAAACAAGACCCATAGAAATTTTTTAGCAAATAAATGAAATAAAATTATATTAATATCCACTCGTGAACATGGAAAGGTAAATGAGAGTCCACAGTAATCAATATTATACTACGAACATAGAAATAAAGTCTGTGGGATTTACAACACACAACAAAAAGTTTAGGCAAATAAACGAAATGAAATTACAATAATTTCCACTCATGACCAAAGAAAGGTTAACAAGAATTTGGGTTAAAATCAGTAAAAATAAGAAAATAAGAAGGTGCCTAACATATTATAAAAATTAAATGCAAATCTAAATTTAAATTCCAAATTCCAATATGTATCTATGTAATGATGACACCTAAGAATCAGAGCTATAATGACACAAACCTCAAAACAAACTGGATAGTTGTGGCGCATTGAGTTCTCTACATAGGGGTGGGCCTTCTACAAACTAACCATATAGCAACAACCTGCAAAAGCCCTTAAAAAGTGTAGTGATTTCAAAAAAAAAATTATTTGAACGATCATGCATTTGTGAACCTCTGTACTAATCCAATGTTCACATAAAACTTAGAAGGATTTTATTCACGAGTTCCATCCAGAAAACATATGCAACATTCAATTTCTAATCCCAATGAAACGAATAGTCAAGGCTCGAATCAGATAGGATTTATATATATGTTTGTCATTGGCCATTTTAACCAAAAATTATGGGTTGCATTTTTCTAAAAATATTGAGTAACCAGTCCACATTTTTCCAAACCATAAGGTTGACATTTCATAATTTTTTTGAAAACTATTTTTTGGGGGTGAGTTATCTAATAAAAGGAAAGAAACTAGAATCAAGATATCAATATTATGTGTAAAGCATTTTTTAATTTAGGTTGAATATTCAATATAGTGTACAACACACTACCATAGCAAACTATTACAATCTATGTACATAGTCTACAACTCACTTTCTAATTTTATTTTTTTCCCATCATCTATTTCATTATGGGCACTACAACTACAATGACATCTTAGGTATGTAATGTTTACATTTGAAAATTATCTACCTTCAACAATAGTTAATTTTTCCAGTTTGTCTTCAGAGCTATTCTTCTTGGCCAATGAATATCTAGCATACATATATATTAAATTTGTTAAATGCATAAGTTGTTAAAACCAAACATAATTGCTGCAACGTAAATATATATAGATTGACGAGCTTATCCAAGATCCCATAATAAAGAATTAAATAATATAAATGTATATTAAAAATCTACTATTTTTCATTTTCTATTTTTACGAAGGAAAGAAATAAATGTTTTTGTAAAGTGAGTTGTTGGTACCAAGCCAACCCGCATGTATACTCAAGAGTTCACAATGCTCAAAACCAATATAACAATATTCAAAGTGGGAAAGCTTTGAGGAAAAAAGGCTAACAAGACCTCGAAAGTCCACAAATACACTCTCTCATTTCCCTTTAGTTATTTGAAAGTGAGTTGTTGGTTCCAATCCAACCCACATGTATACTCAAGGGTTCACAAGGCACAAAACCAATATAACAATATTCAAAGCAAGAAAGCTTTGCGGAAAAAAGGCCAACAAGACCTAGAAAGTGTACAAATACATTATCTCCTTTCCCTTTATTTATTTGACCTCTAGATGTACATATTTTAATTTATTTGATAATAAATATTTTTTTTCACTGATTCCATTTGAGAAAATGCAGGCTTAAATTGATCCTTTTTTAGAAAATGCAGACTCTAATTTATGCCAGAATACCTGCATTTTTCTGAAAAGGAAATTTATGACACCGTGGATGGAAATTTAGGATGGAATGTTTCCCAACTAATTAACATGTTTAGTGATCTACATTATCCTCAATTTTAGGTTGAATTGAAATTGGTGGATAGGAGAATCTCTGCATAATTCAGATGCATATTTCCAACTGAAGACAAGATACATCTACTAATAAACACAAGGATAAACAATTAGAATATGAACTAGTGTCAAATTCTGATTATGCCTATTGCCTTTACTAAAAATATTGGTTTTCTTGTCAATCTGTCTTGCCTGGTTAGCAGGATGTTGTTTCACCCATTCCGGGTTAGCATGAATTTGCAAGGGGCATTTCTTATGGATGGAGCTAAGTTCATGTCCTAGATTATTTTGAAAGAAAAATATAGCACATCATGGCTACTTAACTCAAGGGGGTTTTTTTAGTAGTTTTTGAGACACATCTACCACATTGCTATGCCAAAAATCAAAGAGTCTCCATTTGCTGGTGATTATCCCAAGAATCTAAAATTAAAATAAATTGGTCTGACTAAAGAATATCATCATACATTACACTTAGAAAAGTCATCTGTGGGCATCAATAAGAGTACATACATTCAACCCATGAGATCTAGAATAGGTGCTCTGTTAAGACACTCTTTGCTCGAAGGTCATTGTTTTGAAACCCCCATGGGTGAAAAAAATACAGCCATTTTAAGGGTTTTGTGGCCCAAGAAGGTGCAATCCCCATGTAATTTTATGGCTTAGATGCCACTAAGTCACAACTTTTAACCAAAGAAACCTAGAAAATTAAAATAAAATTACATTGCATACATCTACATATAGTACTTCACCTTTCACACACCTTGAATTCACACACTAGAAGGAGGAATTTAATCCCTCACCTTTGGAACATGGTAAAAAAGATCTTTAAAAGAGAGAGAAAAATGAAATCCTTTTAGCCGTAACAATATTTGAGTTGTTTTTGTTACGTTTGAATTTTGTTTATTCTTTTGACTTGCTCATATAAAAAGTGCCACTCGTATAATAAACTAGAAGACATACAAAATTAGATACTTTGAAACCTTCTTCAGAGCTTGGGCATTTTATTTCATCATGGACAAAGACACTACAAAATTAGATACTTTGAAACCTTCTTCAGAGCTTGGGCATTTTATTTCATCATGGACAAAGACATTACCGCATATAGTCACCGAGAAAGAATAATATCAGAAGAAATTTTTCCTTGTAGTTCACCTAGGGAAATATGTGTATCTAGAAGTCTCCAGAGTGCATGCTTGATGGATAGAAAAATTAGATACTTTGAAACCTTCTTCAGAGCTTGGGCATTTTATTTCATCATGGACAAAGACATTACCGCATATAGTCACCGAGAAAGAATAATATCAGAAGAAATTTTTCCTTGTAGTTCACCTAGGGAAATATGTGTATCTAGAAGTCTCCAGAGTGCATGCTTGATGGATAGCATATGGAAGAACAACGTAGGATGGAAGAATTAAAGCTGTATTACAGAGTTTTGGCTGCCATGTGCAAAGTAGAGTCAAAATAACTGTATTTGATTTGAGCAAGGTAATAGATAGTTTTGCAAGCCATGAGGAAAATCTTCCAAGAGAGTTAAAATGACATTTGAACATTTTAGAGGAAATAATACTTGAATCCATGGCATGGGAGAAGGGTTCCTCGATGTACAATTCCTTTATTGTACATAAGCCCAATATTTCGGCATAAATAAATTGTTAGGTCTATTAACAGATCTAATGCCCTCACTTGATGCCATTGCAATGCATTGTGGTGCCCCTTTTGCAATCCTCCAGAGAACTGAGGCTTCATCAGGTAATTAATATTATATGTTCCTATATGGTTCCAATGTATATTTCTATCTCGCTACACTTTCTATTTCTATTTCACCATTTGTGTTATTCATTTTTTTGTTTTTGGATAACATATTTTTGTGTTATCTAAGATGGTATGATTTTTTTATCAAGAAATATTTTGAAACTGCATCTTATTGCAACTCCATTTCCAAGCATTTCTGTCGAATTGAAAATGAGTGTATCAAGTTAGAGGTTTTCAAATATTGGTTCATAGTTTCAAAACACTCCTGATTTTTCAAAATAAAATAAAATTATGTATTCCATTTGTTCCTAGACTAATATATGTCATAGGAGTTATCCCAACTCAAAAATATGGTTATGAAGGAGACAAGTCCAAAATATTTTTGCCTAGAAAGTTGAGATCTTTTCAAGTCTTCTGTGACTTAAATCTCTAACATGAATACTGCCTTCTTTTTTTCAATATCTAAATTACATTGCATTTTCCCCTATATATGCCACCGTATTTTTTGCATGCTTTTTGTATTTCTATAAATGCTATGTTTTTTTTTTTTCTTTGAGGTCCATGCTTTTTCAAAATTTTGTTTTCGCAAACATTTTTTATGACTATGCAATGGATCCTTGGAGAACATGTGTTTTCAAATTAGAAGCTACTATTATTTAGTGATTCGTCTTGTGGGGAAGAGTTTGGACTAATTTAGTAGTTTGAACCAATTTTGTAGTAACAGTTTCTGCTCAAGTGGAAAGAGATGTTTTTAAATTCATTAGAAGTGGCAGGAAGCACAGGAAATATTTATAGTTTATCTCAATGGAGACTATCATTTATGGTCTGCAAGGGACTAAAATTAGGCCTCCATTATGGGTAACTACCAAAATATATCTAGATGTTATTGATTTTCATGTGTCCAAACATGTTAGCCATGATAGCGTAGGAGTTTCTGCTCATGTGAACTTGAGTCTAGATTAGTTATTTCCCCTTACAAGGCAATGGTTTCCATTTTTCTTGTATAAATTACACAAAACTATGTGTATACCAATGGATTCAATCTGATCATGCAATATGCTAAAGCAAGATACTGAATCCTTCTACAATTATTTGCGGAGAATAAACACAATCGCACAATCACATCCAGTAAGAGAAAGCAAATCAATCCACAACACAAGATATTTTTCTAGAGAAAGCAACCTGCTCAAAACCCCTCTATCTCTATTGTATAATGAACCAAGGAATCATGAAACAATACAATGCATTCTTCTCACAAGAGTCTGCTAGCACTCTACCAACTGTCTCACACTGGTCCAGAAAAAATCGACCAACACTTAGCCAATTTCGTGCCTCTACTTAGCTTGCCTGCCTGTGCAATTCTAAGAAAAATTGATCCATATTAATTAGGAAATTCAACCTTCTGAAACTACACAATAAATCACGGGAAATCCTATGGTTGTCTAGTTGTGCGCCGACAATTTACTAATAATACAATTGATAGATAACATCCCTTTAACCTGTGTCTCAACTTGGTCTTCATCAGAACTGGCATGCATGCATCTATTAACAGTAAATCACCAGTCACTTGACATATCACTACATGTGAATTAAATTTTATTTAATTCACTTGAACTCTCACTAGTGCAACAATAAGTTACAACTAGTTAGATTGACTGTAACTCTATTAATTGAGTTAACTAATTTCGCATGCATTAAACTAACACACTAACTGCAACTTGGAATCTAAAAAAAATAGAATCACTCTACATTCCTCACCAACCACCCTCAACTCGAATTTCATGAGCTAGCTGAGTCTATCACACTCAGTTAACTATTACAAGTGATTATGAGATAATATTACAATTTATTGTCCAATTTATTTAAGGGATAAATAAATTTGACACATATTTCTTTCAATTTAATTAAGGAATAATTAAATCAAAAGCCTCGCATGGCAGCCATTTCTGGGTTCCATTTTCTGGATGTTGTTTCTGGATGCCAATTTCATTGTTTCTTGTTGCAAATTTGAACACTCCCTCTCAACAAGAAAATAATCAATCTGTCCTTATCTGGTACCTTTGGAATGTTCTTGCATGCAACACTTTTCTAGTGTTGTTCACACATGCAAATACCCTAAAACTGAATGGCCTCGAAACAACTAAGTCAGTATAATGCATCTGTCATCGAATTTGTCTGACTACTGCTTGCTACTGTACATGTCTACTGGACTCTCTGTGATGTTGACATTTGCATCCATGCACTCTGCACTACTGCTAACTCTGATCTGCGCTCTAGTATCTAACACCTGTCACTCTGATTTCTGTCCTCCTGACATCTAACTGCATCAATCTAGCTGATCCTTCCTGCTATTGTTGTACTGTGGGCTCCTCGTAGCTAGGTTTGATCCATGAGACACACCATCTCAACAGACTCTACCTAAATTTCTTCTTGGGATTAATTCTACACATCGCCCCACCTCACACCTAGAGGTATAGCTGCATGTACTCCCTCTACCTTTTTGGCTCGAAATTTCCCCCTCCTGAAGGTCTCTGCTTGAGTAGACTCTTCCACTTGATCTCCTCTCTGCTTCTCCAATTGTGGCTTTTCCACAACCTTCTGAGACTGCTTCTAAGGCTGCATATTAAGAGATAATGGCTCCCTCTCAACCACCAAGTCATTAACCATTGATTTTCTCCTCAAAGCCTTGCATGCATCCTCAACCTCGAGAGCATACAGGTTCTTGACTCTTGAACCGATCTGCTTCACCTGTCTCATGGCTATGTGTTTAAGGAAAAAAATTCAATTTTTAAACATCACTTTATAACCATGATCTTCCAATACCGCTACGGAGACAAGATTCTTCTTTAGGCCTGGAACATACAAAAAATCTGCTAGTCTGAGATGAGATCCATTCTCCCTCTTAAAAGTAACTGTACCTATGTTGATCACGCTATACCTCCCGTCATCTCCAAACTCTATGTTCTGCTGGAGTTCCTTCTCCTCCAAGTCACCGAAGAGATCTCTATCCCCCGTCATATGGAACGAGGCACCGCCGTCTAAATACCACATGAATCCCATTACACTGCTAGCCATGCATGAAATGGGAGTAAAATCAATCTCGAACTGTGAAGCCAATGCTTCACCTGCGAAAACTACAGGCTCCTTCTTGCTTTCCTTGTTCTGTGGACAATTAGTAGCATAGCGCCCATGCTCGTGAAAATGAAAACATATGATCTTGGACAAGTCTTTCTTGCGTGCTTCGCCTTGGGATTTATTTCCCTTGGCCTTATTTTCCTTACTGACCAAGGAAAAATATTCCTCGTCATTAGTCTTAGATGAGGATCCATCCCTAGTATTCCGCCTAAATTCTTCTTGTACCAAATCCGACCAAAGTTGCTCCCAATCTAGTAACTTCTCCCTCCCATTCATCGAGTCCTGGTAACTATGCTAGCTATTGGGAAGGCCTAGAATTGCTAGGCTCACCAAGTCATCATCTGCTATGGTCACACCAACACTTCCAAGCTCATCTCTACATTGAATGAACTTCGCCAAGTATGTTGTTACTGTCTCACCCTCCTCCTTCTTGATTTTCCTGAGCTTGTCCTTCAGTGCCAACTTCCTTTGGTCATTGTTGTTCTAAAATAGATCTGTGAAGGCCTTTCGCATAGCATATGGAGTTGTCTTTCCATGGAGAATCGAGACAATGTGATCTCGAAATTCCTCTAATAAGATACACCTTTCCCTTGCTACCTTCTTTTGCCAAGCATCAAGAAGAGCGGTGTCTTCTACTGCAGGCTTGGGAATATCATTGTCCTCCAGAACTGCCTCCATTCTATCATTCCATGTGATATAATTAGAACTTCCCTCAAGTGCATATTCCAATATTAATCCATTGAAAGCCATCTTGATCCACTTTTTGCTCCAAAGAAAGTATCTGAAAGTTTGAGTACTGTTCTACACAAACTCAATTTCTTCTCCACTATTGAGATTCCTGGCACTTTGATACCATGTAGAAATTACACAGAAATATGTGTATACCAATGGATTCAATCTAATCATGCAATATTATAAAGAAATATACTGAATCCTTCTACAATTATTTGTGGTAAATAAACACAATCACACAATCATATCCAGTAAGAGAAAAAAAATCAATCCACAACACAAGATATTTTTCTACGAAAAGCAACCTGCTTAAAACCCCTCTATCTTTATTGTATAATGAACAAAGGAATCATGAAACAATACAATGCACTCTTCTCATAAGAGTCTACTGCACTCTACCAACTGCCTCACACTGATTAAGACAAAATAAACCAACACTTAGCCAATTTCCTGCCTCTGCTCAACCTTCCTTTCTTTTAAAATTCTAAGAACAATTGATCCCTATTAACTAGGAAATGCAACCTTCCAAAACTGCACAATACATCATGGGAAATCCTATGGTTTTCTAATTGTGCACCGACAATTTACTAATAATACAACTGATAGATAACATCCCTTTAACCTGTGTCTCAACTGGGTCTTCATCAAAACTGACATGCATGCAACTATTAATAGTAAATCATCAGTCACTTGATAGATTATTGCATGTGAATTAAATCTTATTTAATTCACTTGACCTCTCACTAGTGCAACAATCAGTTACAACTAGTTAGACTGGCTTTAACTCAGTTAATTGAGTTAACTAATTTCTCATGCATTAAACTAATACACTAACTACAACTTGGATTCTAGAACAAATAAAATCACTCTACATGCATCACCAACCACCCTCAACCTGAATTTCATGAGATAACTGAGTCTATCACACTCGGTTAACTATTAAAAGTGATTATGAGATAATATTACAATTTATTGTCCAATTTATTTAAGGGACACATGAATTTGACACATATTTATCTCAATTTAATTAAGGAATAATTAAATCAAAAGCCTCGCATGGTAGCCATTTCTGGGTGTGATTTTCTGGATGTTGTTTCTAGATGCCAATTTCACTATTTCTTGTTGCAAATTTCAACAGTTCTCTTGATACTACTTGAACCTATGTGATGTATCCCATAGAGGCTACAATAAAGATCCAACAGATGTTATAGAATCTTGCTAACCAATGCTAAACCCTGCTAAAAGGCAATGGTTTCCATTTTTCTCTTGATACTACTTGAAACTATGTGATGTAGCCTATAGAGGCTATAATAAAGATCCAATAGATGTTATAGAATCCTACTAACCAATTTTGTATTAATAATTTCTCCTCAAGTGGAAAGAGATGTTTTAAATTCATTAGAAGTGGGAGGAAGCGCAAGAAATATTTACAGTATATTTGACTGGAGACTAGCATTTATGGTCTGCAAGGGACTAAAAGTAAGCTACCATTATGGGTTAGTGCCAAAATATATCTAGATGTTATTGATTTTCATGTGTCCAAACATTTTAGCCACAATTGTGTAGGGGTTTCTGCTCATGTGAGCTTGAGTCTAGATTAGTTATTTCCCCTTAGAAGGAAATAGTTTCCATTGTTCTCTTGATACTACTTTAAACTTTGTGATGTAGCCCATAGAGGCTATAATAAAGATCCAATAGATGTTATGGAATCCTGCTAACGAGTGCTAAGCCCTGCTGAGGTCATTATAAAATAGTAAAATTTCCAGAGAAGAAAGAGTTGGGCTGTAGTTTTTTGGACAATGAGAAGAGAGTGTGTGCTTGGATACTTGGTGTGTAAATATCGTATGCCAAAAGTGAAGGTCTGAAAAAAATGAACTTGTATTCCTAAAAAAATTTCTATGCGATATGAATTCAAAAAGTTTTCTCTTCCATCAAAATTGATTCAAACTGTATTAAGTAATATATGAATCTTAAAGTTGTTGCAGAATGATCATAGTTTGTTGGTTTAATGTTTTTTGTCTTCAAATTTATTCAATATATTTTAATGATCTCTACCATCTGTTCAATCATACATGTTAATGAAAGAATTGTAAATTAATGTTATCCCACCCCCCTATATTAACTGGTAATATTTACTTATTTATTTATCTTAATCATAAAGGTAAAATTGAGAGTTAATGAGTGGATTAAACGTCAAGCACATGATAAAAAATATAACCTTGTCAAAAAGTGAAAAACACACATAACTCAGTCAAAAAAGTAAAAACCACACTTAACTGAGTGAAAAAATGAAAAACACACTACATTCATCTACATTTCTATCGACATATCTTTGCACTCTTTTGGTGCAAATGCTAGTTTATAAGAATGATTCACCCAAATTTTACAATATGAAATCATTTTACCTTAATAATCTCCAACATTATATAGAGAGAATATATAAAATCATTATAAATTTCAATAATTTTACAAATGCATCAATAAACATTTTATAGTTTGGATATTAGGGACTAGTGAGATTCACCAATATTTTTAAACTTCAAGATAATTTTCCATCCTTGAAATTTTCCATGATGTGGAGAATTTTTGTAATAACTCGTGTAACGGATTACCAATAATAAAGGATGGGTGGAGTGTCCACCCAAAACATTGGATGAATTATAAACCCATTACAGAGGTTATTTCAAAAATTCTCCACAATTTTAATTTTTTTAAGATAAATAAATAAATAAATAAATATATATATATATATATATATATATATAATCCTTTGCCATGAATTCAAGGATTTATTTTACCAATAAAGGTAAATAATACCATGATCAAGGGGCACTTATTCCAAGCTGAATGTTGGGAAAAATATCCTAGTGGGCATCACTTGTTATGTTTTATGGCTAAGGGGAAATTGGAAAAGGCAATGGATAAGGATTTGGAAAGGAAAAAAGGTATTTTTGGCCCATTATTTCCGAAAATAATGGAAATTAGGAGAAAATGAAGGTGAAAGGTAACAGATTGCATGTGAGGAAAATGAAGGAAAATAATGAAAAATTGAAGAAATTAGAGGCCTCTTAAAAAAAAATACTTCAGAGCATCAGTTGGTAGCATTTTGTGAGTTCAATTTTAGAATTAGTCTTAGAGAGGAAAAATCACCAAGAGGAGAAAGAAATAAAGGAAAGTAAATGAAAATCAATGAAATGAAAGGAAAAGCAAAGAAGGACAAGGAAAGAAAATAAAGGCAAGGATCAAGCAGCTTCAACATGAATACTTGCAGGTAACAAGTTGCATGTATGATTCTTAGTTGGTTTTCATGCATGGTATGTGCATATTGGTATTTGGTTCTTTTGATGTCATTGGCATGGATTTTTTTGGGTTTCGACATTGGATTTTAGCCTAGCCTTTCCATTTCCGAATAACCATGGTGTGAAGAGATTGTTCTCAGTTTTGATCTTTGGATTTCCAGAATATTTTTGATTCGAGTGAGGTGGTCTCAGGAAGATTCCCAAAGGCCTAGGAATCCATTGACTGGTAATGGTGGGATAAACAGTAAAGCTTGAGGGTGGAGACGAGAAAATTCCTCAAGGTGTTGGAGAAGAAATTCTGAGGCATCCAAGCTTGGTTTGGTTTTTTGATCTTAACACTAGTTTAGGTGTGATAATGGTATGTAGAGGGTGGAGGTGGTTTAACCTATGGATTCCCTTGGTTGTGTTTGGATTGGTTTATCCCATGAGATCCGACATTCATGCTTGGAATATGGCACGCGGGCGATTCCTTGAAGAGAGATCTTTCTTAATGACCAATCTATGGTTGGGTGGAATGTGAAAGTCCTAAACCCGGTCGATATTTACCTATGTTTAATAAAAGCTAAGTTACTCTTGCTTTGGATGAGGAAATATATTAGTTAATATGTGTCTTTAATGGTTGTTTTGTTATTTTTATTTACATGGTTATATGTTGGTTATAAGCATGGTTTTATGATAGATATTAGTCATGGTTATGTTCATGTTTTCATTTATAACTAAATAAATAATTAATGCAAAATCTAATTGGTGTTATGACAACTAATGTGAGAAGGCAGTGACCCTTCTTATTAAACCTTAGAAAATTTTTCAGACCCTTATGTTAAAACTTTTATTCACGACCTGTAGGTTGTATATTCTCCAAGTGTTTGACAAAATGTCAATCCTAGTTTGGGATGGTCATGTTAAGTCTTGGTTTCAGGTTTAGGTTTACAAGAATTATTCCTATGTCATGTATCAACTCTAGAAGTTTCATTGAGTTCTGGGTAGATACCCAAGTCTTGGCCCTGAAAAAATGGCATAGAATTCAGGATCTCTGGCATAGAACTGAGCAAAAAGTCCATAGTCGCATGGTTGTAGGCTCATGCGTGCAACTGGAAACCCATAGGTGCATGGAGGCCTTGGAAAGGGAGTGACTGGGGCTCTAGGTGAAGGAAAAAGTGAGTTTTCTAAGGGGTTGGGTTACTCTTGGAGGTCATGTGGCACCTGAGAGAAGTCAATAAGGTCTTAAGTTGTTGACTCCATTTCCTTAAGGTCACCTAGGAGTTCAAGTCTTATCATAGTGACCCTAATCTCATGTTTACCCCATGCAAGTTGATTAAAGTGGGTAAATGTGGGAGGAGGCGGTTACACGGTAGTATCAGAGCCGATTGTGCTCTCTTTGGGTCATATTTGATACCACAGGGTGGTATCAGAGAATGGTTTCACTATCTTTTGGTAATGTATGATGTTGTTAAGGTTATGGTTATCATGCATGGGATCATGGTATATAATTGGTATGGTCATGCATGATGTTGTTGTGATGTTATGTTATTACATGGGTATGTTTATGATTATACATTTACATGCTAATGTGGACTGAACTTGCAAATGAGATAAGCCTCCCTTGAACATCACCAAGGTATGGATTTGTTTTGGTATCTATTTGGATTATCTGACATGGTATACTTGTAGGAAGAAGAGAACCCAAGATGACAAGAAAAATGGTAGACTACATTTCATGTGACACTTCCTATAGATCAGTTGGGAAGAAAGGAGAAGAGTATTCTCTTGGTATAGAAGATACATTGAGGAGCTTGAGGGAAGATATCAAAAGTTGCAAAGCAGATAATGACAAGTTGGTTGAGGCTCAGGAAAGACTTGCAATGGCTCAATGTAAGTAGGTAGAGGTTAATACAACAATCCTTTGAAGCTTGTCAGAATTGTAGAAACAGGTACAATTGAGAATGAGTCAAGAGGAGGAAGAAAAAACAAATGGAACCTATGGTAGCAGATCTCGGTCCGAATACAAATTGGATAGAGGGAACACAATCAGAGGTGGAAGATCACTGGATACACTTGACATGATGACTCGTATGTACAGGTATCATTCTAGTTCCTCATCCAAGAGGCATCACCATAATCATTACCGTCATCATCCTTATAGGAGGAGGGAGTATTTACCTGAGGAGTTCAAGAAGGTGAAGCCTCCTACATTGGATGGAGAGATGAAGAAGTCATAAGATGTAGAGGCAAGGTTGCTTGGAATGAAGAAATTATTTATATTGCATAATTATTCATAGAATATGAAAGCCAAGATAGCCACCTTCAGTCCTAAAGGGAAAAAAGTTATATGGTGGGAAGAGTGAAGAATATCAAGGGAATTCGGTGTAGAAATATCTCTCTGATACCATGTAGAAAATATACCAATTCAAACTAATCTTGTGATGTACTAAAAAAAGATACATAATCCTTATACAATATTTGTGGAATACAAAACATGATCATTCAATCACATAAACAAGTAAGAGAAAGAGACAATAATCACACAACACAAGATGTTATTGGGGAAAGAAACTGCTCAAAACCCCTATGTCTATATTTTGTATCAAGTCAAGGAATCATGAAACAATATAATGCTTAATCTCTCATGAGATTATCCAATGCTTTGCCAACCATCTCACACTGATCTAGGAAAAATCGGTCTAGTACTTTATTAATTATCAACTTTCCTTCAGTATACCTTGCTCACACAATTCCTAGGGAATTAGCTCCCTATTAAATAGGAAAAATAGTCTTCCTTGATTGTGCAATGCATCATGGCATCCCAATGACTCTATCATTGCACATGGGAAATTTTGTATAAATACAACTGACACTTATGTTCCCTTTAAATTTTGTCTCAACTGGGTGTTCCTCAGAACTAATATGAATGGAGCTATTAATAGCAAATTATCAATTAATTGATTTATCACTCATTGTGAATTAAATCTAATTTAATTCACTGGATTTAATTCAATTCACTGTACTTCTCACTAGCTCATCTGTCATTTAGAACTAGTTAAACTGATTATAACTCAATAAGTTGAGTTAACTCATTCACACCACACACCCATTGATGCATCAACTGCAACTAGACCCCAAAAATATTAGAATCCCTCTACATGCCTCATATTAGACCCTCAACTTGAATTTCTTGAGCTAACTTGGTCATCATGACTTAGTTAACTAATACAAGTTTTTATGAGATGAAATTACAATTTATTTAAGGGAAAAATAAGTTAGATGCTTCACATTCCACGACCAAACATTCTGGTGCATAAAAAATTCCACATTCTTGGTGCATCAAGATTCCATGGCCTTTGTGGGTGGATTTTTTGTCCTTTCTGGTTGCCAATTTCACTGTTTCTTGTTGAAAATTTCAACACTCCCTCTCAACAAGAAAGGAATTCAATCTATCCTGATCCAGTACCTTTGGAATGTTCTGCATGCAACACTTCTCTACTATTGTTTTCGCTTGCAACTCTTGAAACTGAATAGCCTCTGAACAACTGAATCACTATAATGAATCTGTCATTAGAGTCTTCTGACTACTGCTAGCTACCGCACCTGTCTACTGGACTCTCTGCGTTGCTGCTGACATCTGCATCTGTTTCCTCTGCACTACTTCCAACTCTGATATAGGCTCCAGTATTTGACATTTTTCACTTTGATTTTTGTCTTCCTAACATCTGACTGCATCAATCCAACCGATCCTTCCTTCTGCTGCGGTATTGTGGTCTCCTCATAGCCAGGTTTGATCCATGAGACACACCATCTCAGTGGACCCTGCCCAAATTTCTTCCTGGGATTATATCTACACATTGCCCCACCTCTCACCTAGAGGTATAGTTGCATGTACTCCATCTACCCATCGGGCTCGAAATTTCTCCCTATTAGAGGTCTCTTCTTGAGTGGACACCTCCACTCAGTCTCCTCTCTGCTTCTCCAATTTGGTTGCTCCACAACCTTTCAAGACTGCTTCTGAGGCTGCATGTTGAGAGATAATTTCTCCCTCTCAACCACCAAGTCACTAAACACTACTTTTCTCCTCAAAGCTTTGCATGCATCCTCGACCTCGAGAGCATACAAGTTCTTGACTCTTACACCGATCTATTTCACTCGTCTCGTGGCAATGTGTGACTCTAAGGAACACCTTTCCTTTTCTAAATATGAAATCATAACAATGGTCTTCCAATATCGCTATGGAGACAAGATTCTTCCTTAGGCCTGGAACATACAAAACATCTACCAGTCTGAGAGGGGAGCCAGACTCCCTCTGAAAGGTAATTGTACCTATGCCGGTTGTGCTATACCTCCCGTCATCTCAAAACTCTATGTTCTGTTGGAGGTCCTTCTTCTCCAAGTAACTGAAGAGATCTATATTCCCCATCATATGGAATGAGGCACCGCTGTCTAGATACCACATGCATCCCATTACACTGTTAGCCATGCATGCAATGAGAGTAAAATCAAGCTCGAACTGTGAAACCAACGCTTCACCCGCTGCAAACCACATGCTATTTCTTTCTTGCATTATTTTTGGAAAATTTACAGCATAGTGATCGTGCTCGTGACAGTGAAAACAATTTATATTGGACAAGTATTTCTTGCCCTCTTAACCTTGGGACTTCTTTCCCTTGGATTTCTTTCCTTTTCTGACAAATACACAATCTTCTTCTTTGTCTTTGCCGGAGGTCCCGTCTCTGGTGTTCTGCCTTATTTCTTTTATTACCAAGTTGTACCACAAATGCTCCCAATTTAGTAACTTCTCTCTCCCATTCACAGAGTCCTGGTAACTATGCCAACCCTTGGGAAGGCCTAGAAGTGCTAGGCTCACCAAATCATCCTCGGCTACAGTCACACCAACACTTCCAAGCTCATCTCGACATTGAGTGAACTTTGACAAGTATGTTGGTATCATCTCACCCTCCTCCATATGGATCTTTCCCTCAAGAGAATATTCGAGTCTCAAGCCATTGAAATATATCTTGATCTACTACTAGATCCTGAAGAATAAATCTGCAAATTTGAACATGTTCAAGATAAACTCAATTTCTTCTCTTCTATTGTGATTCCTCGCACTTTGATACCATGTAGAAATATCTCTCTGATACCATAACATAGTTACCGATAAAACATGAACTATTACTTCAAAACAAGAACTCTAACAAAACAACCATGAAAAAACAACCCGAAAACAAAAAGTTGTATTTTATTTATTTATTTATTTTTAATTTTATTATTTTAATTTTATTTTTATTATTTTTATTATTTTTTATAATTTATTTATTTATTTTTTCCAAGTAAATTGTCAACATTTTTTAAAAATGGAAGTAAAAGGCAATATTTTTTTGTGCAAAAAACACTTCGAAAATGAAAAGTTGTATTATGGAATAACCTTTTCTTTTCTTTTTTTCTCTTTTTTTCAAGGTAAATTTTCAACATTTTTTAAAAATGGAAGTAAAAGGCAATTTTTTTTGTGCAAAAAACACGAAAACAGAAAGTGTTGAAACAAAAATTTTAGAATAATAAAAAATTATATTAAAAAAAATGAAAAAACATTTTAAATAATTGAAAAAAAAATTCATTATATTTTTTTAAATTAAAAAATAAAAAGAAAGGAAAAAGATAATAAAAAAAAAATACATTTAATATATATATATATATATATATATATATATATATATATATATATATATATATATTTAAAAAATAAAAACAAAAATTTATTAAATTAAAAACAAAAAAATTTAAATTTTAAAATATATATATTTTTTAAATACAATAAATTTTAATTAAAAAAAAAACATTATTTAAATTAAAATAAAAAAAATCTAAAAATATATATATTACATTTTATTAAATTAAAATAAAAGATAAAATTTAATAAATAAATGGATATATAAATACATTTTATAATAGAAAATAAAATTTAAAAAAAAATCCAAATAAAAAACACTTTTAAAATGAGAATTTAAAAAAAATTAAAAATAAATTAAAAATGGAAAATGGAAAAAAATTTAAATTAAAAAAAATTAAAATCAAATTAATTTAAAAAAAACTAATTTAAAATACAAAATTTAATTTAAATAAAGAATATTAAATTTTATGTAATTAAAAAAAACAAATTAAAAAAAAACAATATTTAAAAAAAATATATTAAATTTCATTAAATTAAATTAAAATAATTAATAGTAAATTTAATAATTAAAAAAAACTTAAAAAATTAAAATAAAATATGAAATTAAATTAAAAAACAAATATGAAATTTCATAAATAATATTAAAAAAATATAAAAAAAATATATTATAATTTAATAAAAAAAAATCGAATTAAAAAAAAAAAAAAACAATTTAATAAAGAAATAATTCGAATTAAAAAAAATCAATTTAATTTTATAAAAAAATGTGATTGCGTCGCCCAACACGTCCCCGCCCGCTCAGCGGTCGGCCCGTTTTCACCTGGGCAACACAATGCTTTTTTTTTTTTATAATTAAATTACATTTTTTTTTATTTGATTTTTTTTAATTAAATTTTAATAATTTTTTTTATTGATATTATTTATTAAATTGAATATTTGTTTTTTTAATTTAATTTAAAATTTTAGTTTAATTTTTTAAATTTTTTTATTAAATTTAATATTTGTTTTGTTTTTTTAATTTAATATTTTAAGTTTTTTTTTTTTAGTTTATATATATATATATATATATATATATATATATATATATATATATATATAATTTTTAAAATGGTTTAATTTAAAAAAATAGATTTTTGTTTTTTATTTAATTATTTGATTTTTTTTCAGTTTTTTTTTTTAATCTTAATTTTTTTATTTTAATTTTATTTTAATTTTAATTTTTTTTTTTTAATTTAATTTTTTTAATATTTTAAAATTTTTACTTTTATTTTTTTCTTTATTTAAATTTAAATTATTTTTTAGTTTTCTATTTTAATTTTAATTTTTTTTAAATTTTCTATTTTAATTATTTTTTTAATTATATGGTTTTTTTAATAACTTAGAAAATTTTCTTTTTGATTTTTTTTTTTTAATTTTTGTTCTTTTTCTTTGAATTTTTTTTTTTTTGAAATTTTCCCCATTTTTTATTTAATTTTTGAAATTTTTTGTGTTTCTTTTGTTCTGTTTATTTATTTTGGTTTAAATTTTTTATTTTTACAAGTTAATTTTGTTTCTTTTTTACATTTTTTTGGTTTTTTATTATTTTTTTTATATTTTTTTATATTTGAGTTTTTTTTGTCATGTTTTTCTTAATTTATTTTTATGTTTTATTACCAACATGAAAATCACCATTCTAAAAAAAATGGTTGATGCTGCATCAACACTTTTGAAAATTAACATGAAAATCACTAACATTTTAAAACAAATGTTCATACTTCATAAATTAAAAATTTAAAGTGTAAAAAATATGCTCCAAAAACAAAAAGGTGATTCTGCATCACCACTTTTCAAAATCGGGTGCTTTTTTTCTACCTCAAAAAAGTAGGTACCAGTTCAGTTACCTATTTGATCAGTAACTATGTTCCGTGTATAAAATCTACCAACGAGATTCAAATTGATCTTGTGATGTACTAAAACAAGATAGTGAATCTTTCTACAATATTTGCGGAATACAAAAAGCGATCGCTCAATCACATAAACAAGAAAGAGAAAGAGACAATCAATCACACAATACAAGATGTTCTTGGGGAAAGCAATTGCTCAAAACCCCTCTATCTATATTGTGTATTAAGTCAAGGAATCACGAAACAATACAATCCTTAATCTCTCATGAGATTCTCCAACACTCTGCCAATTGTCTCACACTGGTCTAGGAAAACTCAGTCTAGTACTTAGCCAACTATCAACCTTCCTTCAACATACCTTGCTAACGTAATTCCTAGGAAATTAACTCCCTATTAAATAGGAAAAATAACCTTCCTTGATTTCACAATGCATGATGGCATCCCAATGACTCTATAATTGCACATGGGAAATTTTCTATAAATACAACTGATAGTTATGTTCCCTTTAACTTTTCTCTCAACTGGGTCTTCCTCAGAATTGACTTGCATGCAACTATTAATAACGAATTATCAGTTAACTGGTTGATCACTCATTGTGAATTAAATCTAATTTAATTCATTGTACCTCTCACTATCTCATCTCTCAGTTAGAACTAATTAAATTGGTTATATCTCAATAAGTTGAATTAACTCACTCACACCACACATCCATTGATGCATCAATTGCAATCAGACCCCCAAATATTAGAATCCCTCTACATGCCTCATCTTAGACCCTCAACTCGAATTTATTGAGCTAACTGAGTCATCATGACTTAGTTAACTGATACAAGTTGTTATGAGATGAAATTACAATTTATTGTCCAATTTATTTAAGGGAAAAATAAATTAGATGCTTCACATTCCATAACCAAAAATTCTGGTGCATAAAAAATTTCACATTCTTGGTGCATCAAGATTCCATGGCCTTTGTGGGTGCATTTTTTGTCCTTTTGGTTACCAATTTCACTGTTTCTTGTTGTAAATTTCAACATTAGGGAAGAATACTTCATTTGGGATGAATTCAAGAGGATAATCAAGAAGAAGTACATGTCGTAGAGGTATTATATGATAAAACTAAGGAGTTTTATGAGCTATAGATGGGTTCTATGATAGATGATGAATACACTAGCAAATCCTTGGAGTTGTTGAGGTATGTGCCATATCTCAAGGAGGAGAAGGCTAATATTCAGAGATTCATCAAGGGATTTCCAACATCATATAGAGACTGAATTGAGTTTGATGAGCCTAGATTGCTAGAGGAAGCCATCCGAAAATTGAATCATTTATATGAGCAGTCAAAGTGCAAATTTGAGCCTAACAGTGACTTGAAAGGAAATGCGCAAGTAAAAAGGAAATGGCCACCGAAGTGGGGAGAACCTCAAGATGCATGTGAGAAAGAAAATGTTGATCCTTACAAGAAGTTCAATGCAGTTGAAAAGGGATATGTGTCACATCTTGGAGAGTAGTAGACTAGAGGTGATAGTAGAGCACTATTGAAGTGTTTGATATGTGGAAAAAGTAATCATAAGAAGGATTGTCCATTGTACCAGGGAGGTAGGCCTTAGATATACAGTGCTCAGGAGGCATAGAAAGTTGGGGATGTTCGTCATAGAATTACTCATATTTATGCAGTTGTGGATAGCAGGTAGGTGGATCATTAGGAATCTATCATTAAGATGGATGGTAATATTTGTGATCAAGATATTTCTATTTTAATTGATCCTAGATCTAATTATAGTTATGTTAATCCTGACATGGTTGAAAAGTGTGGCTTAAAAAAATAAGTGAATGCAGAGTCTTGGTTGGTGCAGTTTGAACATACTTCCATTGGGATCATATAATATGATTTTGGGTATGGTCTAGTTGTATCTTCACAGGACTAAAGTAGATTTTTATGACAAGGCTATTGAGTTCCCGGATGATAATGGAGAAAGAGAATATTGCAGGGAAAGAAGAAGCCTACATCAGTGAGGATGGTCACAACTATGTAGGCTAAGCACAATTGCAGAAAATGGTGTGTGATGTTTGCCGTTCATATTTCTAGTGACAAGGGTAAGGATGTTGAGGATGCAAAAATATTTAAGAGGTACCCTGTATTGCAACAATTTTAGGATGTGTTTCCAATAGAGATTCTAGAGATGTCTCTCCACAGGGAAGTATACTTTTATATTGAGTTGGTGTCAGGGGCGACACTAACATCAAAGGCACCTTACAAGATGAGCACACAGGAGTTGGTCGAGCCAAAGTTTTAGTTGAAGGAAATGCTTGATAAGGGATACATTAGGCCAAGCGTATCACCTTGGGGTGCACTGCTGTTGTTCGTGAAGAAGAAGGATGGTGCTCTTAGATTGTGCATTTATTACAAGAAGATGAACAAGGTGATGATTAAGAACAATTACCCATTGTCAAGGATTGACGACTTGTTTGATTGGTTGAAGGGAGCATAAGTGTTCTCAAATATAGACTCGTGATAAGAATACCATCATGTATGCATCAAAGAAGAGGACATCTACAAGGTTGCCTTCATGACCAAGTATGGGAATAATTATGATTTTGTTGTAGTTCCATTCAATTTGACTAATGCTACAACTACTTTTATTTGTTTGATGAATAGTGTGTTGCATCATTATCTGGACAAGTTTGTTAATGTATTCATTGACGACATCTTGGTATATTCTAAGAATGAGGAAGAGTATATTGAGAATTTAGCGGCATTTTTGAGATTTCTAAGAGAGAATCAATTTTATGCTAATATTAGCACGTGCAATTTATTTCAGACAAAAGTACACTACTTGGGACATGTTGTTTCCAAGAATGGCATAAAAATAGATCCGAAGAAGATAAAGGCTATCATGGAATGGGCAGCTCCTAGAAATTTAGATGAAGTCAGATCATTCACGAGACTAGAAATTTACTACAGGAGGTTCATCATAAACTTCTCGCACATTGCATATCCTATTACATCATTGCAGAGAAAATGTAATAAGTTTGAATGGACAAAGAAGTGTACAACTAGTTTTGAGCAGTTGAAATAGTTGTTGACAAATGATCTAGTGTTAAAGATTGCAGATCTGGATAAAGAGTTTGTAGTATGTACAAATGATTGCAAGAGAGAGCTTGGTGGAGTCCTTATGCATGAGGGACAAGTGATGTGCTATGAGTCCAGGAAACTAAAGGAGCACGAGAAAAACTATGTGATTCATGATATTGAGTTGGAAGCTATTATTCATGCTTTGAATATGTGGAGACATTATCTTCTTGGCAGGAGGTTTGTGTTGATGAACGATCATAGTGGATCAAGATATCTATTTGAACAACCAAATTTGAATGCTAGGAAATCTAGATGGTTTTCTATGCTCATTTAGTTTGAATTTGAGATCACGTACATTAAGGGAAAGGAGAATAGAGTTGAAAATGCTCTCAATAGGAAAGTATAGTTGAACCATGTCACAACAGTGAGCTCATATGGGACATATTTATAGGATCAGATCTTATAGGCAAGACAACAGGATTACAGGTACATGGAGCTTATGCACAGGTTACAACATGATACAGGTGACCAGGATGTGAATTATAATCTTAAATAAGATGGCTTGGTGATATTTAGGGACATGGTCTATGTGTCGGATGACAGTGAAATCAAGAAATTTATCTTGAGAGAGTTTCATGTAAACATTAGAGGAAATTTCAGCCTAAAATTGCCCATGAAATTTTCATGTAATTTCCATGTCATAATATGTAAACTAATCAAAATTATTTAAATTTAAAAAGAGATACATGTAAATATTTTTTAGGGAAAAGAAGAAAACTAATTTTTTTAATTGTATTTTTGACTTATCTCCTTATAGGTTGTTGACGAGGAAGTTTGTCCGGCCAACAGCAGGGGATATCCCTGGTTAAAAGTCCCAACTATACTCTAAACCGTTTGGAATAGGGATCCCGTCCGGGGTGTGGGTCCGGCTATCGCCTAAGTCTCCTCTCCTTTGGTCTCAAAAGAACTCAATGAACCTGCGGACACACACTTGTTCAAATGATACAAGATACATGATTGACGAGTTAAACATGTATATAAAACTGTGCATAGCGAGACAAATAATAAAGCGTAAACGCCGAAGGAAGTGTTGTTAACAACACTTCAATGGGGTCATGCTTGTGGGTTGTTCTGACCACAAAAGAAACAATTCTTTATGGCGAAAACGCCCTTCACTTCCTGAAAGATAAAACAAATGCTAATAAACAAAGTCATTAAAATCCATTAAGAAATCGAAATGAACTGAACATCATTAATACAAGTACAGAGATCTATAATGCATAAATGATGCCGTTAAAAGCGCAACTTCATTAATCAAAATATGTTTGAAATTGTATAAGAAATACTCATAGTGTTCGCACAACAAAACACATCAGATCCAAAAGGAGTTTTAACAAGTATCTGTATTCATGTGCAAAAGAATGTTATCCTTCAATACAATGCTCTCTAACTCTTGAGTCCCAAAAAATCTCCTTTACAATCTTCCCGGAGGGAGTTTTATAGGCCAAAATTTGCCCTTTGGGCTTCCTAACTTTTCGCCTGCCCAACTGTTGAGTTGCCCTGCGACCTGACTGGGAGTTGCGACCTATGACCAAAATGTGAGGTGCGACCTGCAACCCAGCTGGGAAATGTGACCTGCGACCTACTGCCACCTTATCATGAGGATGTGCGCATGATCGTGAGGTCAGGGGCATTAACTTGTTGTCCTTTGAGGAAGTTCCGTCAAGCACGATAATCTATCGCTATGGGAGAAATCAAAGGAACTTCCTCTCTCAGCCGATGTAGACACTCCAAGGCATTTGGGATTAGAGTCTCTCTTTTCTGCGTGACCAGGTTGGACAGGGAGACGAGCTTGGTGTAGACCCAGACTAGTGTGACAAGAAACTTGCCCAGGTTCTCCTGTGATGCTGCAAGATCGGAAGTGGCAACGGCTTGCTTAATGGGCTACAAAAATGCCTGGATCTCCTGATCCACCTGTTCCCAAGTCTTCTCCTCGTCTAATGCACCCAGTGATGGAATGTGATGTAAGATGTGCATCGAATAGATGCCGCTGATCAGATGCTCGTATGCGGACATCACCTTATCTAGGTCCTTGGATAGCTTATCCTTGACTGCATCTTCATCCAGATCTGGACCTTGGCATCTTGTGTGTGGATCCAGTCTTTCTTTAAAAAGTTTTCAGGAGCCTGGGGGTATCGGACCACCCAATCTATCATTCTATCCAAGGCGGCTGAGGCTTCCTTCCGCTACTCGTTCCTCTGCTTGGTTTCTGTTTGGGCTCTCACCAAGGGGGAAACTGTTTATTTTATAGTAAAAATTTCCCCATAGACTTGTCTCATGGTGGCCTCTAATATATCTAACTGCCTTTGGATGGTGAGCAGCACTTCATTGATAGAGGCAGTTTTGTCTCAGAGTTGCTGAACCTCTTCTCTTAATGTTATATTTTCCTATTCTGCCCTTGCCTCCCTCTGCTCTACTTCTTGCAACCTATTATGTACAAAGAGGATCTCTCTGCTCATTCTGTTCACATTCTCCTTTGTGGCCGTGGCGAAAGTTGTGTTGGCCGATGCTATCATCACCAGGTTAGTCCTAGTGTCTAAGACTATGTCTTTCTCCATTGCAACTGTGGATGAGGCAGAAGGATTTCGCACCATGAATCTTCTTTTCTCCCGGCGGATCTTGAAGGAGAACTGATTGTATGTGAGCCTGGTAAGATCGAATACCTCCTCCTCCTGCCCTTCATAAGAACTCAGATCGAAGAGTGTAGCGCGTGTACTGACTGCAGGTACCTCAAGGGGAGGTAGCTCAGTTTGTGATCCTGCTCCCTGAGGAGATGCCTCGATGTTCTCTAGCATTTGATCCTCCTCTTCTTTCTTTTTCTTTTCTTCCTCTTCTTTTCGAAGGCGTTTGGCTTCTGCCTTTTCAAGTTCTCTCTTCTATCTACGTGCTGCTTCTATCGTTGCTTCTAGTTCAACTTTCGTTTTACGCTTAGCTACTGCTGCTTGCTCTGCTTTCTTCTAGTGTTCGGCTTCCACTTGATCTAATTCTTTCTTGAGTTGTTGTTCCGCCGCAGCCTCCGCCTCCTGCTCCTCCTTTTTTCTCTTGGCCTCTTTGGACTGCTTCTTCTTTTGCTCTGACCTTAGACTCTTCTTGCGCTTATCTTCATATTCCTTCATCTTCTTCTCCCTTTCTTGCTAGGCTTTGGCTTCTAGTTCCTTTTGCTGGGTAGAAGTGCTGTGCCCTATACTAGTTCGAGGCTTTTTAACTAGAGAAGAAGAAGTGCCTCCCAATTCACGGCTCCTGTCTTCCAATGTTTGGTCATCTGGGTCTTCTTGATCAGAGTATGCCCCCGGAGCAAGTTTCCAGTCTGCATTATACCAATTTCTTCTTTCATCTTCACCCGGGCATTCCGTGTGCTTGTAGTTCCATTTGAACTTAGCCCGTTTGCAGTGATCAGGGACTATTCTTTCTGGGTCATATGTCTGGTGGTCTAATGCCCCAAGGTGATAACTTTTCATCTCTTCTGCTTCTACCTCTACCTCCCTGAAATCTTTGACTGTGTAAGTACCGATAGTGAGGGGTAGAGTAGGCCACAGCTTCTTCTTACCTTTGGTCAGGACCCTAGAGAAACCGAAAGACATCTGGAAACAGACCTCTTGCATGAGCATTTTTTCTGTGATGTATCAAGGAATAGCATGGGGGCCTTGTACAAGCCAAAAAATCAAATGAATGTGTACTCAGCGAAAGGGAACCAATGCACAACCTTGCCTAGCATCACCATGGCTCGCCAAGACATGCAAGGAGTGTCTTGGCCGAATAATTTTCTATAAAGGGTTGGGATGAAAAATTGAGAGATCGGCTCTATGTCCTGCTTATATCTGGAATCCCAAAATACTTTGGTTTGTAAGTGGATTGCACGGGTCTGTTTTGGATCCCAGTTGTGCACCCATCCTTCAAAGTGGCACCTTGAAAAGACAACATCCAACAAATAAGAGGCCATGTAGAATTCAGAAGGCAATCCTTCATCTGGTACAAATGCCGAGGATATGTTTGTATGAAGGGAGGCCATCAGTATGTTGGCCCAGTTGAACTGGGTGCCGTGCACCATGACATACTCCATAAGGGTTGCCCATGTGCCGCTAAAGGTGGTGGCATCAAGGCACCCGTACAATCTACAAAGCATAACAGCCACCAATTTATATACTTTCCTAGGGCCTGCCACTGGATATTCTTGATCCTTCTTGACCTTGAATTTATCGGGCTCCTCCCACCATCCTTTTATAGTATCTACTATGGGGACTGCATGGGCGATGGCCCAATCTTTTGTAAAGTCCTCCTCCCTTTCAGGAAATGAATAGTAAACTTGAGCATCTGAGCCTTTGAGAGCTGCGAAAGCCTTGCCTTTGCTGTCCCTGATTACGAATTTCTTGGGGTCAGTGTTCTGTATAATCCAATCTATAACCTCCGCACATGGGAATATAGCCGGATGGGCACCTGCAAGATGGGGCTTTGACCTTTTGACATGTATGTATACTTCCCGATCAGGGAGGTCCTCTGGGAATTCCTGTCGAGCGAACTCCTGGTACACCCGGTACCACCGCATACTGTCCCCTTTGGAAAATGTGCATAGGGTATATCTGTGGTGGGGACATTGGTATGTCCATCTCTATGTCCTCTGCTTCCAGGCTCTTGCCCTTTTTCCGAGACACTGGAGGTCCCATGTCGCTTGAATCCGAGGGGACAGGGATACACTCTAAGTTTGCTTCGAATTCACCTGTCATGTTCATGAAAGAATCCCAGGATAAGAAAGATGCCATGATGATACAAAACTAGGTACAACTATTAATTATTTCAACAGGGGACACAGGTAGAGCTGAATTAGTGACCTGCGACTGGGTCGCAAGGTCGCAAAGGTCGCGATGTTGATATTCTTGGAGAATTTGTGACTTTGCGACTTTGTGACCAGGTCGTGAGGTCGCTGGGTCACTAGTTGCGAGAAAATGAAGGAAGTGCGACTTTGCGACCTTGCGACCAGGTCGCAGGTCGCTGGGTCGCAAATGTTACAAAACTTGACGGGAGAGCGACTATGCGACCTGCGACCGGGTTGCAAGGTCGCCAATTCGCGAAGTCGCAAGAAGACAGATTGAAGAGCGATTGGCGACCTGGCAACTCAGCGACTAGGTCGCAGGGTTGCACGGGTCGCAGGTCACGCTAGGGCTTGCCGGGGTTTTGGCGAGCGCCGCGCGGAGTCCTTTTCCCTCTAACTTGAAAATCATAAGGTTAAATGAGCCAAGACAGAGCAAGGGGAGAGCTTTTGGAGCAGGACACAGGCCATGAGAGTCTGGATGGGAACTGTGATAAGGTTAGGCAAGCAGGGTGAATGATAGAGCCAAAAGAAGGAGCCCTAAGTGTCAAATGAAAATAATGGCCAAGACAGGGGGCCATTTAAAAGCTGAGGAAAGGAATATTAGGCAAGAAAAATCATAAAAGGAAACAGCAGGAAGGAAACGACAACTTACCCGAGAAAATCGCGCGCCAGTCGACCTGTTAGAGGCATTTTTTTTCTATCTGTCAAACGTGCCTAATGCGACCTAGTGACCTTCTATATATAAAAAGGTCGCACGTGCGAGCCATTAATGAGGTCGCGGGTCACATTGCGCGGTGGTCTAAGAGATGTGCGACCTCGCGACCTTGTGACCTTGTGACCTCGGGGTCGCGGGGTTGCGATTTTCCGAAAATTCAAAATCTGTGACTCAGCGACTTAACCCTCCCGGATTTTAACTTAACTCTTCCTTATGCTCAAGGGGCTCAAAAAAATTTTAAAGTGAGAAATTTTGGAGGGTGTTGTAGAGGCTACAACATAGATTTACTCAAATTTCAAGTGTATACACTTGTTGGATGAAAAATTAAATTCCACATCCATCATGTACCCATTATGCATACTTTTGAGAAGACCCACCTTGATAAAAAATGCAGATACATTAAAAACGTGTTTCAACACGTTTTTTAATGTATCTGCAATTTTTATCAATGTGGGTCTTCTCAAAAGTATGCATAATGGGTAATCATTGGATGTGGAATTTAATTCTGCATCTAATGAGTGTATACACATGAAATTTGAGCAAACCTATAAGGAGATAAGCCGAAAATACAATTAAAAAAAGTAGTCTTCTTCTTTTCTCTCCAAAATTCATAACTCTTATTTTATTATTTAACTACTATTATATTATTTTTCTTTATGAGGCCAATTTTAGGCTTAAATTTCCTCTAATGAACATATTCACTTCACCCAGGATGTCAGAAGACATTGACAACAGTAAAGAAGTTATACTAATGGCTGAATGTGAAGAAGGAAGTGGAAGAGTTTGTGGCGAGATGTTTGGACTATCGGTAGGTTAAAGGAGAGTGTAACCATCGAAGTGGGTTACTTCAGCGTATTCTGATTCTAGAATGGAAATGGGAGGTCATTTCCATGGATTTCATTATAGGTCTTCCGAGGACATTGAGGTAAAATGATTCTATCATGGTTGTGGTATACATGATGAGCAAGGTAGCTTAATTCATTCCAGTGAATTCTACTTATTCATCCAGTGAGGTAGCACAGGTCTTCATCAAGGAGATTGTGAGATTTTATGGTGTTCCGAAGAAGATTTTGTCGGACAAGGATGCCAAGTTCACTTCCAAGTTATGGAAGGAGATGTTTACGAGATTGGGGACAAAGTTGGCCTTCAACATAGCTTATTATCCACAGACAAATGGAAAAACCAAGAGGGTCAATAGGATACTGAAGGATATGTTGAGGATGTGTGTCATGCATTAGAAGAGAAGATGGGAGGAGTACCTTGCATTGGTTAAATTTGCACACAAAAAAGGTTATCAAGAGTCACTGAGGATGAGTCCATTTGAGGCACTGTATGGGCATAGTTGTAACACTCCCATTAGCTAGAGGGATATAATGAACAAGGTACTTATTGGATCAAACATGTTGGAAAACATGGAACAAGAAATGTAGGTTATAAATAAAAATCTAAAGGAAACATAGGATATGTAGAAAAGCTATGCAGACCAACACAGGGCATTTAAGGAGTTTCAGATTGGGGATAATGTGTATTTGTGCATCAAGAACAAGAAGATCTCCTTGAGGATTGGATCATGTGTCAAGTTGGCATCACAGTATTGCGGGAACTTTGAGATCCTTAAGAGGATTGGAAAAATGGCCTACAGACTTGCACTGCCTCTAATAGTGAAATTCCACGACGTTTTTCATGTTTCATTGCTTACAATATATGTAAAGGATCTTGATCCTTTGTATTGCAGGTGGATCAAGAAAGGGAATTACAACAAAAAACACAATTCATATTGCAATGGAAACATCTCGTGCTCCAGAATAGAGAAATATTGCAGGTTAAGGTGCAGTGGAAGCACTGTGAGCCTAATGAAGCTACATGGGAGATGGATGATCATATGTGGGATATGTATCCTTCATTGTTTTCTGGTGAAGGAAAATGTGTTTTGTTATTTGTACATTTATGTATGGTTTCTACTGTAAATATTGAAATGAGAACAATTATAAAGCTCCAATAAGTGATATGGTTGTCATATTATCATGTTTGTCATGATGCTTTTGATTATGAGTAGGATGTTATTGTAAATACTCCAATGATATGGGTTTTAATGTTCCATATGTAATATGTTTTTGGTTTTCAACGGTTTTTCTAGGTATAGGGGTGGTTTAACACAGAGGATGGTGTTCCCCTAAGGAGGAGGGGTTTGTAACAACTCCAGGTTAAAATTTCATGTAATAAAAGTTAATAAAGGTAAAATAAGACCACAGGAAAGGGGCACTTATTCCAAGCTGAATGTTGGGAAAAATATCATGGTGAGAATCACTTGTTATGTTTTATGGCTAATGGGAAATTATAAAAGGCAATGGTTAAGGATTTGGAAAGAAAAAAAAGGTATTTTGGCACATTATATATGAAAATAATAGAAATTAGGAGAAAAGGAAGCTGAAAGGTCATAGGTTGCATGTGAGGACGAAAATGAAGGAAAATAATGGAAATATATAGAAATTAGAGGCCTCATCAATAAAAATACCTCAGAGCATCAGTTGGTAGCTTTTTGTCAGTTCAGTTTTAGAATTAGTCTCAGAGAGGAGAAAACATCAAGAGAAGAAAGAAAGCAAGGAAATGAAAGGAAATAAAAAGAAAAGAAGGACAAGGAAATAAAAGGAGGGCAAGGATCAAGCAGCTTCAACGAGAATACTTGCAGGTAACAAGTTGCATGCATGATTTCCTAGCTCGTTTTGACATGCATGGTTTGTGAATGTTGGAATTTGGTTCTTTTGTTGTCATTAGTATGGATTTTGTTGGGTTTCGACAGTGGATTTTAGCCTAGCCTTTCAATTTCGAGATAGTCATGGTGTGATGGGGTTTTTCTCGGTTTTGAGCTTTGGATTGCCGGAAGATTTTGGATCCGGGTGAGGCGGTCTCAGGAGAATTCCTAAAGGCCTAAGAATACCTTGAACGGTAATGGTGGGATACGCGGTAAAGCCTGAGGGTGGATACAAGAAAATTCCTCAAGGTATTGGTGAAGAAATTTTGAGTCATCCAAGCTTGGTTTGGTTTTGTGATATCGACATAGTTTTAGGTGTGAACATGGTATAGAGAGGGTGGAGGTGGTTTAACCTCTACATTCCCTTTTTTGTGTTTGGATTGGTTTATCCCATGAGATCTCACATTCGTGCTTGGAATATGGCATATGGGTGACTGGCTAAAGATATATTTGGCTCAGTTAATCTGTGGTTAGATAAAACGTGGAAGTTCCGAACCTGGTTGATATTTACCTATGTTAAATAAAATCTAAGTTCCTCTTGCTTTGGATGAGGAAATATACTAGTTATGATGTGGCTTTAATGGTTTTTCTCTTATTGTTATTTTCCTGGTTATATGTTGGTTATAATAATGGTTTTAAGACAGATCTTATTCATGGCTCTTTTCATGTTTTCACTCATAACTGAATAAATAATTAATGCAAGACCTAAATGGTGTTATGACAAATAATGTGAGAAGGTAGTGACCCTTCTTATTAAACCTCAGATAATTTTTCAGTCCTTATGTTCAGACTTGCATTCATGACCTATAGGTTCTATATTCACCAAGTGTTTGATAGAATGTCAGTCTCTGTTGGGGATGGCCAGTTCAAGTCTTGGTTTCATTTTTTGGTTTACAAGAATTGTTCCTATGTAATTTATCAACTCTGGAAGTTTCACTGAGTTCTGGGTAGAGACCTGAGTCTTGGCCCTGAAAAAGTGGCACAAAATTCAGAATCACTGGCATAAAACTGAGCATAAAATTCCATAGTCGCATGGAGGCAGGCTCATGTGTGCGACTGGGAATCCATAGTAGCATGGAGGCCTTGGAAAGGGAGGAACTCGGGCTCTAGTTTAGGGAAAAAGTGAGGTGTCTCAGGGGTTGGACACCTTGAGGGATTGGGTTACTCCTAGAGGTCTTGTTGAACCTGATATAATTAAGTAAGGTATCAAGTTCTCAACTCCATTTTCTTAAGGTAACCTAGGAGGTTGAGTCTTTTCATAGTGACCCTCAACACATGTTTACCTCAGGAAACTCAGTGAAAGTGGGTAAATGTGGGAGGAGACGATTACAAATTTTTGGAGCCTCTATTTACTGCCATGTCTCTAAATATTCGAGGAAGAAGCTTGAACCGACAATAAAGTTCGGATTTTTTGTGGGTTACACTAAAAATATACACAATTACCATGTGTACTTACCTTCCCTCAGAATGACAGTTGTGCGAATGGATGTAAGGTTTGATGAGGAGAAAGAAATGTGGTGCTCTCTTGAGAGGGAGATTTAGATCCCGCTAGAATAGTTCTTAGCTCCAAAGGAGGAGCCCTAAGATGAACCACGGGAAGTTATGGAGGACCCACAAATTGAGGAGCAAAGAGGAGGAAGAGTGGATACATCCACTCAAGAAAAACCCTCTAGAGAAGGGGTAAAAATAACCAGGGAAGTTGATAGATTGGTGCAATGATGCGAGGGAGAATGTGGGAGCTCCTTCAAATTTGTGTAGACAAAGGAGGTCACCCAAGAGGTACACTGGATACATGGCTCTAATCACTGAGCTTGTAGAGACTGAGCTATCCTATTTTGAGGAAGTAGTTGAGAAACCAATTTTGGTTGATGCAATGGTGGAAGGATATGAATCCATCATGAAGAAAAATGTTTGAGAAGTAGTCCCAAGACTAGAAGATAAATAAATTGTGGGTTCAATATAGATCGTCAATATTAAGAATGAAGTAGACGAAAGCATAGAGAAGTATAAGGTCATATTTGTGGCAAAAGGATTATCTGAAGTCGAGGGAATTGACTATGATGAAACTTTTTCTCTTGTAGCAAGGTATTCATCAATTAAATCAATTCTTTCATTGGTTGTGGAGATGGGGTGGAAGATCCACCAGATGGATGTAAAAAAAACATTTCTCAATGGTGTTATTGAGGAGGAAGTGTACATAGAGAAATCATAATGTTTTGAGTCATTTAATTGGGAGTCTCATGTGCACAGACTCAGGCAAGCATTATACGGTCTTAAATAAATAACCTAAGTTTAGTACACCATGATCGATAGTTATCTCACTAGATTGGGATTCACAAAAAGTGAAGCGGATGTGAACCTCTATCATATTTTGGTATAATAAAAATTGCTTATGATTTTTTTATATGTTGATAATTGTAACAGGTGATGAGAAGTTGATCAACTCTTGCAAGGAGGACCTTGCAAGGGAATTTGAGATGAAGGACATGGGTCTCATGCACTACTTCCTTGGGCTGGAAGTATGGAAAGGTGATGAGAATTTATTTGTGTCTCAAGGAAAGTATGCCACCGAGATACTGTAGAGATTTCTCTTGGAGAGTTGTAAACCCATGAAGACACCTCTAGTAACCAATTGGAGGAAGGAGAATGCCACTTTAGGTGAAGAGGTGGATGCTACCATTTAACTGAAGCTAGTGGGTTCACTGATGTATCTTATGAACACACGACCATATATGTGCTATGAAGTCAATCAACTGAGCCAAGCTATAGTTAGACTAAACAAATTGTATTGAAAGGCAATTAAGCATGTTTTATGGTACCTCAAAGGCACTAACTAGTATGGAGGTTAGTATGGATTATGGTACAGATAGATAGAGGGAGTGAAGCTATGTGGCTTCGCAAATGTAGATTGGGCAAGGAGTCTGTCCTAGCGAAAGAGTACATCAGGTGGAGTTTTCAGTGTTGGATCCACAGTAGTTTCTTGGTACAAAGGAAGTAGATATCTGTGGTGCTCAGCTCGAAAGAAGCATAATACATGGTTTCAAGTCAAGCAACATGTGAGGCAATATGGATGAGAAAGATACTTGTGGGACAGTTTGGTTAGATGATGGATCCAATTGTGATGTATTGTGATAATCAGAGTTGCATTAAGCCCCCTAAGAATATGGTATTTCACGATCAATCCAAGCATATAGATATCTAATATCATCATTTATGATATTGTGTGTAGAGGAAGATAATGTTGTTACAATACATTCTGATAGAGGAACAATATTTTGACATCTTGATAAAGGCTTTGTTAAGAGGGAATTTTGAATTCCACAGGTGCAGGATAGGGGTGATTGATAATCCCTTTCTTGCTAAAAGGGAGTGTTGAGAAGTGGAGCAAGAAAGTCCTAATTTGACTTTTCCTTGGTCAATTGAGAAAATTAAAATTTTCTCATCAACAAACATGGAGGAATTTAAGTGAGGTGACATGGATATTGTCACTCAGTTAACTCAGTAAATTCGATTCATAGGGCTTGGAGTTTAGTTAAGCCTGTGTGATTGCTAAATTTTAGTAATCAAGGTCAGTTATTTCCAATTATGTTCAATTAAACTAGTTCAAATAGTTAATGGAATTGTTCAATGGGATATTAGTCTAACTCAGTGATCATATAGTTAACTGATCAATCAACCCAAAATAGCTAGTGCATGCAAGGAATTCGAGTTCCTCACCTGTGGTGGAGATTCCAAGGTAGTGTAACAAGAAATTGTAAACTATTTTGAGTGTACAAGTGTTTCATACATGATCAATCCTTGGGAATTGTGCAATAAATTGGAGGAAAATTCCTAAAAAATAGGGGATAATTCCCCAATATTTTTGCAAGGAAATAAAGGCTCAAGCAAGGGAAAAAATTGACCTTGTACGTTGTGCTCTGAGTGGGAAGGAAAATTTAATACATTCTCTATTCATCTGATTAATGCAAAGAGGCTTTAGGAGTTTTTCCTAGTTGGGGTTTCCCTAGAAAAAAATAGTGCATGTGTGGTTTTTCTTATTGCATGTTTGAGATTGCTGTTCTAAATTGTGAATCAATTTCCGTAGCGTAGAGTAGAATTGTGTCTCTTGATTTATATTAAATTTCTTGATCAGTTGCAACTCTGTCACCATATCTCTACAATTATTTCATGACACATCTAATATTGCTAAAAAAATTGTAATGCATTTCATATGACACTTGTTTATATGATTTTTTAATTAATAAATTTAATTAAAAGAATAAAAAAGGACATAAATACCTTGGAGATAAATCTCAATGTTTGATTTGTGAATACTACTATGAATATTCTAAAATATTCCATGGAGATCAAATCCCTACCATCCACCTAATCATTATTGATAATTAAATTAAAATTCTAAATACCCTATTCCAAAATAAACATACTTACCAACATAATTAATAATTTAAAACAATATATATATTATTTAAATGGGATTTTTAAATATTTTAATGCTAATCATATATATAATTATTTTAGATTAAATTTTACATTAAAATATTTAAAAATGTAATTTAAATAAAACCATAAAGAATGAATTTAGGTAATCCCTTTTACTAATAAATATATAAAATTGGGATGTTATGGCAAGTCCCGAAGTAAAAATGTAGCGAAGCGGTGGAAACCCCTCTAGTCTAGGGTTTTTTGAAGCTGTGACTGCCGAAAAGATTTGGGTCGGGCTGGGTGGGGGCTTTTGGCTCTGTCCAAGGAATAATGACTCCCACCTTTCATGGGTACGGGAGGGAGACAATTTGGTTTTCAATGGCGGGGCGACGATGGAAAAGGCGATGCCTCCTGTGTTCCCCTATTTTCAAGCTCCACTATCGCTGACACAAAACTAGATCCCTTCTCCTAAGGACGATTATGGAAGGGGGATGAAGAGGGGTTTCTGGGCTAAGAAGTCTAGCAATCGGGTGGCCGAAAGACAAAGGATTTCTACCTCCTGACGCCGTAGTTTTCAGTTTTCGATGTCTTCCTCTCCTGTGGAGTGTCAGGTGTTATATGTGGGGTTGTTGGCATCTGTAGGTTTTGGTGAAGGCAAAGTTTGCTTGGAAAAACCTATTATGCAAGTGATTGGTCTTCCTCCTGGGGGCACACACTTCGTACGCGTGGATGGAGGACGTTGTTGCCTGTCGGCCATGGGTTTTTTCTTCCCGAAGCCTGGCCTCCTCTGCGCTGGCATGGATTCTTCCGACCTACACAATCAGGGTTAACGACCCCCTGTATTTGGTATTTCTCTCATCTGTCCCATTCTGCATCTCATTTTTTAGGAATATTGAAGCTAGGGGTCTGTCAAGGGGGAGGGAGGCTTGGGGGAAGGCCCCGTTTCCTCCTCCTCTGTTGCTGCTATGGCGTGAGGCAGTGTCCACATTTTACTATTTCATGACAGTTGGAATTACGATCCCTAGGCTAGTTTCAGCCCCTGCTGGTTTCAACCCCTACTGGTGCTCTTTACCCTCAAGGGACATGTACTTACTTTCCTTGTAGTGGTTATGGCGGTGTGAGCTTTGCTTCACAACCTCATTTCCAAATCTTCATTAAGTCCATAGATGGGAAGATAATCAGTTTATGGGTGAGGGACTCTGAGATGGTAGCTAAGATGATATCAAAAATGCAGTCTTCCATAGGCATCCCACCCCAAATGCTATGCCTGATTTTCTTAAGAAGATACAAGAAATATCTAACTTAAATGAAAACCACATTCACAGAAACTCCACTATCTTCTTGAACCTAATACTCAGAGGTGGAGCTTTAGGATCTACATCAACTAATAAAGCAACAGCAACAGGAAAATGAATGCCCTCCTTCAAGGATATCTTGAGAGGGAAAGCCCCTACACAAGGGAAAAAAAATTCCATATCTGTCATTACCAAGACCATACATAGTAGAAAAAACAGAGAAAATCCTTGATCTGGCAATAGAAATACCAGAGGTAACCAGGCTGTTTGATGCATTACAATCAAAAGATGTTATATGCTATTTTAATGGATACTGGCCAAAACCTGAAGAGTTACACGCATGGATACACCAAAACTGGACCCAGAACTGTGATATTTACCTCTGTGCTAAAGGTTTCTTCGTGGTTCAATTTGATAATGTAGAAGAATACAACTTTGCCACTATGGAAGGCCCATGGTTCTGGGGAAGAGAAGGCCTCTTTGTAACCCCATGCTTCCCAAGAGTTGATGCAAATACCAAGGTGGTTACAAAAATGCCTATGTGGGCGAGGTTACACAATCTACTACTCCCGTTCTGGCACCATCAGGTCCTAGAAAACATCGGGAACTCTCTTGGACGGTTCATTAAGTTGGACTGAGAGAGAATGGACAGAGGGATTTTCACTTTCGCACATATCTGCGTGGAGATGGACCTAAGTAAGGGCCTACCAGACAACATAAATCTAGTTCAAAAAGAACTTAAGTGGTCACAATAATTAGATTTCGAAAACACAACATTCAGATGCAGAGTGTGCCACCAAAATGGGAACTTACAAAGCACCTACACTTTTTCCAAGGAAAAAACAACCAAGAAGCCACTAAAGAAGAAAGGATGGAATTTTCCAGATATGCAACTGTCAGATGAAGAAGAAGAAGAAATAGAAGGAAACCAGAGACAAACAGAAACAAAAAACTAGTAGAAGAATCAACAAGACTCTCAAGAGAAGGTAGTAGGAAAGATGGAAGAACAAAAGGAAATCGTTATGAAGACATCTTCGCCTACAATTTCGGATCCCCTACAGGATGAGCATATGGGTGATCGAGGTGTGATTGGCACCAAGCAAGCACCCATATCTAAAAGTTCTGACTCAGAAAAAGAAGTACAACTCCCCTCCAGCATGGAGTTGGCCATTATTCATTCTGCTTCTTCACTGGATGGTTTGGAAAAAGTTCAAAAGAAAAAAGGAAAAAAAGACAAGTCCACTGTTTTTGGCATTTTATAACTGTGAGCTCTTATTCCTACCCAAGCCCTGTTTCCACAGGGGGATACTCTCATATGGAATGCTATGACATCTATGATGTAAATTTTTGTAATATTTTATCAAAAGTTCAATTTTTTCTCAAGAATCCCCCTCTCCTATTATTGTATTTGTTTTTTTTTTAAATGAATAAATGAAAAAATTGAATATAGTTTTATTTATTTTTTAAATTAAAAAAATAGAACAGGTTTTATTGTTTTATTAATTTCTAATTTTCTTACATGTCATTTTAAAATGTAGCTTCGGTCTTATGGAATCCATCCAAAACCAAACTCAAAAGAAAATATAATGTAAAATTTACAATGCCACTACATTCACTACTCTCATAATAGTTGAGTCTAAGAATGATCATGAATGTTCTTCAAGGTCGCCAATTCCAATTATGGGGGATTTGCAATGTTAGCTTCTTACTTATCACTAATATAGTGATATTATTAATGGAAATATTTGTTCCCACTCATTGAAAAAGCAAAGACCATGGATGTGTCTCTTGCATCACCATTTGAGGGATGAGTTGGCACTGCATGTGGTTGAGTTAATCCGAAGGAGTTGATTTAGTTGCATGTTATCTATCTTGAGAGCTAAAAAAATTTTAGATCCTCTAAAATATTTTGGATCTTGCCATCCTTGGATCTTGTTCTTGGCCTCTAGAGGGGGAGAGAGTTCTTGAGAAGGGAAGACATTTTTGAGATGACGAAGCTGTTGACATATCCTGTAATAGAAAAATTCCTTTCCATTGTCCACTAACTACAAATAAATAAATCCCTTCTAATTGACGAGGAGTTTGTGTAACAAACCTTTGCTAAGATCTATTTAAACACATTCGAGAAAAGGTTACAATACCCCTCTCAAGCTTGTCTGTAATGAAAAAAGTAGAAAATAAGATATTAGCTAAGATATACAAATGTAGCCATGTAGAGGCATATTAGAGAGTCTTACCCAAATTGCAGTGGCCGAAGCTGACATAGAAAGAAGATTAAAGCTAAGATACCATGGCTTGTAGTAAAGCCCAAAATGACCTCAAAACAAAGGTCATTAATAAAAAACCCTTTGATAATCATGAAATATTTGAAATACACCACATAGAAACTCTTCAAACAAAAAAACAGATCTATATTCGAGGACTTGGTTTAACACACCCATTCCTAAAGCACAGATGTTGATGGTCATAACCTATTAAAATGAAAAATAATGGAATGCTATAAATAATCTATGCAAGAATAATCAAATTAAGGATGATACACTTTGATATTTGGAATATCTTCTGCCTAGTCCACAATGAAAGCTAGCCCTGAGAGCTCTTTGGGAGTCATAAGTGAGAGCCCTAGCTTAAGGACATCCTTAATTGATTTAGACTAGGTAGAGGAAACACCCTACCCTTTGGCTCCATCATTTAATCTTGAAACTAGGAAGATTGAAGCATCCTTAGCAATGCCATAATCTCTGAGAGAAATCCCTTCGTGAAGTTGTATGTAGGAGCCGCAAAAGCACAAAATGCCATAATCTGAGTGAACTCCCTTCGTGAAGTTTCCTACCTTTATATGTAGGAGCCGTAAAATGACAAAGAGGATTCCTATCTAAATTCTGGCAACAAGCATAGAGACAAGATCATCAACTTTTACTTCTCCCTTACTTACTAGATCCACAACAAAAACAATGAGAATTTTTTTTTTTGGACAAAATGATAATGTTTAATTAAATATAATTAATATTGATAAAAAACAAATAATGTAAAAATTATATCATCAAAATTAAAAGAATCTATACTTCTTATGTTCAAAATAAATATTAATTTAAATAATTTTCTTAATGTTTTTAATAAAATATAGATAAAATTAATAAATATTATGAGAAATTACATCCTCAAAATTAAAAAAAATTATATTTCTTATATTCAAAATAAATATTAAATTATTAATATTCATAATAATTTTTATATTGAAAATAAATATTAATTTAAATAATATTCATAATATTTTAACAAAATACACATAAAATTAATAAATATTAACACTTAAAAAAATATTTTTTACTTTAAAATATTAGGCTTAGTACGTTAATAACACAAAACGAGACATGGAAAAAGATCAGAAAATTTTATAATCACTTGCGTAAATGGGAAGGGATTAATAATGACAATATTTCATAGTCTAAACTGTATGTCTATAAATAAAACATTATTCTACATTTTAGTATTTTTAAATGCTTATAAAAAATGTAGTTTGATTATAAATGAAATGGCTCATTTTGTCTAAATGAGGGCATGGTAAGATTATGATTATTGATTTTATAATGCGTAATTAAATAAAATTCTCTCTTTATGGAATATGTTTTTTTTTTTACTTTTTAAAAAGAGAAAAAGGAAAAGTAGTTATATTAAATTAAAATCATCTTGCTGTCTAGATGAATTATATTAGTTGATTAGAAAAGTTAATCAAATCTTAATGATATGATTAATCCTAAAGACATTCATCTAAACTAAAAACAGTTATATAAATTAATTTTCCACTAAATTACTATTCACTCAATCAATTATTAAACAAATATCTTACTACCCAAAACATTTAAAAAGATTCTTTGGCAAGCAAATAAAATGTTATGCAAAGTAAAACTCTAGAAAGATTCATTGGCAAGCAAATCAAATGTTATGCAAAACTATTCATAATTACTGTTACAAATATGTTCAGTGACATTGATTGTTCACTAACCCTGAATTGCACAACATTCTCTCAATATATAGCACATAAATTTGTCAAAATAGATTTTTAAGTCTTCTATTGATGATGGAAATCACTCAAATTTGCATCACATATTCATCCTGAAATCACGGTTCTTTAGTTACACAGCAAAATAATATCAAATCAACCTATATAAATAATACCTCTCGATCTATTGATGATAAATGAAAAATTTTCATTGGTCGTTAACCATTACTTCTTCTGTTTTAAATAAATAGATAAATTTGGTGTTCAAGAAACCAATGGATACACTAGTAGTGCACATGCAATAAATTGTTTGTATTCTTTTAATGATTCTCTCCTTCCCTCCATCTGTGTCCGCACTGTTCATTGCAGCAAAGGAAAAACATGGCCATTCCGTCTTCTCCTCCTCTATCTGCCACCTGCAAAGTATATCACAAAACCATAAGCTTAAGATTGCATTCTCTAAGATCAATTTTATAGTTAAAAAAACTATTATATATCTATATATATATATGAATATTTTTCAAAATCAAAAAACTATTATATATATGAATATTTTTCAAAATCGGCAATTGAGATTGTTTAGTTGAATTTAATTTAAACTAAAGAATTCAAAAATATTCCAAAAGTTTTGTTTTAACTTAATTTTTCTTTTCTTGATAAAATTTTGGAATATTTTCAAAATCTGCAATTTCTATTGTTAAACTTAATTGAAGTTGCAGATTTTGAAATGGTTCATTTAAAACATATACTGAAAAGTAAAATCAATGGTTTAACTTGCTTCTTTTTGCTCATCCTGTTTAACCTGCTTCTTTTTGGGCATCTTTATGTGGATTACAGATTTTCTGAACATCCAAAATCTAGTTTCTAGAAAAAGGGTTAAACAATTGACCCCTCCCTTAATAACAATCAGATTTTAGGAGATTCCCCAAATCTATAATCACATCAGTTTAGCAATTTGTTTCGATCAAATTATTTTCCTTAGAAAACTAAATCAAAAGTTATATTACAAATTCTTTTCCTATACACTAAATCAAAGGTTATATTACAAGAAGATAAACAAATCCTTCTAACCTGAAAGAATACAGCCTCGTTGAACTCGCAAGAAGGACATTTGACGGTTTTGGTACGTGGTAATGTAGGATCAGAAGCCATGCCACTAAGATACTGTGTCTTTTCAAAGAGTTCGTGCTTAATCACATGCCTGTACACACATGCTGTGGGTGAAATCTCCTGCAGAATAAGAATCAATGGTATGTCAATCAATTAATATTAATAACTATATTGATTATTGGTAACAGTATGTGTGGAATAAAGTTTGGTAACTATGATGTTATATTATGGTTATGTCTAAGAATAACATTATGGTTATGTTTAAGAATAAAATTTAAATAAGATTGAAATTTAATTTTTAATTTTATATTTAAGAGTGTTTTAATAAATAAAATTAAAAGTGTTTTAACTACACACCTCAACGCTGTCTAATCAAGACTTCATGAATAATTTATCTAGTTGCATTGCATATATATTTTTCTAATCCAATTCATCTCTCATGCAATTAATTTACCTTTTTATTATATTCATGAATGTTGAGTTGAATTTGAATTTAGCAGGTATATTGGTTACATTGAATTGAATGTATAACTCCAATTTATTTATTTTTTTGTAAACTTGGTAGCGTCTATCTATTCATTCATTTAAACAAAACAACAGGTATCATTATCATATTGTATATTTGATGATATCAACTTGCTTATAAGAAACCAAGTATATTGGCTATCTCAGAAAGTTATAAGCCAGTCAAAATTGAAAACGTTTGAATCTAATCCAAATTAATTTCCATTGAATTTTAATTTATATGTTTCCATTATATCCATGATTCTGTATTCGTTTTTCTAGTTTGTCTGTAATGATAAGTTCTATTCAAATTCAGTCGGTATATTGGGTGTTCCATTATATCCATGATTCTGTATCAGTTTTTCTAGTTTTTCTGTAATGTAAGTTCTATTCAAATTCAGTCGGTATATTGGGTGTTCCATTATATCCATGACTTTGTATCAGTTTTTATAGTTTGTCTGTAATGATAAGTCATATTCAAATTCAGTCGGTATATTGGGTGTTCCATTATATCCATGACTTTGTATCAGTTTTTATAGTTTGTCTGTAATGATAAGTCATATTCAAATTCAGTTGGTATATTGGGTGGGTTGCATTGAATCTAAATTGAATTTTAAATTATATTTTTTTATTTCTTATTAATTATTAGGATTTTTATTTGGGCAGAGGAATGGGTAATTGGGCCTTATACAAATAATTAAGGAGATTGAATATCAACCTATCATCACTCTAAGAATATTGAATATCAACTTGTCATCACTCTAACTTTACCCAACATGAACTCAATAACTTTACATAAAAAGGAGTTTGTCTAATAAACTTTAGATATTTTCACTATATCCATGATTGTGTGTCAATTTATCTACAATGCTAAAATTGAAAAAGTTTGAATCTAATCCAAATTAATTTATATGTTTCCATTATATCCATGATTCTGTATCAATTTTTCTAGTTTGTCTGTAATGATAAGTTCTATTCAAATTCAGTCGATATATTGGGTGGGTTGCATTGAATATATAGTCCACTCCAAATTCATCTAAATTGAATTTTAAATTACATATTTTTATTTCTTATTAATTATTAAGATTTTTATTTTGGCAGAGGAATGGGTAAGGAATGGGTAATTGGTCCTTATAGGTAAGGAATGGGTAATTGGGCGGACATTGAACATCAACCTATCATCACTCTAAGGATATTGAATATCAACTTGTCATCGCTCTAACTTTACACAACAAGGAGTTTGTCTAATAAACTTTAGATATTTTCACTATATCCATGATTGTGTGTCAATTCATCTAGTATTAGATTAGAATTAGATTATATATATATATTCTTTATATTGATTATAGATTCAATATATTGGTTTAATTGATGATGATGAAGGTGGTTAATGTTCACTTCGACAATTTTGGAAGCTTCACGAGCTCATTATAATTTTGACATGTTAAAAGGCTAGTAAAGTCAGTATTTCAACAAAGATTATGAAACTGAGATCTAATGTAGGAAGAAAAAACTAAGATCTAATGTAAGTATACCTTATAGGCAGGCACTCTAGATAAAGTGATTTTCATTCTCAGTATTTATATTCTCACAAAAATATAAAATATTAACTTAGTATAAAATAAAATTAAATATTAACTTTTTATATTAAATTTAATTAAATTTACAATAAAGTTCCACTAAATTAATACATTGTCATGAACAATAACGTACTTATGGAATACAAATATGCAATCAAGATAAAATCAGATGTTTACACTAACTATATCTAATAACACTAACCCATTTAGCCAGTGCATAAATATAAGCTATTAAAAATCTACATAATGAATATGACATTTACATCCACATGGAACCTTTAATTAAGGCATTTATTTGGCTGAAAAGTCACAATGTTAGAAATCTAGAAATGTATGGAGATTGAATATGAACGTTATCATGGAGACATCTTCATTGAATTACTATTTAGTATATGTTGAATATCAACACTGTATGTGAAGTTTTGGTCAGTATGTTGGAAGCATTGATAAGGGTTTTTAACTAAATATGTGGTAAACAGGCATTTAGGGTTTAAGTGATGAAAGGCTTACATACCTCGCGGAAACAATGACGACAATTGAGCCAGAGCTGCATATCTTTCACTTTTGGGTAAAGTATATTTTTGCTGTAGATTTGGAATTTTGAAAAGTAATAACAAATGAGTGCAAATACATGGAGAAAAAGGAAATAAACAGGCAGAGCCCCCGAATCAGATTATATAAGATTTTAATATGAAAAATATTGGAGTAGATACAGATTATGGAAAAGAAAAAAATATACCATCCGCCGCAAAACGCCACGAAAGACATGATCACTGTAATGTGGGCAATGAAAATTCCGAGAAACTCTTCGGCCTTCTACCCCAAACTTGTGTTAATTATGAGATGGTCATGGGGTAGAAACACGGGAAAGAGGTCTCTCGGACTATGTGCAGGTCATCCAAGAGACCAAGAATGGTTGATATAAAAAGCTACACATTAAATAACCATAGAGGATCCTGATCTCCGCAATATGAGTTGTTAGTTGTTCAGTTACAGGAATCACAGAGCATCCTGATCCCGGGAAGATAAATTGTTAGTTGTTCAGTTACAGTATTATATTTATTTATTTTAAATTAATGATGGTGCAATGGTAATATATTGGAGTATGATGTTTGGTCACAAAAATTTTCAGCTGTTTTTATAATAAGAAAGGTGTATATGAAATAGTTATTAGTTATTAATCTATATATAACTTATAATCTAATATAAATTTAAATATTAAATAAATTAGAATTTAGATATTAAAAACGAGTATTCATTTTATTCAACTTTTTTCTCTTTCACAATAAGACAAACATGTCCATTAAAATTTCAACTCAAAAAAATAAATAAATAAATGCATAAAAAGTTGTAAAGTAGGGAATTTTTTTAAATTTCCATGAAAAGACTATATATATATAGTTTAACTTTTCATCTATTAAGTATTTTGGATTACATGATTTTGGTATCTCAAATTAGGATTCTAGATTTTCTTGTTTATGTTAAATCTTATTTTTTACTGGTTAACTTGAGTTTCAAATTAATTATTTATATTTAGGGAATTTTTAAATTTAAATTAAAAAATTAAGTGTTTAAAAATTATAATTTAAGTTAATTTTTTTATATTTTAAATTTAAAGTGTAATAACTATTTTTCCTAATTAAATGTAATTTATTGTAAATAAGAAATTTTTCGAATTTTATTAATTTTTTAATATAACTAGTTTCAGTATTTTCTTTTTGGGTTTAAAAAGAATTTTTAAATGATAATATTTTTGATGAGTTTAAAAGTTAAAGATGGTTTTTATAAATCTCATTAAAATTTATTTATTTTTATTGCCTTTAATCACCTCCTACAATATCTTAATTTTCTTTCATTCATATTTTTTTTTATTACATCATTATGTCTACTTAAATTTAGATGCAATAATATTTTTAATGTCATAATTATTTTGCAAAGAGATATTTTAGTGGATTCCTTAAACGATTTTGTCAATACTTCTCATTTAGAGGTAGGTGGTATTGATTAGAGCCTAAAGTAATCTTAAGAAGAATATTGTTGTCATTTTTGTTCATCTTATTCTTGTACATGAGGTACCTAATCATATTGTGCTCTTAAGTGGAAAAGGTCTCAATTCTACAAGGAAAATATGATAGGTTACATTATCTATAATTTTAAGATTATAAGTCATAAAACACTTTTTAATTTGTTTTATCTATCTTCATGATTTTTTGAAGATGTTGCAACCCCAAACTTTACAACTATATAAAATAATATGAATGATGAAAGTACCAAAGAGGATTTTCTTCTTATTCTATACCCAAAGGCTTATTCATATGCAACTATTTTCGAATCCATAATAACCTTTTCACCCTCCATTTATCTTTTTTTCAATGCTATAGTTCTATTTAACTCTACATTTAAGAATGATTCCAAGATATTTTTTATCAAGTCACTTCATTGAATATATTATTCTCATGCACTAAATTAGTATAAGTGATATTTATGGATTTATTTATCATAACCTTCATTTGGTCAGTGGTAACATTAATGTCCTTGAGAAAAATCCATTGATAATTATTAATTTTTAGTTGTTTATCAAGGGCATACAAACCTCTTGCCATAAGAGAAATACTATTATCAAATGGAAAAAGGGTGCTGACTATACCACGTAGAGTGAAGCTAACAAAACCTAGTTCTTCCAAAAAAAATCCTTTAACTTATCCATATATATTCCAAAATCGTAAACGATGGGGGACAAGTGCTTTTAACTCCCATATTACAATTAATTTCTTTCAACCATACCTTAGTGTTCCTAAACTTGGAAATCATGTTATCATACAACTTTATGTAAACAACTTTCAATTTGAAAGGAACTTTTATATCTTCTAATATATTCCAAAGGTCAGTTCTTGGTTTCGTGTCAAAATAATTTTTAAAGTCAATGAAACAACATAGGAGATTTCTTTAATCATTATGATACTTCTTTTGAAGATCCTAAATATAATAAAGAGTGTTCCACATTTGGATGATATCTCCTAAATATGGCCTGGGCTTTAGCTCTTTTTCTATGGTTTTCAATCCATATAGTAATCTTCAAAACAATTCCATATAAATCGGGTAAAAGGAGATAATCATAGTAAGTAGAGGGATTGTCTTTATCTAACTTTTAACAATAGGTACAATTAGGCTTTTAGTCCAAGGTTTAGGGAAGTGATACTTGAATACTAAATTGAAAAAATCATGGAGATTATGGATGATAAGGATGGACCCTCCAATTTTGAAGATTGTTTCTTCTTGGCTTTTGATGTCCTTAGATTTGGCTTTTGTGAACTCCTTAACCAAAAAAAATATGTCAAATATTAGGGTTTTGTGTATAACAACGGTTTTAGTATTAAATATCTATGATCTAAGTTAGGATCATGGTCATTTAATATTTCAAAATATACTATTCAGTCATATATGGTGATATTAGTTATAACATAATCTGTGATGCAACTACCAACCTTCATTTGGTTGGGCTTTGGTCATTTTAGTAGATAGTTGCAAGTTAATAGATATTGAGAATTGTAGAGCTTGATCAACTTGTTACCAAATAAAATTTTGACGAAGTTTTCAAAGTTTCTTTTGTATCTTCTAGCTAAAAAATGTCCTTATCTTGCCATAGAAGATAAAGTTAGAAGCATTAATTAAAATAATAGCATAATTAATTGTTGCTTTTAGAAGTAAAGTATCCTATAAAAAGAAATTTTCCTTCCTTTATCAAATTGTAAATATTTCATTTTAAGTGAAAAGACAATTTTATATCTTACATATATTTTTTATAAATGGTAGAATTAATAGTTCCAAAATAACATATTCCTATATAAAAGTTATTAGCATCAATTTCTAAAATATTCATCCACAAGCACTAATTTAATATATATATATATATATATATATATATATATATATATATATATATAAAAGATGCCTTGTTTCATACCAATTAAAAGAAAATTTATCTTATGTTTAGAGTCTTATTTCTCCTATGTTTAGATGCCAAGTAATTTAGTTTTTTTCTTGACAAAAACACTCAAAAGTTTTTATTTTTATTTTAAGGATAATATTTATTGGTTGTTCTACTTATAAGAATAAAAGAATAACACTATAAATAGCATTTTATTTTTAGATAATGATAAAAAATTTGAGTTGTTTGAAATCACGGCCTTAACAAATGATATTTTTATGGAAAATAAAAACATTAAAATGATTCTTAAACCAAAATAGATACTTCCTTTTTATGTGAAAATTATGAAGTAATTGAAACCACAACCTTGACAACTCACACTATTCTAAATAAGAAACTCAAAATCAGCTATTAAAGTGAAAAATGATATTACTTGAAAGTTAATCATTTATTTATATTTTATTTTACCTTAAAAATAAATAAATTTATTAAAAACTATGTAATTTTTTTCTATTAAAAAATAAAATTAACACCAGGTAAAATTTTGCATAATACAAATTAATTTTTTTTTTAAAGATTTATACATTATTATTTCTTAAACTCAAAAAAAATAAAATATAAAAATAAATTAGACAAATAAAAGAGATAAAAAAAAAATCCAAAAAAAATAAAAACATACTGGAAGGGGGTGATTTTTGGGTGAGCAATTAAAACAAAATCTTAAAAAAATAAAAACATAGAAGAGGATGATTTTTGGGATTGCTAATCGCTCACCCCTTTTGATCCACAAAGCATCACCTTTCACTTGATGAAACTTGGTAATTGCCTAGACACTAGAAAACAGTATGCACTTATCTGAGTTTAAATGAATGTTGTAGTATTAATATCAAGTGAAGATATCCCGTAGATGCCAAACATGATCTTCATACCACTTAGTAACCAATTCATCCAAATATGTGTTAACTATGTGTTTGATATCATAAAAAGTATATAGCATGGCTCATTGAAAGGGATCCTTAGCATTTTAATACCAAATGGAAACCTCCTATAAGTGAACATACTCAAAGAGAAAACGAATTCAATCTTGCGTTGATGTTCAAATTTTCTCTGATTTGATTACATGTAGAGAAACAATCCATGAATGAGAAAATTTCACGTTAACTACATTCGTCATTAATATATAATAAATGAATCGAATATGATAATTATCCACAGAACATGCCTCGTTTAAATCCCAACCAACCATTGACACAAACCATAATTATTCCTACTTTCTTTCTGGTTGGAATGAAATTGAATACACATTCATTCAAGGGAACTATATATAAAAAATAACAATGAAGAAGGTTTTCAATCTCCACTCTCGTGGTAGCTACATTCAGATAATATTTAAACATCAAATGATAAAATCCCTAGCATGTAGAATTTTTGGAGCAGTGGCCAACCCAGAAAGGTGACCGCCACGTGCACTAGCATGGTAGTCATTCAAAACATGTTCAATCTCTTTAGGAGTAAGGAATCGATGGAACATGAATTCAACTCTGTGGTAATAAGGAGTATCATGGGGTATGATACATTTTTGGGCTTGATGGAATACATGTCAACAATCATCACGAGACAACTCAGGTTGAAAGCATTGCTTCTGGAGATAGAACAATATATCTCAATACCCTAGACACATCAAACTAGTGATAAATAAGGACTAGTCAGGTAATTATTTGGTGACTATAGTTTCATCACTACATTGGTGAATATCAGACATCATCTGCACAATAAATAAATAGGTTTTTACTTTGCATCCAGAAACTCCATATCAAAATCTTGCAAAATTATAATCCGCCTCAAGTTCTTTCCTCTAATTATCTGACTACTTAACAAGCGTTACACGAGGTTGGACTTTGTAACAATGATTTTTTTTTGTGCAGGAGAATATAATATTGCAACCACCAAGTGGAAAAAAAGTAGTTAAAGCCAAATTTTAATATATGGGAAACAAAGCTCCACCACCACAAGTTTTTGGCTATGGTAGTAGATGACATGTTTTCGTTTCATATCATCTTCCTAGACAAACACGATACCAATCGTAGATTTAAAGGCACGAGAAAAAGAATAAAGACTCAACTACAGTTTAGAGGGATCAATAATGGGTTGACATCAACGCGTAATTGAAGGCATGTTGAAAGATCATTGTGTTTATTTGTCCTATATGAAAGGTGTATCATTTTGAAATGTTAGGTGAAGCTCTTCGTGAGCTAACCCTAATTGACAATGAATCGCGATGTAAGAAGTTTTCCTTCCATTGTAAACTTTGAAGTTGGCTAATTATGCATGGAGGAGGAAGCCTTTGATGATCAACTCGATCTTTAAGAGATAAACCATGATCCCATAATTTGATAGAGTGAAACCCAACAACCATCTAAATATTACAGAGAATATGCACTTATGGGTATTTGAACGAATATTGTTGGAAACACATAAAGATGGATCATAAATGTGCTAGATGATTGACCCTCCATTAGGAATGAGTTGCCTAGCCATATAAATAAGCTTCCATAATCTTATTTTGTCATTAAAGTATACAACATGGCCTAATACAAATTGGCACTAGCATTCTTATGACCAAATAGTGATTTCTTATATGCAAATGTAATCGAAGGACAAATTAATTTCATCTTGGATTGGTAATAAAGTATGATTTGAATATGATTATAGAAAAGAATCCATTCATGAAAGAAAATATATCACTTTTGGCACATTCATTGATTATCTAATCAATGAATGGGGCATGGTAGTTGTCTTTTGGACAAGTTATTCAAATCCATATAATTGACACAATAACATATAGTCTATTATTCCTTTATGATAGGAATGTTGTTAGAAATATTTTTTTTCAAGGAATCTATATATATAAAACCATGTTTTACCAATTTTTTGACTTCTACTTCAATGGTGGCAGCTTTATGTGAATTCACTAGGAATTGATTTTACTCAGTCGTGATCTAGGTTGTTTGAGGAATGAAATTATATATTGATAGTAGAAAATGTGAAATGTGCATAAAATAAATAATGTAGAGAAAAATATAATATGAAAAGATATTAATTATTTTTTATTAAATGGTAAACATCTCACAAGACTAGATCATTAGAAACTCCATAGCTTTTACAGTCATGAAGAGTCATATTTATATTATTTATGGTGGCTTTTCACCCAGGTTCCTATACTTTTTTTATATTTCAAATACTATGGGTTACAAAAAACCATGCATGAATACCATAAAACACTATGGTAAAAGCTAATAAATGGTCTTATATGGTAAAAGCTAATTATGAGATTCAATTTATATTTTGTTTTATTCCACCATTCAAACACCATGGTTTACCAAAACCATGGGTTTGTAAACCACCAATAGTAGAAAAAAAAATATTTTTTATGGTGATTGAACGACATCTAACTGGATCATTCCTACCCCCTTAGGAATAAATGGTCTCTAATCCATCAAGCTCCCTCATCATATGGGGAAACGTTTATTGAATTTGGCTCCAAGTGAGCCACTTGCCTTGGTGAAGAATCAACCTTTCTTTGACATCTTAATAGATTTGTATGGTCCACTAGTGGGTATCCTTTATCTTGGTTTCCATAATCTAACCATATGTATCCTATTCAATGCAGTTATGATTGAGTTCTATGGGGCCCCAATTTCTTTTCTACCTCAAAGGAATCCATCAAAGGTGGAAAAAATGGTCAAACCAGCTCCACATGAAACACTAGGTGAGCACCAAGGAAAGGAGGAATACTCAATTCAAAATAATTTTCACCCCAAATTTTTTTGATTATGTAGACCATAATAGAGTAGTCTAAGATTCCTATGGGGGATTGTGAAGTTTTTTTTCTATAAATGCAACCAAACTTTATTACCAACCGAAAAATTGTGTGGAACCTGATGCTGGTCATGTCATTGTTTGTACTTGGCACTAGATTTTTGTAGGATGTCATGAACCTATTATTAGAGGTATTGGATCAATTCCAGAAACATAGCCACTCTATCTACCTCATCTTTAGGATGGGAGGAATCTACTAGTGAATATGCAATGGGATACATTACATCAATCAGGACCAATGGTTGGAACCCTAATCACACCTGAAAATAAATATGGCCAATAAAGCTATGGAGGGATTTATTATAGCTATGTTAAACACATGGAAGTATTTTATCCCATGTGAAAATATGTTTGGAGTTATATATTCACAAAATATGCACAATCATCTTGTTGACCACGTCTATTTTTCCATATATTTAGGGATGAAACATTGTTTTTTTGGTTACTTGATATCCATAAAATACTATAGGATAGAGAAAAAGGTATTGATAGAATTATTATTCCTATCTAAAATAATGGTATGAATTAGCCCAAAATTAACCTTAACATACTCAAAGAAGAGTTTAGTAGTGTGTTTAACAAGGATACTCTTTCTTCATGGTGCTAAAATGGTCATCTTAAAGAATTGATCAATAACAAAAAACACACAATCATTACCATGCCTGGAAGAGGGTAAACTTGACACATAATCCATGGAGACTGAATTCCAAGGCTTTTCTAGGGTAGGTAGAGGAGTGTAAAACCCATGCATTTTGATGGCTACATTAGCAATGGCATAGGTAGTGTATGATCTTATGTACTACAAGACATCCCATTGAAGATTTGGATTGTAGAAATACTTCTAAAGTAATGCTACTATCTTCTCCATGAAAAAATTACCTACCACTGGACTATAATGTGTCTTCCAAATTAGCTTTGCATGCTCACTTGAACGAACAAAAATGTGGCCCAAGTAGTGCAAGGGTGCATCCTAAAGGTGAAATTATGGAGCTTGTTAACTTACTATTAGCATTTGGTATGTAGTAGTGAATTTAGCGTCACTATATTATAACTATGGACACTAAGAGATATCATGCCCACAACGCTTAAGAACTATAGTTAGTAACGCAACTAGGGGCTAATTGATGAAATTTGCAACATGGTTGGTGCTTCCCTTATCACACTTGATGCTTTAGCAGAATTGTTGCAAGTATGTGGACCATTTATGATGGTTTTCATTTTGTAACTTTCCTTGTGTCTACATGAATTGTGTAGGCCTATGATATTTTTGGATTACCATATCATTCCATATTCAATTGTAAGCATGCCTAGTGATGGAGTACATCTCCTTGTCAAAGGTGGGGTATATTCAGACAATATCAAAGAATGTTTCATTGTGATAGGCCATTGGATGCTCTTTCTAAGTGAGGATTGCACTAATATAATAGTCCGAGGAATATATGCCAATCTACAATGGTTTTTGTGAGTCTAGTTGGGTGAGGAATAGTGAAAAATAGAGTTTATACTTTAGATCCTTAAATGATTTCAATTGTTATGTAGACCAGGGAAAATTTTCTTTAACTCCACTCTTGGTCACTTTACTTAAGGGCCAAGAAATATTAGATAAGTCCACCATGAAACTTAAGTAAAATTTAACAATACCCAAGAAACTACAGTTGTTAGGGTCATTAGGGTTGACCAATCTTGAGTGACTTGGATTATAGATGAGTTCACATGCACCCCATGTTCATCCACAATGCGCCCCAAATAATGAATTCATTGCATGCAAAATCATCAATTTTCGAGATTGGCATACAATTTTTGTTGTCATAGGGTGTTAAGGGCCTATTGAATGTGTTGCAAGTGTTCTTTCTCAGCTCTTCTAAATATGAGCATGTAATCCAACTATAAAACCAAAAATAGTTTATGAACAGTTGTAGGATAGCCTCCATCATCCTCATGAATGTTTCTAGAGGGAATTACCAACCAATCAAAAAGGCCTTCTTTATATTTTAATGTTCTCTTTAATACATTAGTTTTCCCAATTGGAACCTAGTGGTAGCCTAGCTTCAGATTAGTTTTACTAAAGAAATTGGCACCCTTAAGTTGATTAAGAAGATAATAAATATAAGGGATTTGGTATCTATTCATGATAATGATTTTTTTCAAGGGTCTTTAATCAACAAAAATTCTCCATGCCACATTCTTCTTTTGTACTAACATAATTGGGCTCCCGAGAGGTGAGGATATCAGTCGAATGTTACTGAAATTGACTATCATCTCCTTCTTGTATCATGTGAGTGCTTCCTACTTGATAAGATCTCCTACTCTATCATTTCTGTTTTCTCCCACCATGAGATGTTCTTGGGTTGGGGAGAGTGGTTGTACTAAGTGAACCTAGCTTGAGATACAACTCTCTATACCCTAACATCATTGGGGACATGCGCTGGGAAATGACAAGGAACATATTCCTCTAATACCATTAATCTAATATGTCTTGATAATGAGACTAAATATTGAAATATAAAATTGCATAAGTTCATAAAAGAAATAATGTAGAGAAAATAATAATACGAAGAGAGCTTAATGATTTTTTATTAAATGGTAAAGATGTCATAAGACTACATCATCATAAACTTCATGAATTTTACAATGGTGGAGAGTCATATTTAAATTATTTATAGTTCCTTTTCACCTAGAGTCATGAACTTTCATTATATTTCAAATACCATGGGTTACCAAAAACCATGGGTGAATACCATAAATAACTATGGAAACAACTAACGAATAGCCCTATATGGTAAAATTTGATTTCATGATTAGATTTTTTTTCCTTCAACCTTTCAAATACCATGGTTCGATACTATGATTTACCAAAACCATGGGATTGTAAAGCACCATAAGACTAGCTTGGATCAATCATACATTTTATCTCATGCTCAACAATATAGGGATCAATTCTAGGAATTTCTTGATAGGAACAAATCAAACACATCACACAAATTTTTGAATAGGGAAGTGCATGTTGCAATGTTATTAAAATTACATTTTGAACCTATTTTGTTCCATGATAGTTGGTTCAGTTAAAACGTTGTTGGGAATATTTTTGGAAATATTGTCTAATTTCTCTTTTCAAAACACATCGTGTATAATAATAGGAGCTTATATTCATTTGAAATTCCAATGAGAAACAAGTTTTTTCAACTTTTCATTCAAATTTTTTTCAAGGCTTACAAGAAGAAAGGAACCAAACAAAATATCAGAAGGAATGGAATGAAATAGAAACAAATGTGGGATTTTACCTTCAAGAATGCACACCATCTGAGGTGCCTTGGGATGTCAAAGAGGCCACCAAGGCCATGAAAGAGCTTCACATGGATGACTGAGTTTCTCATAGGATGAGCAACACCTTAAATACGTGAGTGATGATGAGTCTAATCAATATGTATATTTTGAAGATCATGATGCCATCCTCCAACATTAAAACTATCATTTTCTCACATTAATTCACATTTTTGGTTATATTATTCTTAGTAAGAAGAGTAAAAGGTTTTTTTCATAGTAATTGTCCTGATGTGGTTTAATTGTAGGAAAATAGAGCATTTCTTAGGTATTTACTATGCAGGGGCTCGATTGAGACAACAAGGAGAGAATCTATGGGGTTTTTCCACCTCCTTAACTCCCTAAATTAGCTTGGGATTACAACACCCTCTCTCATTAATTCGAATTCATTGGCAGCCAGGCCACTACTAGTGCAACTGAACCTAAATAAGGACAAGATCCACCATTTTCGAGATCAGGGAGGAAATCAATCTTATTTTCAAGGGAGATACTATCAACCACCTTTTTTTTCTAAATAAACAAGATGAAGATATGATTAGGATTCGAAGTTTGTGTTTAGCTAGGTGTAACTATTGATCTCAAATATTGACACTATCATTTTGAACTTTTATCTGATGTATAATACTTTTACTTCATGATAATGAGAAGTTGGTTATTAAGCTGCATATGAGTTAGTTTAAGAGGGCACAAACCCTTGGGTTTAGGCCCAAAATAGTGGCTTAGGTAACTCTTGTGTATTTCTGTTTTGTTTTTAGCTTCAAGCATTTCATAGCTTTCTTTCATTTTAGTAGAGGTTAAATTATAAAATAATATGTGATTGGGAGCTTCTCCATCACCTCTCTTGTGGGAGAATGGTTGGAAGGATCCTCAATCTTAGTAAAAAATATTGTGTTTATGATTTCTTAGAAATAGATGAATGCTAGTTTCCCTTGTGCATAATTGTTTCTGTAGATTAGAAGCTAGTTCAATGACTTGAGTAATGTTAGAAGCATAAATTAGATGTTATTTAGATTCAACTCATCTTTTCCATCATATTTCTTATTATTGTGTTAATGATCAATGAATACATGTGTGTGACTAATCACAGAGATATATTAATATACAGGGAAGGACACCTATTTCACCCCCATATTAGAATTCTCCATCACCTATTTTCATCTTTCAATCCTTTATCCAAAAAAAATTTTCAACAATAATTTTTCCTAATAACTTTAGGACACTGTGGGAATTCATCCTGGTGCAAGACAAACCTCTGAGAGGTCTTGGGCTTGGCTAGGAGGCTTACCCAACCTTCCTTCACTCTCCTTAACCTTGATACAACTCTTCCTACCTTCAAGACTTCATATCCACCCTAAAAAAACCCTCGGAATCCCTCCTGTAACATTACAGGACTTCCTATAGCAGCCTCTTGTAGCATGCCTATAACACCAGTTTCCTTCACCCTATTTTCTCCTCACTTCAACCTTATCTCAATTAGGATGAATAATGGCCCTCAACTATTATTTTATGACCAAGAGAAGCTCCTAGACCACCCCAACCATTTCTTTACCTCACTCCAAAAATAAAGTGGGATTAGTCTTTCAAACTACAAGCAATTTACAAGTTTAATTTATGATTTGTCAGCAAGAGGGAGTAGATAGATGATACCTGTAATTCTAAGGTTAGCTTGATGAATGATGCAACATAGAGTTGTCTTATTTCTGCAAGTAGATTAGATTTCTTTCACCTTCATGAAAATTTAGTTAGCAACTACAAATTAAACAAGTAGTAATTCTTCTTTCCCAGTTTAAATCAAATTTTCAAGTATACTTTCATAAGAAACATTTCACTGTAGACAAGTAGGAGAGATGGTATTTGGACAACCGATCTAATTTCATAGTGGAGGGTGACATGAGTATAATCTCATATAATGTGCATATAGCCCTTTCACCTCTAAGTTTATACGAACCTAGGCTGATAAATGAATTTGAGGAACCTTGGGAGTTGCAACACTCTTGGTGAAATACCAGGGATCACCAATTCCCATTGATGTGATTTTTTTTATTGCCCAAATTTTGCATTATGTTGAGCCTCAGAGCTGTGGTAGCATCTTCTTTAGCAATATTTGCATTAGTGTTATTATTCAACTTGCTTTGATATTCTACAACTTGGTTCATCATGATCCTGTTGACATTCACAAGTTCACATCCTCATGAATTTCCCTTGGCCTAGGTTGAACTTTAGTAGTTGTGGTGGTAAAAAATATAGAATTAATTGTAGTATTTAGGAAATAATTCGTAGTATTGCTCATGTGATTCATTTTTTATGAAGTAACTTGGAATTTATTCACCATGAGACACATTACATTAGATGATGGTCCACAAATATTGTTCATAGATTTCTGAGTCAGCTTGAGACTATTGTAGCCTTGAGTTTGATTAGGTTAATCAATATGAAAACTTGTTAAGGGATACAAACATTAGAATATCAAGAAATTAATGATTTAACAACATTATTGACAAATAAATATATTGTATAAAGAACACTAGAATCCTGGTGTTAGCTCTCCACCAGTTCTCTGAAGGCTGAAAAGGAGACTGACAAAGGTAACTATAGACCACTTTGACCTTGTAGCTAGCCCTACCAGTTTGAGAGGGCTCTCTTAATGAGATCACAACCAAGGATTTACTATGACATGAAGATATTAGGCTAGATATGATATGCTCAGGTAGGTTTTAAGAAATTTAGGGTTTGATGCTAGATCAGGGAGGAAACCAAGTAGCTAGGTCTAGGGATCAAAAGGTTTACAACTGCAAAAATATAAAGGAGAAAGGTAGAAATGGATTTATGATGGATTTAGGGTTTTATAGGTATAGTGGAGAGTCTAAAAGGGTAGAGGGATTTAATGAGCATGTTCATTAATGAATTCACTAAACTGGAAGCATGAAACACAAAATGAAATTTCCATATAACTAGAGCTAAATCAATATAATTATGCCTATGAAATTGTAAGGAAAGCCATTGATAATACAATATATTAAAGAGGAGACATATATTATTCAATAAATACTTTAATAAAGAAAATACACGATCATAAACTAACTGCACATGAATTCCTAGATAATAGCTGCAACTACATCCTTTGATTTCTGAAAAATGAAAGTGAAAGTACAAGAAACAAGATTACAATCCTTTGATGTCCAACCAGTCAAATGACTCTGAAAATGATAGATATAGACCAAAAAAATATCTCTCCTCTCTCAGGGGTCGAATCCATTAGTTGTGGAGTTGATTACATGACAATCTCAACAAAACCCTAATCTGTAGTGGAGGTTAACCAATTCACCTCATCATAGGAATGTAGATACATCTGACAAAAATTACATTAAAAAGCATGTATCTACCCTGATTTACCATTTACCAGCTCAATTACATCTCATGACATCATCATTTCATCAATTACATCAGTAAAAAGTCAAGCTAGGTCAAAATTTTAGTGAAAATTGCCTTCTGGAGAAAGCGCAGCGAGCTCAACGAAATTGACTTTTGGAGGCCTTCTAGGTGCCCAGATAAGGATCTGAAGGTACCATTTGAAATCTATGGATTTTAGATACTTGATAGGTTCATCAAGAATTGAAAAAGGTGGCTCATAGCCTTCCAAATCTTCAATATCACAAGACTAGTCAAAAAGCGTAGTGAAGGCTCCAAAAACAGGGCAAAAAGGTGATTTTTAGCATGTTTTTCGGCATTTTGACCCCCCATAAATGGCTGACATGGCCCAACCGTTGACTTAGATTGATATAATCATCAAAATGAATCCAAATATGTTGAGTTTTCCTTTAATTCCCCCCCGCACCCCCCCCCCCCCCCACCAACAAAATCATAGCATGGCCCACACTACGTTTTTACCAGTATGACTGGTTTTCTAAATTTCCAATTTTGACCAAAATTCAGAAATTTCTGCAAAAATATGGCTCAAAGGTAGGTCATTATCTCTCTAACCATAAGTTTTTTTGAAAACCTGAGAGAGGTTTTTGTTCTTTGGCATGTTTTTAACACTAAAATCCTCCAGTTTTCAAAAATAATTTCCCATTGGATCATAATCAAAGTTTAAATTTGATCACTCAAAAATTAGAGAAAGCGCAGTGTGCCTGGAGGAAGCATAGCGTGCTTGGGAAAAGTGACTTTGGAGGCCTTCATGAGGTCCAAATCAAGCTCAGAAGGTACCATTTGGACACTTAGTATTACTTCTACACAATGGAGTCATCAAGAATTGCAAACGCCTTCTCCAAACCCCTGAAAAACTGCGTTGAAGTCAAACTGTCCAGAAGTGGAGAAAACATTCTATGGAAATTGTATTTTTGGTATTTCTCCCAAGTCATAATACTTATGTATAAACCGAAGGAGGTTTTTTTCCTTGGTTTATTATGGAAAAAAACCTCTTTCACATTTGGAAAATTCATCTCTATTTGGTCATAAACACATTTTGAAGAAAAATTGTTCATGTGTGCATTGTAAACCCTAGGCAACCCATAAATTGGAAAAGTGAAGCTATGATTTCTTGGAGTTTTGCACTGCTTGGAAAGTGGAGAGGACATCATATCATGTGTGTTGAGTGTTTAATATCTTGACATTTGGCCTCCCTTGTTGTAAGGCATCTTATCTCCCTCCATTTGTACTTTGCAAGGGGAAAACCCTAATAGTGAAAAATAGGGGAATGGAGAAATGGAGTAGGATGGAGGGGTTAGGAGAGGGAAATGGGGGTAGGAAAAATTGGGGAAGTAGGGAAGGGTGTTATGAAGGTTTAGGAAGTGGAATGGAAGGGAATTAGGGTAGGAGAAAACCTAGGGAATTTTATTACAGGTCTAGGTCTAGGAGGCTACCAAAAACACAACGTAGGGACAGTGGTGTGGTGTAGGGTATAGGGTTTGGATGTAGAAGCTTAGGGAGTGAAAGTGAGGGGGTGTGAGGGCTTTATGGAGTGTATTTGGATGTGGGGAAAGGGAGAATTACTATGGGAAGAGTTTATTTGACTTACAAATTCAAATAGGTAGGGTGGGCCACCTCATGATTTTCACTTTGCTTTGGGAACGTTATAGCTTTGAAATTTTTTTATGCAGCTTTAGGAACATTAGGAACTTATTACATATTTGAAAAATGAATTAAATTTGAAACCAAAATTTATTGAACAAATTTACCCATCACCACTCCTCACTTTCCAGATTTTATGCATGGAATGACAGATTTTGGTGACTGAAACACTAATAACCTAATGGAGACACTGAAATGAATTAAATTATGATGATGATGACTGGAGTGATGATGATGTCTTATTTATGGTACACTCAATTGTGTGATGACAAGGACTAGGATGTAAATTTTTTGGAAGGAGTGGAAATAGCCCTAGACATACTATCGAGTGACCAAATTTTTATTTGAGAACCTAACAAAACATGATAAGAGCATATTTGATCACTTGTGAAAAACTGAACATAATAAAACTAACATTGGCTCCAGCTAGGGATGCTAGTGGTGAGCCCTGGTATTGCACCAAGAGTGCTGCAACTCCCAGGGGCTTCCCTACTTTACTTTATCAACCTAGGGTTCGTACAAACTTGGAGGTGATAGTGCTATGTACACAAAAGATGCATTCTGTTCATGTCATCCTCTTATGCTTTATGAAAGGGTACTATTTCTTAAACTATGATAAAAACTGAAAAGTAAATTGCTAAAAGGAAATGGCAGAAAGGAAACTAACTTAATTTCCAGAAAGGAAATGATGGAAATGAAACTAATTTAATGTGCAGAAAGGAAATGCAAGAAAGAACTAAATTAAATTGCTGAAAAGAAGTGACAGGAAGGAAACTAAAATAAATTGCTGAAAGGAAACTAATTTAAACCACACTAAACTTGGCTAACCGGATAAACACAACCTACTTATCTTATGCTCTATCTACCATGCTTCTAACCATGCAGCTAAGCTATCCATGACTTAATTCTAATTTAAAAAGTGTTGATTTTAAACTTGGAGAAGAAACAGGTAAAGGTGCTAATGGAGGGCTCAACACAAGAAACAAGGCTTAGAGGTGGAAAGAATGGGTTTAAAACTTATTAAAGCTTTATTATGGCGCAAAAATTCTTTGGAGCGGAATGATTTAAAAAGTGCGATGGTGGAGTTGCAATGGAGGGTGATCGCAATTGGCTTTTGGAGCAGTAAAGGTTAACAGGAACAAAATAAAAAGTGTGATTAGTGATGTGCGATGTGGTGGATGACGTGGCGGTGGGACCGATGGCGGAGCATAGAGGGCTATCACAATTGGCAAACAAGAGCAGTAACTGTTAATGGGAACAAAATAAACAATGTGATTTGTGATTTGCAATGTGGCAGAGTATGGAGAAGGATGAAATTGGTGTCGGGAGCATTAAGTATTAAAATAAAACCAATAGAAACTGCGATTTTCAATTTCGCAATATCGCAATATCACAAGGTTGGCGGAGAAGCGATAGTGCAGTCGGGAGGAGAGTGAGAAGTGTGAAATGCGATAGTAGGAATTTTGAGGAGGAAAGGCGGAGCTCAAATGTTAGAGTGTTTGGAGGGTTTTCAAGTTAAAATGGTTTTGATAGCTATGCAAAGAGACAAGAAGGGATATAAGGTGAACTTTAAGGTTTTGGGGGAGTTTTCAAGAATAAAAAGGGTGCGGTAGCTACGATAAGAGAAAAGGAAGGAATAGAAGGCGTAACCACTATGCACAAGGGTGTAACACAATGTACCAGAGCGTAACGGGAGAGATGGAAGGAAAATGGAATATGAAGTTTGAGGTGTTGGAGAAATTTTCTAGGAATGTTGAGACTTATTCCTGCAATCAAACCTGTTGATTCATGCATGAAAACAGACAAAATGTGTGCTAAAAATAGTGAATAGAAAGCAGTTTTTTGGGTCTGTGGGAAGGTTGAACCTCCTTAAGCTCTATTGATAGAGATGAGAAGGGGGTCTTGATCCAAATTTTTTTTGGTTTTTATCCTCTATTCTATTACTCACAATAAAATGAAACCTACAGTAGCACACTGAAAGAAAAACTAAACAACAACTTGAAACATAAACGAAATTATCATAAGAGGAACTAATGAAATGACAAAAAGTAGAGAAAAAATACAGTAGAGAGGCTGACACACATGGATTGGGCCCTAACCCACGAGCCTAGCTCTCTAAAACTTAAATCAGTAAAATAAAATCAGTCTGCTCATTTAATAAAAGAATAGCCTCGTACATTTCTGAAATTTTGATCACTGAGTAACATAATAAAAATCTCAACAACAAAGTTTCGACTAGAATCCCCCTTTCCTAGCTCTAGCTTTGCTCTATTTATTCTACAGGGAAGCTACCAACAGCTCCCTAGAAATGGTGATTGAGTCCACTTGACTCCAAGTAAACAAAGATTTGGTGCACTCCTCTTTGAGTTGCTTGGTTGCCTCTGTAATTCGAATTGTTGGAGAGAATCTTTGGGATCCGTTGGCTACCTTTGAGAGTTAAGGAGGGTGGACAATCCTCTTATAATTTCTCTTTTCTGTCTCCTCCAAGTATTTATGATAAAATCCTTCTAAAAATTCTAATAATTCATGATTTTCTACACTCAACCTCATATTAGGCACTCAGAGTATGTTAGCCTTAATCAACACCTATACTAGCATCAAAAAACAAAATAATAATAAAAATGCAAGAGAAATCTAAGAAGGAAAAAAGGTGGTCATTAACCCCTCCAAATATGTCTAATGATGGAGCTCATCATCACCCCCCTACTAAATGGTTGCTCATCCTCTGAGCAACTAATACTCCTCCTTCATTTCCTTTAAGGCTTTGAAAGCCCCCCTGATTTCATGAGGAAGAAGCGTGGGAGTTTCCCCAAGGGGGTAAAAACAGTTATTATTTTCTGCATTCTCCCATTCTCTATCTTGTGCATCTGTGTCCTTTTCATCATGGTTGGGACTAAAGCTCAGCTCACCTTTAGTCCCAACCATTGGATCTTTTTGGCCTACATGGCCCTCCTGTATAATGGTGCCCTTTCCAATGCACCCCTCAGTCTTTCTGGAGTATGGTACTCCTTGTTCTTGAGGCTATGAGGGAGGCTGTTCCATCTCCTTTGGCTAGCCATAATGCACTCATCTTCTATCTTCTTAGAAACATCATCAAAGTGGCCTATTACCTGTGTTTGAGTCTAAAGGTAGCTTTCAACTAGTGCAGGGTCCTTTTCAATATCTCGACAGTTAAGGATGACTCCTCTTGGGCTAAACAATTACGATGTGATATATAAGGATTCTTTATTTCTTCTTCTCATGGCCGTTCATATCTCTTTTCCTCTAGTGTCCTCATTCCTCATCCAAGATACTAAAGCCATCAACTACATATCCCCCATTGTAGGATTGTGGTCCCAAGTATCCAAACTTGTTAGCACAAGGTTATGCACATAAAACAATGCCATCTTTGCTTGATTGGCCATGTTAGCTTGCTTATAGAAACCCATGAATTGTCTACAATATTGGAAAGGTATGGATCCATGGGAAGCTATAGTTTTGATTTGAAATAGGAGCCATTTCTCCTTGAGGTACATAACATATGAGTCAGAAGGGAATCTGTGTTGAAGGGCTTCTATGCATAAGTTTTCCATGGTGCCTACTTGCTGCCCTTTTTGCTGCAATTGCTCCTTCAGTGCTACATTCTCTACCTGTGACTTCTGCAACTACTCCTTCAGAACTATTTCTTTGATTCTTTCCTCCTCCATTGGTGGTTCTTCAATGATAATCGAGCTTGTGGGAGGAGTTTTTGGCTCTCTCTGACTTATCCTCTAACTCTTGTCAGCCCTGAAATACATAGAGGTCTGCCTTTTTCTCTTTGCGCTCAGAGGAGCTAAGGTGGAAAATACCTCTTTGCCTTGAGGGGATGTGGTGTTGTGTTGTGATTGTTCTTCTTGCTCACTTTTTGTTACCTCTATGACTTCTATTTCCATCTCTTCCGTTTTTCCTTGGCCCTTTGTCTCTTCCTCTACTTCTTTTGTTTCTTCTTCTGGTGATGTTGTTTTGCTACTGCATGCTATTCAAATACACAACCCACTCTCGATACTACTATGCTGTGGGCTCCATTCAATCTCTTTCCCTCAAAAATTCTCAATTCACTGGTTTGGATGAGACAAGATCTCTTTTTATTAGATTTCACAACTAATTTTGGAGCGCTTATTTAACTCAGCCTTAGCTCCAGTTTTCGTTAGAGATCATTGTTTTTCTTCTCTCTGTTAATTCATGATGGACTGCGTGTTTCATCCCCTTGTTATCCTCTACTCCACTTGAATTAATTTTTTTCTTTTGCATGCACAGGTGGCGTGACTTTGCAGTTCTCCCTAGTCATACTTCACGATGGTGGCCAAGATAACTAGCCACCTTTCTGCCCCTTAAACTCCAAGTCTGCAAATTAATTATTTCTGGATATTATGGATTCATAGCGAGGGGTGAGAAGCTATACCTAAGTTTACCAGTTGTTGTCAAGGCATTTGCAGGAGCTGGAATTTGGAGACAAGCCTCTTATATGCTGCGTTCTTCCTTTTTTTCCTGTTTTCTGAGTGAGCATCTTGCCAAACGAGAAACTCTCTGAGTGAGTTGTTGATATTTCTTATTGTTTCTTCCCATTGTAGATGCTGTGTGGGGGTGCTCTAGATGCCATGGGTTTCACTCCTGTCTTTCCTGGGGTCTTCTTTATCAGCTCCTCCTTGTTTTTCTTTGCAGTCTGTGAAAAAATTTGTTTTTGAAGGAACTTCTTGATGTTTGTAGTAGTTTGTAGCTTGATTTCTTTTGCTACATTGTGCTCAGGAATGGATGAATATGGTGTATGGAGGTGATGGAAGGAGTTATGGAAATGAATGGAGTGAATGATGGGATGGATGATAAAATATAAGGGGAGAGAAGATGAATACTTCCCTGTGTTTCCAGACACCGTTAATAATCTACAAAACAACAAACACAGAAAACACAGAGATGCAGATGTATTTTTTTGTTTTTGTTTTTTTTTTTAAGTAAGCGGGTTGCCTCCATGGAGGTTTTCAACCCACAAACTTGCCTTGGGCGCCCTAGAGAGGTTTTCACCCATGGATCTTTATTCCCTTTTCTTTTCCTTTTCTCCTTTTTTTTCTAGCAAGTGAGCTGCTTCCATCAAGGTTTTCAACCCACAAGCTTGTCTTGGGTGCCTCAGAGAGGTTTTCACCCATGGATCTTTATTTTTATTTTTATTTTTAGAAGGTGTGGGAAACTATGGATTTTCCCATCACATACACCTCTCTACTTATTGAATTTATGAACTATTCCCTTGACAAAGGCTTCTTGTAAATTTTAATTCTGTGACCATTGAGAAACAAGGGGATTCCTTCCACATCTATGGTTCTAATTTAAACTGCACCATTATCAAAAAAATTTCCACTGTGTAAGGTCCCAACCATCTTGTCATCAGCTTGCCTTTGAAATATTTAAACCTTGAATCATACAACAACACCCAATCTCCTTCTTGGAAGGCCTTTTCTTTGATGTTCTTGTCATACCAGACCTTCCTTTGTAGCTCAACTACATCTGTGTGAAGAAGTGCTTGCATTCTGAACTCATCCAATACATTTAGTTGCAACAACCTCTCTTTTTGGGTGTTTGATAGATCTATATTTAATTCATCTTCTATCCTTAAATTATTGATTTCAAACTCAACTGAAAGTAGAGCCTTCTTACCATAGACTAGTTCATAATGAGTGAATCATGTTGTTGTCTTCCAAGTAGTGTTGTAGGCCCAAGTAGCTTCTACCAATATTTCTGCCCAATATTTTCTGCTGCTGTTCACAACATGGTGAGGATGCTCTCTAAAGCTCTATTAGTTACTTCTACTTGGCCGTTTTCCTAAGGGGGATAGGCAGTAGAAGTTCTATGCTTAATCTTGTGCTTCCTCAAAAGATTATCAATGAGGTGAGAGGTGAATTGTGCTCCCTGGTTAGTGACTATTTCTCTGGGGTAACTAAACTTGTAAAACACATTATCCCTCAGATTTATGCTACTTTGACCTCAGTTGCTACCTTCACCGATTTTGTTTCAGCCCACTTTATCAAGTAATCAATGCAGACTATGATATACTTCTTTTGTTCGGATGGTGGATCGATAGGGCCAACAAAGTCCATACCCCACTTTTCAAATGGCTCAAGAGCCACCTAAGGGTACAAAGGCATCTCATCCCTTTGTGTGGGTTTCCCCATCCTTTGGCACTGGTCACACTTGTTGGTATATCTTCTGGAATCTTGGTGAAGGGTAGGCCAATAGTACCCCGCCTGCAAAACTTTGTAAGCAGTTCTCTTTGCAGCAAAGTGGGCTCCAAATGGACTGTCATGACATGTAGAGAGGATATAAAAAAATTCTTCCTCCCTCACACATATCCTTAGGATTTGATTAGGGCCTAGCTTGAAAATATTTCCACCAATCCATGTGAAAGGGGCACTTTTTCTGATGATTCTGCTCCTCTCCCTAAGTGAAATATTAGGAGGGAGTCTCCCAGCAACCAAGTAGTTGGATGTATCATCAAACCATGGTGAGAGTGTTGATATAGAAAAGAGATGCTCATATGGTAGGTGGTCATCCACCATTCCTTCTTTACCTGCAGGGAGAGCTAACCTGGACAAAAAATCTCTAACAACATTCTCCTTTCCATGTTTATCAACAATAGTCAAATCAAATTTCTATAAAAGTAATAGCCATCTAATTATTCTAGCATTAACATCTAGTCTGTTCATTAAATACTTGATGGTTACATGGTCACTGTGAACAAAGGTCTGATATCTAGTTACATAATGCCTGAATTTTTTCAAGGCATGGAAAATGGCTAACATCTCCTTCTTAGTAACACTACAATTCAGCTCGACCTTGGACAACATCTTCCTAATGAAATAAATGGCATAAGGGATTTTTTCCTCGAATTTTCATAATGCTGCCCCTGCATATTTTTTGAATGCATCAGTGTGGATGTGGAAAGGAAGGGTCCAATTTGGACCTTGAAGAATGGGGGCAGTAGTCAACTTTACCTTAATGAGATTGAAAGCCTCTTGACAAGGACCAGACCAAATAAACTCAGAATCTTTAGCCAATAACCCAAATAATGGTGAAGCCATCTTGTTGAAATATTTGATGAACCTTATATAGTAACCATCTAAGCCTAAGAAACTCCTGACATATTTATTCTTTTGAGGAGCAGGTATCATTTTGATGATAGTGATTTTGTTCGGGTCTACCTGTATTCCTGCTTGGGATATGGAGTGTCCTAATACAACCCCTGATTTCTTCAGGAATTCACACTTTTCTGGGCTCAAGGAGAGATGCATCTCAATGCACCTTCTTCATACTTTACCCAAATTGGAGAGAGCTTCCTAGAATATATCCCCATATGGTGTGAAATCATTCATGTATATTTCGACAGAGCCATGGAATAACTTAGAAAAGATGCTTAGGACATCCCTTTGGAAGGTAGCTGGGGCATTACACAACACAAAGGGTAGGACTCTATAAGAAAAGGTACCCCAAGGGCAGGTGAAAGTAGTCTTATCCTAGTCTTCAGGACTGATTTGAATCTGATTATACCCATTGAACTCATCTAAGAAGGAAAAGAACTTCTTCCCTGCAAGGACATCCAGGACTTGGTCTATAAAGGGCAAAGGGAAATAGCCTTTCTTGTGGCTTTGTTAAGTTCTTGATGGTCAACACAAATTCTCCACTTCCCATTCTTCTTTGGGACTAGGATGAGAGGGGATACCCACTCACTGTCGGATATAGGATATATGAACCCTGCATCCAATAGTTTCTGCAGCTCTTCTTTGACTATGTTCTTCAGAGTCAAGTTAATCCTTATTTGGGGTTGTCTCACAGACTTGCATCCTTATTTTATGCAAATGTGATGTCTGCATATTGAAGGATTCACCCCTTTCATGTCCTTGTAATCCCAAGAAAATGATTCAATATTTTCTTTCAAAAGCTAGCATAGTTGCTTCTCTTCTTCATTTGAGAGGTTTGGGTTGATTTCCAGAGATGGATGGGGCAAAATAAATAGCCTTGGTGGTTTCAGAGGTTGAATCAACTGAGTGCACTTCCATCCAAGGTTGCATTTCAGACTCTTTGGCTAAGGTTTCGAGAGGAATGTTAGCGGAGGACTGGTTTTGAATGGCATGGTCGATGAGTTCATCTTCATCAAGCTGCCCCCCTCTAAGAATAGCATCTATGGTACACATAGGGGTAATGTTATATAACTCATCTTCTTCATCCTCCAACCATATAGGGAGATCATGATCAATGGGAGGCTCAGCTGGAGGATATAACACTAGTTGTTTAGAAAAAGGCCCATTTTTTATAGTCATGTTTCCAACTTGACAACTAATATAAGCATCTGGAGTGGCTAACCAATGTCTCCCTAAGATGAGGGGATAACCATTAAACTTGGTTTTTGGTTGCAGGACTAGAAAATTTGTAGGATACTCCCAAGAGTCAATGGTAACCATAAAATCCTCAACAATTCCTTTTGGAGTTACTGTGGACCAATCGGAAAGTTGCAGAATTGTTGTGGTTTTCCTCAAAGTCCCTTGGAGATTAATTTTCAACATAGTTTCCTTGGTCATGATTTTGATTGCATCCCTTAGATCAATCTGAGTGTTGGGGACTATGACACCATATATATGCACATAAAAAAATGGATTACCAAGGTCCAGGTACTTTGGAAATGTCACCTTCCCCAGCATTAGATCAAACAATTGTCCTACCACATTGATGGTGGGGGTATTTCTCTTCCTTATCCCAGGTTTCTTGAAGCACTTTTATTTTATGAGCCTATTGTAGATAGGGAAATCCTTAATGGCCTGGAGAAGTGGTCTATTTACACACAAATTTTCCAATTCTCCCAGGAGTTCAATATCCTCTAGGGTGGATCAAGTGCTCAAGAAAAGGAGGTTGTTGGATCTGAGTGTTACCTTCTTCCTTTTCCTCCTCAACCTCTACAGGTGGATATGGAGGATGCTTGTTTGAGAGTACTCTTCTCGACCTGAGATTACCTCCTGTATCTCCACAACATAAGCTGGATGAGATGTTTCTCCATTGGGAGCCTGTTGTGCCTATCTGTTGTTCGAGATTGGATTGTGTTGTGCAGGTATAGGTAGCCTAGGTGGAGGAGCATGATTAAACTGAGGTTGAGGTTGGGGTGGAGGCATTAGAGCAAGTGGTTGATTTTGTTGAGGCATCCGCCCTTGGGATGGATTGTTCCACTGAGGTTGTTGTGGAACATACTGTTGAAATGGTTATTTTACTGGCTGAGGATGATATGAAGGGTTGCAAGGCCAAGTAGGAGGTGTAGACCAGGATGGAGGAGTGGGGTTGTACCAAGGTTGCATGGGTGCACTCTGATTGTTGTGATAGTAAGAGTAAGGTGCATCTTTGATACCTTGTTAATATGACCGAGGGCGTTGAGGTCTTCTCTGGTCAATGAAACAGAGTTGCTATAGCATTTCTTCTCCACCTTGATATACAAATTTAAGTCCATGTAATGAGGGACACTTTTCTGTGGCATGATTATCCTCACAGACTCAGCAACCCTGTATGACATTCAGTGGACATTCATTTCTTGGGTGCTTCCTGGTACGAAAAAATTGGCCAGGGCTCTCTCTGCTTCCTCTTGCTTCCTTTTGACTTGCATTGTGTCCATTTGAAAATAAAAGGTGTGCATCATGTCACTCTTGAACTCCTCTAGCATGATTCCAATCTCATGCTTTATGAAGGTGGAAGAGGAAGGGGTATTGGATGTACTCTAGCTAGCTCTACCCTTCTTCCTAAATGCCCTAGAATGGTCCTGGAAGACAGTTTTGATTGTTTCATAGGGTTGTTGGTAGATATCTCCTCCTGATAGCATATTCAAGTTTTCTATCATCTCTTCACTGATCCCTCGAAGAAGTACAAGTTTAAGTGATGTAGGATCAGGAGTATAGTTGGCTCTCTTATAGTTTAATTGAAACCTCTCTTCATAGTCCTCTAGGGATTCATCAGGTCCTAGAGTCATCCTAAATATTTCATCCTTATTTTCCTTAGACCTACAATAGTCTATGTATTTTTTGTTGAAGGTCTCTTCCATCTGTGCCTAGGAAGTGATGATATCGCCAGGAAGACCTATGAACCAGTGCAAGGATACATCCTTAAGGGTGGATGGGAATAGCTTAAACTTCTGATCATTAGAGGTGTAGTCATAAGTCCTACAAACAACAAAAAATTAAAACATAAATGTTTCAGGGTCCTCATAGGTAAGTCCGTGAAAGTGTGGAAGAGCTGAGGGGCTAATTTTTTTCATCTTAGTTTCCCCATATGCCTCTCTTATGGGAAAGGCTCTCTGGATCCCAGCCATGGTTAAGATAGGTGAATCAGGTCCCTCAGTTGAAGCAAGGTCTTCTTCTTCTACCCCAATAGGATCCTCAAAATATTCATAAGTCTCTCCTATAGGGGGTTCAATCTCACTACCACTGAAAAAGAGTGAAGGGTGGCTAGGAGGTGATGTGGGGGTTTTAGGTAAGATTTTTCTTTGATTATTCCTACTCCCACGAGGCATGAAAATCATATCTTTTTGTATTTTTTCAATATTTTTGAAATGAAATGAAAAGAAAGGAAAGAAAAAAATAATGTTAAAAAAAATCAAAACATCTACTAGACACCTCCCCGAAAACGACGCCAAAAAGTGGTGAGCCCCGGTATTGCACTAAGAGTGCTAAAACTCCCATGGGTTTCAATACTTTACTTTATCAAACTGACTTTCGTACAAAATTGGAGGTGATAGTGCTATACACACAACAAATGCATTCTGTTCATGTCATCCTCTTCTGCTTTACAAAAGGGTGCTATTTCTTAAACTATGATAAAAATTGAAAAGTAAATTACTGGAAGGAAATGATAGAAAGGAAACTAACTTAATTTGAAGAAATGAAATGACGTAAATGAAACTAATTTAATGCACAGAAAGGAAATGATAGAAAGAAACTAAATTAAATTGCTAAAAAGAAGTGACAGGAAGGAAACTAAACTAAATTGCTGAAAGGAAACTAATTTATACCACACTAAACTTGGCCAACCAGCTAAACACACCCTACTTATATTATGCTCTATCTACCATGCTTCTAACCATATAGCTAAGCTACTCCTGACTTAATTATAATTGAAAAAAGTGTTGATTTTCATCTTGGAGAAGAAAGGGGTAAATGTGCTAACGGAGGGCTCAACACATGAAACAAGGCTTAGAGGTGGAAAGAGCGGGTTTAAACCTTATTAAAGCTTTATTATGGTGCAAAAATTCCTTAGAGCATAATGATTTAAAAAGTGCAATGGCGGAGTTGAGATGGAGGGTGATCGCAATTGGCATTTGGAGTGGTAGAGGTTAACAAGAACAAAATAAAAAAGTGCAATTTGTGATGTGTGATGTGGCAGATGACATGGCGGAGTACGGAGCGATATCGCAATCGGCAGACAGGAGCACTAACTATTAATGGGAACAAAATAAACAATGCGATTTGTGATCCACCGGAGTATGGATAAGATCACAATCAGCATCGGGATCAGTAAATATTAAAAGAAAACCAATAGAAACTACGATTTGCGATTTGTGATTTCGCAATATCGTAATATCGTAAGGTTGGCGAAGAAGCGATAGTGCAGTCGGGAGGAGAGTGCGAAGTGTGAAATGCGATAGCGGGAATTTCGAGGAGGAAAGGCGGAGGTCAAACTTTAAAGTGTTTGGAGGGTTTTCAAGTTAAAATGGTTGCGATAGCTGTGCAAAGAGACAAGAAGGGATAGAAGGTGAACTTTAAGGTCTTTGGGGAGTTTTCGAGAATAAAAAGGGTTCGGTAGTCGTTATAAGAGAAAAGGAAGGAATAGAAGGTATAACCACTATGCATAGGGGCGTAACATAGTGTACCAAAGTGTAACAGTAGAGATGGAAGGAAAATAGAGGATGAATCGAGAGGTGTTGGAGAAATTTTCTGGGACTGTTGAGACTTATTCCTGCAATCAAACTTGCCAATTCATGCACGAAAATAGACAAAATGCGTGGTAAAACAGTGAATGGAAAGCAATTTTTTTGGGTTTGTGGGAAGGTTCGCCCTCCTCGAGCTCTATTGAAAGAGATTAGAAGGGGGTCTTGTTCCACAAATTTTTTGGTTTTCCTCCTCTATTCTATTACTCACAAGCAAATGAAACTTACATCAACACACTGAAAGAAAAACTAAACAACAACTTGAAACATAAACGAAATTATTAGAAGCGAAACTAATGAAATGACAGAAAGCACATGGATTGGGCCCTAACCCATGAGCCTAGCTTTCTGAAACTTGAATCAGTAAAATGAAATAAATCTGCTCATTTCATAAAAGAATAGCCTCATACATTTCTGAAAGTTTGATCATCGAGTAAAATAATAAAAATCTCAATAGCTTGAAAAAAAGTTTCGACTCGAATCCCCCTTTCCTAGCTCTAGCTTTGCTCTATTTATTCTATAGGGCAGCTACCAAAAACTCCCTAGAAAATGGTGATTGAGCCCACTTGAATCCAAGTAAACTAATATTGGGTGCACTCCTCTTTGAGTTTCTTGGCTGCCTCTGGAATTCGAATTGCTGGAGAGAATCTTTGGGATCCTTTGGCTGCCTTTAAGAGTTAAGGAGGGTGGACAATCCTCCTATAATTTCTCTTTTTTGTCTCCTCTAAGTCTTTATGATAAAATACTTATAAAAATGCTAATAATTCATGATTTTCTGCACTCAACCTCATATTAGGCACTCAAAGTATGTTAGTCTTGATCACCACCTATACTAGCATCATAAAACCAAATAATAATATAAATGCAAGAGAAAGAGATCTAAGAAGGCAAAAAGGTGGTCGTTAACCCCTCGAAATATGTCTAATGATGGAGCTCATCAGACAGATCCTTGGAGGTGTCAAGAACACCGTAGACAAAGCAGCCTAACCATTGGCCATGGAGTCAAAATCAAAAGATGAGACTTAATAATGAAAATTGAATCAAAACTGAACTGACTTTGACTCAAACAAAAAACATACAAAACTTATTGATGGCAGCATATCACCGAGACTTGAGGGCTTCAAATCCTGATGAAAACTACCTATTTGTTGAAGAAATATGTACAATCATGTGAAGTGATCCTTCCAGTGTAATCAGTTCATCAGATGGCTACTTACTTGAATTCTGCTCCCATTTTCCTAAAGAAGGCAGAAAAAACAAAAGATAGGCAACTCCGAGTGTCCACTGAAAATGTCCTCATGATCCATAAATTCAATAAAATACATCATCCCTATTGACTGTAGCTAATCATTGTAAGGATCTTCAATAATTTGAAATGTTACCTTGTCTCAAGATTCAATAAAAACACAGGCACATCCTTCATTCTGATATGAAATAACACTTGGTTGTTGAACCATAGGAAGGCATAGGTAAGTATGAATTTCTACTATCTGAGTGTTGGTTGTAAATTCCTCAAGCATGGGAAACTCTAACTCTATCTCTTTCACACTATTTTTCTCAAACTCATTCATCTTCCATTCAAATTCTAAGTCATCTTTGAACATAAAACATTCTTCAAGATTGCTAAACATGACAGCCCTACCATCTTCATGAAAGAAAATATTCCCTGTTAGCTGATCTCTTTGTAGGAAATCATCATCACAAATTGGCCTACTCACAAAAAATTCCTATATAGTTTCATCAGTCTCATGACTGTCATCATTTAAACTAAGATTTTCATTTTCAATAATGGAAGAAATTTCAATAACAAATTCTTGACTATGTGAACACTGAAAACCAGCATTAGCTTGGGTTGTAACGTGACTTTTGAAGAGCTGATCTATTTCATCTCCATACATAGGAGAAAATTGAGTTTTATAGCAGTTAACATTAGCTTGATTATTTTCATTTTTATGATCAGGAATAAGCATTTCTCTTTCTTGGTCCCGATCTTTTTCATCCAAGGAGGAAGCTAATGATTCTTGTTGGTAGGAAAAATCATAAAGGGCTTCTAACATCTCATCATCTAGACATTCTTCATCCCCATAAAAATTTTCAAGAAATTTAATGAAATTTTTAGAGATCTCACAACAACTATCAATCATCGACAAGGAATAATTAGAGCTTTGATAATGTTGAAAGAAAATTGAATGAAAATCCTTCAAAGAATATAAACTAGCAGATGGTAGACCTTCATACCATGATCTTGATTTTTCCTCTAAGGTAGCCTGAAAATCTTCATCAGACAATCTTCGGGAAACTTAATCTTTAGTCTATGAATATGAAAATTAAATTTGACCAAATGCAAAATAGCATCTTCTCCATCTTGATCTTTAAACTTTGGTAGCCCTGTTTTCCAATCTATACAAGGAATACGTTTCAGAAAACCAGGAATATGAGATTGATTCATAGGAGTGTACCTTCAAGCAGTTGAATCCATTTTGAAAACAATGAAGTCACCAAGAAGTTCTTTAGATTACTGATTTTTGAAAACTGGAGTCGCCATGAAAATTCTGAACCTTTGGATTCTTAGACACTAGAGTCGCCAGATGAAAAATGCACAACCTTCTTGTGCCTTATCATTGTTCACCATCAACAATCAGATCTGATTCTTTTCGTTCTTTCCCAGGGAAGATCGATCACCTCGCTCCCTGTCAATGATGCCAAGATGTTAGCACTCCACCAGTTCTCCAAAGGCTAAAAAGGAGACTGAAAAGGGTAACCATAGACCACTTTGACCTAGTATCTAGCCCTACTAGGCTGAGAGGGCTCTCTCAATGAGATCAAAACCAAGGATTAATAGTGACATGAAGATATTAGGCTAGATATGATATGCTTAGGTAGGCTTTAAGAAATTTAGGGTTTGATGTTGGCTCAGGGAGGAAACCAAGTAGCTAGGTCTAGGGATCAAAGGGTTTACAGTTGCAAAAATATAAAGGAGCAAGGTAGAAATGGATTTATGATGGTTTTATGGTTTTGCAGGTATAGTGGAGAGTCTGAAAAGGTAGAGGTATTTAATGAGCATGTCCATTCATGAATTCATTAAACATGAAGAATGAAATTCAGAATGCCATTTCCATATAAACAGAGCTAAATCAATAGAATTCTGCCTATGAATTGTAAGGAAAGCCGCTGATGATACAAGATATGAAAGAGGAGCTATATGTCATTCAATAAAGAATATAACAGATAAAATACATGTTCATAAACTCACTGCACATGAATTTCTAGATAATAGCTGCAACTGCATCCTTTGATTGATGAAAATGAAAAAAGTACAAGCTACAAGATTACAATCCTCTGATGTCCAACCAGTAAAATGACTTTGAAAATGATAGATATAGGCCAAAACAACATCTCCCCTCTCTCATGGGTCGAATCCATCAGTTGTGGAGATGATTACATGATAAGCTCAACAAAACCATAATCTCTAGTGGAGGTTAACCAATTCACCTCATCATAGGAAAGTAGATACATATAACCAAAATTACATTAACAAGCATGTAAGAAAGCTTAACGAGCTCAAGAAAATTCACTTTTGGAGGCCTTCTAGGTTTCCAAATCAGGATCTGAAGGTACCATTGGAAATCTTTGGATGTATGCTACATGATAGGATCATCAAGAACTATAAAAGGTGGCTCCTAGCCTTCCAAATTTTTAATCTCCCAAGACTACTCAAAAAGAGTAGCGAAGGCTCCAAAAACAGGGCACAAAGGTGATTTTTAGCATGTTTTTTGGCATTTTGACCCCCCCAGAAATGGCTGACATGACCCAATTGCTAACTCATATTGATCTAATCTTCAAAAGGAATCCAAATATTCTGAGTTTTCCTTCAATCCCCCCCCCCAACCCAAAAAAAGCGTAGTGTGGCCCACACTATGCTTTTGCCAGTATCATTGGTTTTCTAAATTTCCAATTTTGACCAAAATTCAAAAAATTCTGCAAAAATAGGGCTCAAAGGTAGGTCAATATATCTCTAATCATAAGGTTTTTTGCCATACTGAGATATTTTTTTGTTTTTGGGCATGTTCTTAACAACAGCATCCTCTAGTTTTCAAAATAATTTCCCATTTAGTCAGAATCAAAGTTTAATGTTGATAGCTTAAAAACTAGAGAAAGCGCAACGTGCTTGGGAAAAGTGACTTTTGGAGGCCTTATCAAGGTACAAATAAATATATGAAGGTACCATTGAAAATATTAGGATTTTAGCTACATAATGAAGTCATCAAGCACTGCAAAGGCCTTCTCCCAACCCCTGACCTACAGTCTTGAAGTCAAGTTGTCCAGAAGTGCAGAAAACCTCTTGTGGAAATTGTATTTTTGACATTTCTCCCGAATACTAATACTTGTGTATAAATGGAAGGAGGTTTTGGTTCCTTGTTCTATGATGGACAAAAAACTCTTTCACTTTTGGAAAAATCATCTCTATTTGGTCATAAACACATTTTGAAGAAAAAAATTTCATGTGTGCACTATAAACCCTAGGCAGCCCATAACTTAGAAAGGTGAAGCTATGATTTCTTGGAATTTGGCACTGCTTGGCATGTGGATAGGAAATAATATCATGTCTTTTGAGTGGTTCATATCTTGACATTTGGCCTCCCTTGTTTTAAGGCCTCTTATCTCCCTCCATATATACTTTGCAAGGGGGAAACCCTAATAGTGAAAAATAGGGGAATGGAGAAATGGAGTACGATGGCGGGGTTAGGAGAGGGAAATGGGGATGGGGAAAATTAGGGAATTAGAAAAGGGTGTTAGGAAGGTTTAGGAAGTTTAATGGAAGGGAATTAGGGTAGGAGTACACCTAGGGAATTTCATTACAGGTCTAGATCTGGGAGGTTGCCAAAAACACAACGTAGGGATAATGGTGTCGTGTAGGGTATAGGGTTTTGACGTAGAAGCTTAGGGAGTGAAAGTGAGGGGGTTTGAGGGCTTCATGGAGTGTTTGTGGATGTGGGGGAAAGGGAAAATGACTATGGGAAGGGTTTATTTGACTTACAAATTCAAAGAGGTAGGTGGCCCACCTCATGATTTTCACTTTGCTTTTGGAACCTTGTGTCTTTGAAACTTTGTTATGCAAATTTAGGAACATTAGGAACTTATTAAATATTTGAAAAATGAATTACATTTGAAACCAAACTTTATTGAACAAATTTACCTATTACCACTCCCCATTTACTGGATTTTATGCATGAAATGACATATTTTGGTGACTAAAACCCTAATGACATAATGGAGACACTGAAATGAATGAAACCATGATGATGTTGACTAGAGTGATGATGATGATATTTTATTTATGGTACACTCAACTGAGTGATGACAAGGACTAGCACGTAAAATTTTTGAAAGGAGTGGAAATAGCCCTAGACAGACTATCGAGTGGCCAAATTTTTATTTGAAAATCTAATGAATGAAAAAAATTTGACTTTGAGAACCTACCAAGAAATGAGAAGAGCATATTTTATCACTGGTGACAAGCTGAAGAGACTGACACTAACACCTAGTATAACACATGAGAACTCTACCGATCATAAGGGATGTTCATGAAGTAGATTGCACTCTACCATAGAGATATGAAAGTTTGAATCACTAGGTTTTAAATATGGAAGCTTTAAAATCCTCCCCTACTTATCAAAGATCTTGTACCATATCAATTCCATATTTCATGACACAACTGGTGATATATTGGAATATGATCAAAGGGTGACAAAAACCATAATATCAGTGCACCCTAATAATAAATTTTCAGCAAGTTACCTATATGAGCATGAATGGAAAAGTAAGCCTAAAATGATCAATTATTCTTGAACCTATAAAACCACTTGCAGATTCTAAATAGAAACCAGAGAATAAATATATATGAGATAAAATAAAAATCCCAAAATTGTCATATGTTCTGGAAATAGCAATGTACATCATGTTAGTGAAATAGCAGGCTACCATATGAACCTAGAACATAACCTACTACTTAAAGGTGAATCCCGCATTACCACATTGAAGGTAAAAATATAAAATGAAAAGGAAAAATAATTTAAAACAAATAAAATGGTATTATACCTCCATTTTCATGTGCACTGAGGGTTTCCATATAGGGAAGTGACCTTGCATTATTCCTCAATGCACTTCCATCTATTCTTTCTAGTCTTAATGGGATTGATTTTGAAGGGAGCTCTTGATGGGAATCTATGTTGTTGTATCCTATGCCTAAGTGATTAAAGAAACATATTGTTTCTACATGGAATATGCTCATCCACTTCTTTGTTTCTCATCTTCCTTTTGAACATGGCATATGTCGAGGTACCTTTTGTGCCGAGTATCCGTAGTTCACATCATGTTCTTGAAGTCCCACATATGTTGTGTGGGCTCTAGAATGAAAAGTGATATGTACTGTTGGAAACCTCAAGAGGTTAAGGTAGGTAACCCCACAATGAAGGAATGAATATGATGGAAGGGAATCAGGTTCATTGAAATCTTCTTCAAGTCCTAGTTCAACAGGCCAGGAAATTTCAAACAATATGTCACTCCACTCATGGTCACCAAGATTAAATGGTTCAAATATCTAACTGCAAATCCAAAAACCTAGATAAGAAATAAACAAACCATAACCCCAATTGACTCATTTATAAGCACTAAATCCTAATCTCAATTAACTTATCTATAAACCCTAGGCCCTGAGCATAAGATGAAATAAAGTAATATACAATGCTACTTACACCTGGGAGAAGTGAGCTTAATTTTCCTAAAGAAAATGTCATACAGGGCCTCATTTTCAAGAACCATACACTCATCTACATTTTCCACTAGCTAATCAATAGAGAGTGTAACATCGTAGGGTTCCACTATTGTATCTGAGACCTTGGGAAAAGGAAAGACAAAGAATGTGATCATCATCCTATGTTATGTTATTTTCTGATTTTGGATATAATGAGCAATGTGCCCATTCCATACCCTTTTCCACCCCCAAGGAATGGCATACCTGAAATCCTACATCCACTAAAAAACCCCAAATTCCTAAGATAGACTCAAATTTATTGTTTTTATAGAAAAAGGGAAAATAGGAAAACTATGAAAAGGAGAGAATAAGACGAAGTTTGAATCTTTGAAAAGCACCACCATCAAGCACTTTTGGTGCTCTTATTCTTGATATACTTCTGATCTCGTGGTCCACCATGGTCACCTGAATAAAACTCATCCTTTTGTGAATCTCAGTGGGCGGAACATTGAAATCCCAGATGCAACCTTCGAATTCGCAGTGAGGTATCTTGTTTGAGACCTTTCCTTGACATTATGTACATCGCGCATAAGGGAGGAGGTCATCGGCCCGAATTAAAATATTTTTACAAGAAGTGACAAAAAATATATATCTTCCTTCCTTGTCCAAATCATATTATCAAATACCAAAACTTCATCACAGTTAGAACCCCTGCTAGGGGTCGATCTATCTCATCGGAAGACAACACCAAGAGACATATGTCAGAATAAAATAGCTAAATCCATGATATGCAGTGATATAGGTCCACACAATTTAGATCAATGGTTAAAACTACTTTAACCAATTGGATGGAGAAGAGAAAAAGAGTAGACGAATCTAGATGGGACAAGATTCAAAAGGGAACGCCTATCAGCCTAATTACCATCATAGCATACCTTATGTCTCCTTTAACTATGCCACATTTAGATATGCTCCAACCAAATTTGCAGTGAATGATGGTGGATTCTCTTCAAGGTTATTAAATTATCATCCTACCTTTAAGTAAATTCTGTAATATTATATATTACTTAAATTATATAGTGTAATGATTTTATTTGAACTTTCAAGTTGTTTAGCATGAAATCAAAGTGTTTTTTATAAATGTGTATCACTAAATTCATTATATAATTGTAAGTTTTGAAAAATAAAATGGATTCATGTTAAGAGATGATTTTTTAAAGAAAAATGGTTTCTTATATATGTAACTAGCAACTTTTATAGATATATTCAACATCCTACAAGTCACGTATATAAGAAAGTCATAGTTCATCCTAGGAATGATATTTTCGAAGGCCACTGAAAAATAGAGCCAAAATACCAGACTCCAACGAGACGCCTATCGTTACATACTTACTATGATAGTCCATGGCGTCCCCTCGTAGGATTTTAAACCAAGTGGAGGGCATAACATGCGAGTGACACAATCAACGTATCATCCCACAAGGAAACAAGTGACTGTTGATTTTCATATTTTTTGAACTCATTATATATAAGGGTTTATTTGTAAGACATTATTTTAGTTTATTACGTGTTTAGTGATGTTTTTTAATTTAAGTTGAGTATGTGTAAAGAGATGCATCAATTTTTATAAACACTATCACAATGTAGAGGTTGTAATTCTTATACACTCTTTTATTTTGGATATTGATAATGATTATACTTGTATATCAAAAATGATATAAATATCATAACTCCAAATTATTATATTAGCCTTAAATTATATATATATATATATATGCTTTCAATGTATAATAATTATTATATATTAAAACTATTCTTAAGCCACAATTGCAATTATCATAATAATCATAAATAGAAATCTATAACATATTTTGTTTCAAACATAAAAAACATGTGTTTTAAAAAGTATGAGTTTTGAGGACTTTGAAGTGTCACTTCCACATTTTTATGACAAGAATATAAACATTATAAAAATCATCTAACATTATATCATTTTTACAATCTAGAATTTAATTAAATATTTATTTTATTGAAATATATTATTTTAATTAATTATTATTTTAATAAATCTGTTTTAGGATGCAACTCAATTGGTAACTGAATTAATATGAGTTTTGAGAAAACTAAGAGATCCAAGGTTCAAATCCTAAGTTGTGACCCAATTTATAGAGAGTAGACCAAGTCGTAGACCCCTTGAGGTTTACTAGTAGCTATGTGTCAAGAAAGTTGTTGAATTTCTATGGGATACCAAATATATATATATATATATATATATATATATATATATATATATATGATGCAGGGTAGCCCTGCAATACCCAGAATCTTTCCCTTTGCAATGCATATAAAAATGCATCTACAAATTTTTTGCCCAAATAAGACTTAGTCTTCTTCATCACCTTCCAACGCTCAACATAACTGTGCGGTTTCCATTGAATTTACAATGAAATTCCTCTGCATTGACTATCCAACATTCTTTTCACGAATGCCTCATTCTGCTTCAACACTTTGCGTATATTTCATCAGTCGACTTCCATCGAATCCCGATTGATTCAACATCGGATCTGCTTCAAACTTCACTACGCATGCTCTCTGCTGTATTGTGCGTTCTCAATGAACTGCTCCAGGCTTCCTTCCAGGAGTGATTATTCAAAACAGTCTCACATTTCTCAATCGATCTCTGCTTGACCGATTTTAACACAGATAAACGTCGATTCATGAAATCGATCCTCCTTCTCTATCAACAGAAATCTATGTTTATTCCTACACTCAGATCTGTCCGATCGAACGGTTCCAATCAATTCGCAAATCGATAATCGGAAAAGTCCTTTTAACTTTTGGTGTTCACCATAATTCCGACGCGATGCAAATCGACAATCGCTGTTCGCAGGAAATAGATATCCCTTTGGCTAGCCTTCCGATGCGATACTAATCGGAATCGGAAATCGTTGTATAAAAATTGTTAGACAATTCCCGTCCTGAAGTGTTGCGATAATTACTGGACCCGATCTCACATTAAACCATCTTATAACATTTCGCGTCCGAGACTGATTCGATACGATGCCAATCGGCGATCGGAGATCGCTGACTTAACACCCACAATTGTCGACTGCTATCACAACTCCGATACGATGATTTCAAACGCGCTCCCAATTTTCATAGCGTTTTCTCCGATTCAACACATGAACTACCATCGATTTTCACAAACAGGTTTGCCATCGATCCTTCAGCACGAAAGTGCCATCAGCAATTACAAATCCTCTGCATTCTTCATTGTAGACCGATACCATTCAATTAAATAACACAAACCCACGCAACACAAATCAATTTCATTATTTCAAACAGCTATTTTTTCAATTCTGTTCAACTGATTCTGTATTTATAATTCCGTGTCAAAATATTCCATACCAATGAAAAAACGCTTCAACTGATACAGGCTTCAAATGAAACAACGTTTCAAATGAAACAACGCTTCAAAAAGATTGGAATTACTATACAGGCTTTACTTCATACCCAAACCCGTGGATTCAATACAAAACAACCATTCATACAGCAATTACAAAACTTCTGTTCTTGCGCTTTCCAGAATTATATCAAACTCTTGTTTTGGCCAGATATTCGAGATTGATGGCCCTTTATAATTTCCCGAAGGCTTCCAAATAGAAACTCCTACTCTCTATTCACAATCTCACTGCTAATCTCACTCTCCCTGAATTATACAAGAAGACAAAATTTATACAAATAAATGGTTTCATGAACCAATTCTGGTTCAGAACCAAAAATCTCTCGACCTCTCCTAAAAATTCTCTTCAAACCCACTCTTTTCTAAACCAACGCTAAATCAAGCTTTTAAAATTCCTCATATTCTATTCTAGCCAAATAAATCTAACTGTTTTGGCCTGATCTCCACACAAGGAGGATCACTCAGCCACATATACCCTTTCCTCATATTTAACAATAAATAAACACTCTCATATATTTAAACAAATAAAATTAATTAAACTATTATCTTCCAACCCCTTGTTAGTCACAACATGTGATCATGCTATCACATTGCTGACTAGGCCTGAATGCTCCTGCATCAGACTCCCAAAGTTGAAAGTTTCCATGACCTCCTGGTCATGTGTTTCTTCTGTTGTCCATCCAGTATCCCAAACTTTACTTTGTAACTAGTCATCACTTTCATTATGCTGTTGATTTAATTCTTCTGCCACTGTCACTTCTGTTCCTCTAGATTTCCAAATCTTAATTTACTGTTGTCCTCTATTCTTGCTGATACAAATTCCTGTGGTCAATTTCTCCTTCTTGCTGTCCCTCTTCTCATCTAATTTTTTCTTCCACAATTTCTCAATTTCCTTCTTACCATTTGTCTTTAATTGAACTCCACTGACATCTGTCTGCTGTACATTCTCCTTTTCCATATAAATTATAAATTTTTTGTCCAAATCTTCCTTGCCTCTGCCATTTACAATCTGTTGTTTGTACTCTACAACCTCTCTTTCATTATCATCAAAGATAATTCTTCCCTCTATGTTCTTAGATTTGTCTAATAACTTTTTCAACAAAATGCCAATTCCTTCATATTCAATAAACATGTCATTTATATATGACTCCTCCTTCCTGTATAAAACAAAATTTCCACCACAATTGTCAGATTCAAAATAGCTATGGTTTTCGATCTTCATAAGTGATTCTGCCATCAACTCTTTATACTGTCCTTCTGCAAAATTTATGAGATTGTCATCAATTTCCATTTCCATACTTTTCTCTGCATTATACGGTGGTCCTTGTTCTAACACAAGATTATCATTCTCAAAATTATTAAATACATGCTCAAAATATCTTCATGTTTCAGCCATTTCTTCCAGTAATCTCACTTCTTCATCAACATGCATAAGCACATTGTCCAATCGCTGTTCATCACTTGTCAAACCTGAAAACATACACAACATGTCAGTTTCAAAAATGCAAGGCTCTTCATTCGAAGCCTCAATAATCAGCTCCTCATGCTCCTCTGAACTATTATGATAGTTCACTAAATTATTGAGAAATTCTCCCTCAACATCTATAATTTCTTCCTCATCAAAGAAAACTTCTGGGACTACAACTTCTTGACTATGCTTGGCAACTTCATCATAAGTTTGTAGAATACCTTCCTGTTCTACACAATTTCTTCCAATACTCAGTTTGTCCAAATAAGACAATAATGCCTCTTCCTCTTCTCTGATAAGACTTTGATCTTTCAAAGATTTCTTTGGCTTACCTTCTTCAGCGAAGTTCTCGGTGTCAGCTTTCCTTCTCTTCACTTCATAAATCTGCAATGCATTTGTTTCCTTTTCTGTTTCCATTTCCCATTGGTCTTCTATACATGCTAAAATTCCTTCAAATATAATCCAATAAGTTTCCACTAAAATAATACATAACCATTCGGCCATACCTTTTAATTTCCTCCACCAATTTAAGTCTTGAAAGTCCTTATGCATCTCCTTTCTTGCTTGTCTTACCTTTGCTCCTTTCACTTTTTCATACACATGTTCAAATTCTTTAGGCTGCATACCTGCAATTTTACATTCACAGAAATAATTGATCCCAAAAATATGAGATCCTCTTGTCTGTGCGGATGATGTCAACACATTCCTCTCATTCTGATCTGCATAGATCAGTTCTTCTCTACTGTCATCACTGTCTTCGTCCCCAAGGAGAGATCCTTTCTCTGGTTCACAGATGTATTCTATTTCTTCATTCTCAGTTGTTTGAAGTAATAATTTCCCAGCAAACAATTCTCTGACAAGCCATTTAACTCTTCTTCCCACATAAAATCCTTGTTTCCATTTTTCTCTAATTCCTTTCAATACCAGCTTCTCCAAATGACTGAGTTCTGCCTTCATCCCAACCAACTCTATGTCCCTTTCTTCTTTACTCATTCCTTTAATTCCAACTGCTTCAGCACTCTTTTCCCTATGTCTGTGACTTTCCTTTGTACCCCTGTCATGACCATCAATAGTCAATTCCTTTCCTTCCTCTGGTGAAATTTCCTTGTTCACTAGTGAGCTGCAACTAACTTTTTCCATTTCACCTATAACAAGTCTCCTTCATGCCTCACCAAACTTTCCTGAGTTTAGCCTTTTGGCACCTATTGGTTCTTTCCTCGAACCTTTCACTGACTAAAAATTCTACCCAGCACTCTTCTTGCTGGAATTATTATCTCCTATCCACAATCACAATTGTGGAGCTGCCTCATCAACTTCTACCTAACCTCAGTTGGAAGTTGTTCTCACCTCCTCTTGAATACTCCTTGCTTTAGGCTCTGCATCTTCAATTGCTCACTACCTTCTTCATTCAGTAAATTTGTTTACTGTCGGGTATTTTCACCTTTACGCATCTGGAAGTTCTTCTTGCTCTATCTTCTTTACATAGCTCATATGCTATGATGCTGGTACAACTCATTCCACCTTTCAGCAAATCCACTGCTTCCACTGACCTACACAATATTATCTCAAGACACATCAAAGTATCTTTCAAACCTGCAATATTTCTTTCAAAGATGTCTTTAAACTAACTCCCATTCCATCAGTCAAAGGACTCACCTGTTCACTATTTCATTTAGACTTTCCATTCAATAAGACTCCATACAGCCAACAACTATCTCCCATTCTATTTTTCATAATGGACTCTTCAGTTTTCAAGACCAATTAAGATTAGATCTGAGTTTCAATTATATTTGCCAATTTATGACAGATACTATCAATTCCTTCTGATAACTTGTTTGTAAGCAAATGCTGTTTTGCCTATACAATTTCCAAAATTCATTTCCTGTAGTGGTTCTTCTTTCAGTCCTATTAACCCAATCTCTGTTCTTTCAATCATCAATATCATTGCCTTCAACAATATTTAAACAATCTTCAATCATTCTCAGTTTCACAAGATTCTTCAAACTATTCAAATGAATTCAATGTTACAAAAAACCACTCGTCTGCTCAGCTTTAACTTCTAAAACTTTTACCTCAATCAACTCAGTCATGCAATCAAATTTTCCTAAAAGGAAAACACTTCCTCCTTCGAAATTTCAATACATCTCTGCAAAATTATCAACTTAAAAATTCTTACTAGACCTTCCCAGGCATTCTCTGCTTCTCCATTCTGATCTCAACGTCGTTTGTATCCTGATCCTCATCTTCATCAAATGCACTTTAGGGCAATCATACATCTGTTAAAATTAAAATTCAATTTCCCAAAACAATCTTTTTAGAGCGTTAAGCTAGCTCTAATACCAAAATTGATGCAGGGTAGCCCTGCAATACCCAGAATCTTTCCCTTTGCCATGCATATAAAAATGCATCTGCAAATTTTTTGCCCAAATAAGACTTAGTCTTCTTCATCACCTTCCAATGCTCAACATAACTGTGCGGTTTCCATTGAATTTGCAATGCAATTCCTCTGCATTGACTATCCAACATTCTTTTCACGAATGCCTCATTCTGCTTCAACATTTTGCGTATATTTCATTAGTTGACTTCCATCGAATCCTGATTGATTCAACATCGGATCTGCTTCAAACTTCACTACGCATGCTCTCTGCTGTATTGTGCATTCTCAATGAACTGCTCCAAGCTTCCTTCCAGGAGTGATTATTCAAAATGCTCTCGCATTTCTCAATCGATCTCTGCTTGACCGATTTTAACACAGATAAACGTCGATTCATGAAATCGATCCTCCTTCTCTATCAACAGAAATCTATATGTATTCCTACACTCAGATCTGTCCGATCAAACGGTTCCAATCAATTCGAAAATCGATAATCGGCAAAGTCCTTTTAACTTTTGGTGTTCACCATGATTCCGACGCGATGCAAATCGGCAATCGCTGTTCGCAGGAAATAGATATCCCTCTGGCTAGCCTTCCGATGCGATACTAATCGGAATCGGAAATCGCTGTATAACAATTGTTAGACAATTCCCGTCCTGAAGTGTTGCGATAATTACTGGACCCGATCTCACATTAAACCATCTTATAACATTTCACGTCCGATACTGATTCGATACGATGCCAATCGGCGATCGGAGATCGCTGAATTAACACCCACAATTGTCGACTGCTATCACAACTCCGATACGATGATTTCAAACGCGCTCCCAATTTTCACAGCGTTTTCTCTGATTCAACACATGAATTACCATCGATTTTCACAAACAGGTTTGCCATCGATCCTTCAGCACGAATTTGCCATCAGCAATTACAAATCCTCTGCATTCTTCATTGTAGACCGATACCATTCAATTAAATAACACAAACCCACGCAACACAAATCAATTTCATTATTTCAACCAACTATGTTTTCAATTCTATTCAACTGATTCTTTATTTATAATTCCGTGTCAAAATATTCCATACCAATGAAACAACGCTTCAACTGATACAGGCTTCAAATGAAACAACGTTTCAAATGAAACATCGCTTCAAAAAGATCGGAATTACTATACAGGCTTTACTTCATACCCAAATCCGTGGATTCAATACAAAACAACCATTCATATAGCAATTACAAAACTTCTGTTCTTGCGCTTTCCATAATTATATCAAACTCTTGTTTTGGCCAGATATTCGAGATCGATGGCCCTTTACAATTGCCCGAAGGCTTCCAAATAGAAACTCCTACTCTCTATTCACAATCTCACTGCTAATCTCACTCTCCCTGAATTATACAAGAAGACACAATTTATACAAATAAATGGTTTCATGAACCAATTCTGGTTCAGAACCAGAAATCTCTCAACCTCTCCTAAAAAGTCTCTTCAAACCCACTCTTTTCTAAACCAACGCTAAATCAAGATTTTAAAATTCCTCATATTCTATTCTAGCCAAATAAATCTAACTGTTTTGGCTTGATCTCCACACAAGGAGGATCACTCAGCCACATATACCCTTTCCTCATATTTAACAATAAATAAACACTCTCATATATTTAAACAAATAAAATTAATTAAACTATTATCTTCCAACCCCTTGTTAGTCACAACATGTGATCATGCTATCACATTGCTGACTAGGCCTGAATGCTCCTGCATCAATATCAATATATATATATATATATATATATATATATAATAAATTTTTTTTTTTTTTTTTTTTTGCATTGAAATGAAATGAAATTTTTTTAATGATGTACATGAGACTTTTGTCATCAAAGAGAACAAAAAATAACAACTTAATCTATGTTTGGATTATTTTCCATGTTGGCTTTCTTGTTATGAATATTGAGTAAGAAACTTGTTGTTTTGTGAGTCTTGCCTCCTCAAAAAGTTCACTTCACCCAGATTTTTCACCTATAGGATGTTATCAAACTGACTATGAATATCTTCATATGCTTCACATTATTTAATAAAATTCCATTTTGTTTCAAACATCCCTCTGCTGCAAGAAATGAAAGTTCTTTCTTCTCGATATTCTTTGGGTACCATCCATCTACGATTTTGACATCTTAGATGATGGAAGCTAGTCCTTAGTTGTGCAATTACAATTTTAGCCTTTCCCAATTGTTGAAGATCTCAAATACCCTTTATCAACATGCTTCCACACAGGGTTAAATTCTTTGACATAATACATTTTTTCCTTCCTACTTGCTTTTTCTATATGGAAGTCCTAAAGTTTTCTAACACCCACTTTTTATTTCCACTTTAGTGTGGGGATAGTCATGTAGATTTTGTTCCATTTTCCCAACCACTTTCTAATTTGTTTCGTCCATGTGTTTTTATGATGATTTAGCTCTTCTTCAACAACCATTTTGGGCTAATGATGCTTATCCATATTTTCAACCTTTTTTAGGTAACTTAATAGATGAATAATCACTGAAGCCGCAATTGGAAACATACTAGCCTCAACTAAAAGGATTTTATATGGGACCGTTAATTTGACCTTGAGAATACTAATGACTAGATGATTTTGGATTCTTTCTATTCGTCGCCATTTGTGGTTTGACATGTTTCTCCCCCATATCTTGCAACCATAGAGGATAATTGGCACCTCTAATAAATCAAAGAGTGTTTTAGTCTTCCATTCCCACAATTGCGTGTATGCACTTGTTTTAAAGAATGTATGAAGGTTTCCACCCTCCTTGGATTATCTTTGATCTACATGTCTCCTAGCTTAACCTATAATGGAAATTAATTTCTAGGTATTTGTACTCATGTGCAACCTCCAAGGGGCTACCCTTAAAGAAAAAGGTAACCTACTAATTTTTCCTTTTAAAGAAAAAATTAGGACTTTGGTCTTGCTCGCATTTACTTGCATTCCAACCTCTTTAAAAAAGAGTTCTAGAGATTTCAAGTGTTATCTCAATCCAGGGAAGATTTAGCAATAAGAATAAGGTCATTTGCTTATAAAAGTGGTTTCATCACATAACTTGCCAATTGGATGTCTTCTCCTTTGATAATGTTTATCCACTCTTTTAGCTTATCAATATTTAAACCAAACAATGTGGGGGAAAGAGGACATCCATGTTTGACTCTAATGTCACTGCTAAAGAATTTAGACATGCACTCCTTTGGTCTGATTTTGACTCTAACCCGCTCATAAAGCTTATGAAAAACAATCCTATATTCCTTTGGGACTCTAAATTCTTCCATTTGTGTGCCAAAGCTTGTCTCTAGGGACATTGTCAAAGGAGTTATTGAAGTCAATAAAGTAGCACAAAGCTTCTCCACCTTGGTTGTTCCAAATTTTTTGAATGAAATGTCTTAGAGTGATGCAATGATCAATGGACGTAGAATGTTTAGGCCTGAAGCTAGTCTGCGTCTTTGCTCTTTTCCCCTATTGTTCTACCCACTTGTTGATTTTTCACCCTAGCATTCTCCCAAAAATATATCCAAGAAGAAGTTAATGTAGTTGGAAGTATTATTGATGTCTCTTCTTTTATGAAAAGGTATAACAACACTAGTCCACTCAACTAGGAAGCTAACTTGATTGACTTTGTTAAAGATCTCCTTGATGTGTGCAGCCATAATTTTTCTTGTAAATTGTCAATATCTTAAGCTTTACCACTTGCTAGCTTCTTTATACCTTGTTCACTATCTACAACCTAAAATAGCTGGCTTGGGTTGTCAATTAGGGGAGGCTTACTTTTCTCTTTTATCTCTTTACATGAAAGTTTTGCATAATATAACCATTTGGTATCTTCCATATTATTTTCTATTTGTTTTCTCTTTTATTGTAATTCCTTTCAAAAACCTTCGAGATTATGCTTCCCCAAAGAAATTAATTCCTTCCTTCTTGAAATCCCGTAGCTTTTTCTTTTTCATCAATTATTTATATATAGTCTTATTTTCTTTGCTTATCTCTCTTCTTTTCTTTTTTTTTAAGATCTTTTAGCTGTCTTGCACTCTGGTCATACCAAGGCCATTGCCAGAAAAACATTTGAAATTATCTTGAAAAGCCTAAAACTCTTATATACCTTTAAAACTGCGTATTAAAATAATTAACATACTATTGCATATATACCCTTTATCTCCTCTATTATTATCTTGCAATGACTGTTTGATCAATCATTTTTTTCCCTCTTGATGGAGTTGCTTCCGTAATCTAGATGTCCCTTTTCCATGCAATTACTTTAAAGATTTCTTCATTTGTATTTCAGAAGAATGAGCTGCACAATCTGAAAAACATGTAACTCGGCCAATTAAGCAAATTTTTTTCTATGCAATTACTTTAAAGATTCCTTCATGTTTTTTCAAAAGAATGAGCTGTACAACCTGGAAAAATCGGCCAATTAAACAAATTACCATAAGATGACAAAGCAAGTGCCCCACGGCAAATATGCTAAAGCTAGTAAGAAAAGGAGATTTGGTGCACAGGGCACTTATTACTGTACGGTGGTTATAATATTACTAAATCCAGCAAGTGGTTGTTGTACCGTCTCCATAATATTACTAAATCCAGCGAGTGGGTGTACCCTCACTGAATCACTGCCACGACCCATGGTTTCTGGGGGTCAAATTAAAATAAAATATTAACAAAAATGAGAGAGAATCCCCAAAGTCATGCTAGTGTGTTTCTGTTAAAACAGTGTATAGATACATTCATTTCACATGGCGTTGTTTCCATAGGCTAATTAGTTTGTAAAATTGTCTTACGTAAAATTTTGATAATTTTTTTATGAAATTTTTGTAAATGAAGTTACTAGTGTTACTTTATAAATTTTTAATGATACTGAATCTATTTCCACTATTTACCAAAATAACAAACAAAAACACCTCAGACAAATTAACTTAAATAAACCCTAAGAAGCCAATAACACATCTAAAAACACAACAGACAAGTTGACCTAATATTGCAGAGATATATGTGTTCATATAAGATATGAATATAGAGAATTTGATTTTTGTTTGGCTTTTACTATAGAAGCAACTTTAGCAACTTTTTCAGGTCATTGGTTGCTTTATACTGTACAAAGTTTCTCCACTTTTATGTGTCGACGATTTTAAAACGAAAGATAGGGAATCCGCCATAATTTTCAAGAATCCGAAGTTTATTTTAGCGATGAACAGTTAGATGCCGCAATCTGCTTTTTGATTTGTCTATTCTTAATCCTCCACTGCCCATTACGCAAGCAGTGACACCGCAATGTAGGCGTGCGACATGTGTAAGTTGGATGTGCAACTTTCTGTAAGTAGAACGGCCTTGGAATGTATATATACACCTACTCAGCGACATGTTCAGCACAAATTTTTTGAAATAAAATCTTCAATTTGGTTTAGTTTTTTCTTTCGATCATCATGTTGATAGGGAGAAATTCGGGGACTTTGATTATGATGTTTGCCATGGTTTTATGCATGTGCAGTGCTGCAAATATAAGTTGTCCCAATTGTGGGCAAATGGCTGCTCCATATCCTTTGAGTACCGATGATACCTGTGGTAACCCAAAGTACCGCATATTCTGCAACAACAATCAGCTGGAATTCAAGTCAGTGGACGGCATTGGTTATCCGATTGTGAGCATTGACTCGTCTGCTTATAGTCTGGTGATTAGGCCGCCTCCGTTTTCTAAAGGAGTGGCTACATGCAGATCCTCAGATTTTCCTGCAGGGGGACTCCACCTTGATGAGAGTTTGCCATTCAACATCTCAAAGCACAACACCGTCATGTTGTTTAATTGCTCTGAAGCTTTGTTGCTTTCGCCTCTGAACTGCAGCTCAAACAGCCTTTGCCATCAGTTTGTAAGGGACAAGAAAGAAGCCAAGGCCTGCAGAGATAAGCTGTGCTGCACTTATCTCAAAGACAGTGCCATGACGTCTCATAAAATACAGTTGCAAGAGGGAGGTTGCAGTGCGTATACAAGTGTGGTCAACATCAATCCCACATTGCCCACAAATAACTGGAATCTTGGTGTTGAGATCCAGTGGGATACTGTCTAGCTTTCACGTTCTGTCGAGTCACAGCTGTGAACTCATTGCAATTATTTCTCACTTGGTACTCATTAGTATCTCATTAGTATTGTAATTATTTATATCACTTGGATCTCATTAGTAAATGCTATCAATCAATATTTCTGGAGATATAGGCAAACCCTGGAATTTATGCAAGTACGTCAACTATGTATTAAGTATGTTGCTGTGCCAACTATACCTTCTATAACATATATCCATTATAGATATCTTCTATACCATATATCCATTAGTGAGTCTAGGTATTGCGTATGTTACTGTTCCCAACTATGTCTTCCATAGCATATATCCATTGGTGAGCCTAGGTATTGGGTATGTTACTGTTCCCAACTATGTCTTCCATAGGATATATCCATTGAAGGTTGAAAACCGTCCAGGATTGTTGTGGCTCTATAAGGTTCCCTCTCTTCGAAGTACAAACTCCTTTGTTTTCATTTTTATTGTACAAATCTCCATTTTTCTACTCGGATTGAAGCAATGTTATTAATAGAAACTTTTATGTGAAATTCATTGTTATAATTAATATATTTAGGTTTATAGGTATATTTTGTTGGAATTAGCTATTTTAATCATTTTACTAATTAAATAATTTGATCTAATGGTTTAAATTCAAAGATGCCAGTATCAATAGATGAAATTCACACCACTAATATAAATGAAATTCACACCACTAACTTTCCTTATCTAAATCATATGACTAAACCATGTTTAAATTATTTTTTTACAAAATCTCATTATAAATTTACCATGCCATTTGTAAATTGTCACCTATTAAGATTAACATGAAGTGGGACGATTACAAAAAAATTGCAGACACTTATCATAGTATTCGTGTGATCTATTGACTGTTTTTAATTTCAAAATGTTGATAACATGTGTTCAATTCCAAATAACAAGTGTCCAAAGTTTTCAATTTCAAAATGTTGATAACATATATTAAATTCAAATTAAAAAGTGTCTAAGGTTTTCAATTTCAAAATGTTGATAACATTTTGATAACATGTGTCCAATTCCAAATAACAGTGTCCTTCCCTTGCCTATGTGGATTTCTTTATTAAATTGTATGTCCTTTTAACCATTTCATTATGTTCTAACTAATAGCCCTACTTCTATTCTAGTGTCTCGAGATTAGTAGAAAAAAGCTTAGGAAAGATTTTGACAGAAAGATATGGCAAGGCCTATCCAAGCTTGGAAGTACAAAAAAAATTGTTGAGCTTCACACATTCATCAATAAATGGGGAAGAAGATGTTTCTAATTGTTTAAATTACAATTATATCTTCAATAAATGGTTAAATAAGTGTTATTATTCCCGGATGCGGGTGAACAATAAAGGCAAGTGGACGATGAGCCCATCACGTGACACGTGGCTCAGCCACATGGTCACGCATGGGCTCAAGCCGTGGGCATTTATATTTTCCAACTGCTCTCAAAGCTGCAACATTAACTCGCCCGAATGTAAATGCAGCCTCCACACTTTCAAAATGCCTCGACACTGCAGCATTCTGCCTTTGCCTTCCAACAGCATCTACCCCTCTGTGGTCTCATAACCGAGCTCTAGAACACCCACAGGGAGGCAGTGCAGCCTTTACTGTTGCATTGTTCTTGCCCCTAGTCACCACTTCTCACATAGCCTCCATTGCAGCCTCAATTCCGCTCCAGCGCCTTCAATTCCTCAGCCATATGCTCCCACTGCTCAACCCTCGACGCCCATCTGCATCTCCAACGCCTCCAACAGCTCCATTATGCCCAGGTGACACCGAATGCGCGACCTCCGAGGGAGTGGGCGTGGGAGGGCGACTCGTCCTCCGCAGTCCATACGCTCTTAGTCTTCTTCTCCATCTCCTGATGAGGTTTTTGGCCACTACCCTACAACTCGCAGTGGTAGAGGCTGAGGTCATGATTCACGGTGGGCTCGCTCTATCTCTTCGGTTGGAATTTAGGTGTTGTGCCACCCTACCAGTCACCCATCCTCGTCTTTGCCTCTTTTGGATACACGGACCTCTCCGTCTATTGCGAGCTCTGCTCAATTCCACTATACCTGCGCTCAGGACCACCCTGGCATCACAGCCACCATTTCCATCAGCTTCAAGGAGGAAGCTTCCCTTGATGCAAGCCACAACCCCAGAAAAAAGCTCAAAAAATCCACCATTGACTCAACTACTCTTTCGCCCTCACGTAAGTCTTAAGCCTATCTAGTCATTCAGGGTGCCCCCTCCTCCAGCAACAATAACAAGGGTGGCAACGACAGTGGCAACAATGGTAGCGATAGCTCAGATTGGTCTGGAGAAGAAGGAAGCAAGGGAAATGCACGCACCACCATAACTCCTGAACCAGCAGCGCCACAAACGAAGAATGCAGACAACTGCTCCGATGAGTACAGGTGCCTCGTTGTGGAGGAACTGCCACCTTTGCACAATGACACCTAGCTTGAACATGGTTTTTTACTCACATCTGTTAATTTTCTCGGTCACTATGTCTCTCTTGAATATTTTCATAGTACTCAACTATTTTTTGTATGAAGATGGTTTCCCATATGTGGGTAGCTATAGTAAGACTGGCTTGACTGGTTTCACCATCTAGGGCAGTCACTATTTTGATTTTTTGACTTATAATGCCTTTGCAATTGGCTAGTTTAGCGATTCCAGAGGCCAGACTCTCCTTGTACCATATGTTATATTAATAGAATTTAGTCTTAAAAAAAATAAAAATAAAAAAGTGTTATTATTGGTTTAAATTGCAAAGATCAGATTTGATTGCTCACTCGAATCATAGATATGTGTTTAATAAAAATTTATAGAGAAGTAACAAAAATAAGGAAATTTTTTTATTCAAATTGATTAATTGTTTCATGCAGTTGTAGCAAAAAGTTACATTGTGGCGGTAAGTTATTTTCTATAATCAATTTATTTTTATTTTTATATAATTTCACCCTCTCAAAATGTTTTGCTAATATAATGGAAGATCATAATTACAAAGATTAACTTTTCATGTCACTCACTATTAATAAAATATCATAATTATAAAGATTAACTTTTCATTTTTCTGAGGTAGGTTTGTGGCTCACTATTAATAATCCTCTATCTATGCTGATTTTGGTTTAGATATAATTGATAAATTTTTAATGAGAATGAATTACATATGATCATTGCATCTTTTTAAAGATGTAGTTATATTTTAGAGAGATTTTTTTGCAAAATTAAATTTCATTTTCCAACAAGCATATAGCTTTCTACATTATTATAATAGATTTCTAGATTATTGGCTGAATGAAGAAAATGGCGGCATCAAAGCTACAAAATAATTTTATTGTATACCCATAAAGTGCGAGGAGTACCATTGCAATTACTAGAAGGGCAGATATTTTGACCTATTTCCATCCTCTATTTCAAGTCTCAATTATAGAAGAGGACAACAATGAAAAAAATGTTGTTTGTTTTAAACAATCTTCCCAAAAGTAATTTTGTAGAAATTTGTTATTAATTTATGATTTTGTATTAATTAATGATTTTGTATTGATTTAGATTTTGTATTAATTTAGATTTTTGCTTCTTGTTGTATTGTTATTCAATATGTTTTTTCTAGAAGTGCTAGAGAATAGTTGAACAATATACTACATAGATATTTTGATCTATTATACAAACCCACAATGATAACTCCAAAACCAAAATGGATACAAAATATATTTTTGTCAATGATCCTTTTCAAATTCAATTAGTTACAACATTGTAGTTTGTTTGGTTGTTGTTTATACCAACAAATCTTGAAGGAACATTTTAAAAGTGGTTCATAAATAATTCTTTTATATCTATTTAGCTAATTGTATACTAGTGAAGCTATATTGCCCCTCTAGAATTCAACATTGGTACTCTGCACAGTGTGGTAATTAAAGTATTGGTGTTCTGTGGAATTCAACATTGATACTTTGCACAATGTGGTCATTAAAGTAATTTTTATAAATAATGTTGTATAAAGAAGAAATGTTCAAAGCATTTGTTAAAAAAAGATGATCTATTAACTAAATGGGTTCTCTAGGTGACATACCTGGAGAGTGCCCAAACACTTCACACAAAATAAATTATCTCTTCATATAGAAGAACCTCGTACATATAGACTTGCACACAAAGAGGGTCATTTGAATCACTCCCTAGATAGTAGGATCTGAGATCTAATCTTAGAGTCTCAATCCTATCCTCATCACAACAAACATCTATGTCTAGATTTCTCCATTAATTCCAACACTCCCCCTTAATGGAGAAAGGTAACTGAAAAATAAAATACGCATGTTGGTCTCAGTCTCAGGTAGGCTTACATAAAAACATAAAAAAACTTCGTAACAAAGGTTTTCATTTTGTTCTTATTGCTTGTGAGTCCATGTTTATTCATACCTAGGCGAGGCTTCATCTTTAATTTTCTCGTCATGAGGTAGTGATAGATTTTCACCTCCTTTCTTCCCAGATGACGGAACTCTTTAACTCTTATCCTCACCCTTCTCAAAATTATGACAGACTAGATAAGAGAATTTTTCCTCTCACTATTTCTGGTGTCAACCATCTGAACACCAGCGATATTGTCTTCATCATTCATGGATACAACTTCTGTGTTGACTTCATAAAGACATGGTGTTTCAAGCAATGCTTCAAGAAATATCAATTCCTCTTCAAATTTTGTTGTTTTTTCCATCTTTTTGTTGCTAACGTTTGCACACACAAAAATATTCGTGAGATCATCATAATTGGAATTCTCTCCAGCTTTGTCTTCTTCTGCCAATTCTTTTCAATCAACTCCATGTGGCTCGTCCAATTGATCTTCAACAATATGTTCCTCCTTACTTCCTTCCTCAAGAATGACTACTAGGTCTTCTTGATCTTCAACCATATGTTCCTCTTTACATCCTTCCTGAGGAAACTCGTGAGTCTTCAATCTCACATTTTTGCAGAACATATAGTATCTCTCGATAATCGTGGCCATTAATAAAACCACCAAGCCTCATGAAGAAAATATCATCAGGGTCAAATATGTCTAAAAGTCCAACCATATTGGAAAAGTCTAGATTTTTCTTGCTTCCAGATTTATTTCTGACTCACCTCGATCCTCGCACAAGCTCCAACAACCCCATTACCATGCAGGTGGGAAACTTCTCCCTTTGGCATCTCTTTAATTGTAAAACCTTGTGATGGAAATTGTGGCTTCTATGCCACACAACCAAATCTGAAGCAAATCACTAATGCAACCTCATTTGAGTGCACCCTTCAATAATAGTTGCAACTCCTTGAATGCAATCAACCACCAAAATTGGCCTTTACAACGCGTGAAACACTGCTCACGGTATCTTCTACCACATGCTCTTCTGTCAAGGGTTGTTGTCGCAACCTTACGCAGGGAGCATATATTCGTCAGATCTCTCATGTTGCATACACAAGATGTGTTTAGCATCAGAAATATTTGGAGGTTTCTCTCATCTGTGCACCCTCTTCAACAACATGGCCAACAGTCCTGAGGCCAAAAAATGGACACATTTGATCCGATCCGATGCTTTAAACAAGGGTTGAATCAATCAATTACAAAAAAAATGAATGAATTCGAATTCTTAGAGGTTATTTTCACAATTCAGCTTGATCTCTATGCCAAATCCACCTTTTCCAATCAAGCTGAAATCGGATCCCAACAACTTTGATAGGAATTAAATTTGACGCTTAATCCGATCTGGGCAGCGACCTTTCCAGTTAAAAGAATATGATCTATTAACTAAATGGGTTCTCCAGGTGAGATACCTGGAGAGTGCTCAAGCACTTCACACAAAATGAATTATCTCTTCATACAAAAGAACCTCATACATATAGACTTGCACACAAAGAGGGTGGTTTAAACCACTCCTTAGATAGTAGGATCTGAGATCTAATCTTAGAGTCTCAATCCTATCCTCATCACAACAAACATCTAAGTCTAGATTTCTCCATTAATTCCAACAGTATTGAACAAAACCAAATTTTATTGAAATTTATTGTTGAGTAATTTTGTGTATGACAACTTTGTGTTTTATCTATAAAATTATCATATCAAAATATTCAACCTTCCAATAATTTTTATTATTCAAATAACAAAAATTTACTATAATAAAGTGTTTCATTTAAAAAATGTAAAGTTGACTAGCAATTAAATGTTTCATCACATTCATTAATCACAATTCCAGCAGTGGTAGATCCACTACCATGACAACTCTAAGTGATCAATAATGCAAAATTATAATGATATTTGAATTAGTAAGAAATTTTATATAACTAACTGTACTTATATTTCCATTTAAGTTTTTAAATATTCAAGTTAGATTTTCAAATATTAAGTTTAATTTAGATTTAATATTGTTTAGGTTTAATATTTACTTTATAGTATTAGTTTTAGTAATAATAATATTATTTTAGATTTATAATAATATTAGGTTTGTATAATAATGGTTAATAACATTATTAATGATTATTAATAATTATATTTTAACATTAATTTTAACTAATATTAATATTAACAACAATTATAGAATATTAATATCAATGGTTACTACTTTTTCCCTTTAAAAATTAACAATTAAAATAAAAATAATATTAATAATATTATTATTACTAATTATAATAATTTGCATTAATACTTTAATTAATTAATATTACATTTCATTAATATTATCAATTAATAATAACGTGTGTAGAAATTTTTGGTGAAAATCACATGTATTAAAATTTTGTCAAAATTTGACAAAATTTTAATACATGTGATTTTCACAGAAAGTTTGTATACACATTTTATGGATCAGAGAAGTCAAATTCCTAATAATTAATAATATTATTAATTAATGGTAGTAGTTTTATACTTAATATTATAAATATTAAAAGTGAATTTACTAATGGTTGAATATTTTACTTATCTTTACTTATATTCTATTAAATTTTAGGTTTATTGTGTTATCTAATATATTTAATACTATTTTAAATTTATAACTTGTTTATATACTTTAACTAATTAAAATATATACTAATGGCCCCATATTATAATTGATTAACACATTCAATTTTTATTAAACATGTACTATCAATTTTTTATTGTTATGTGTCTAGGTGATCAATGTTGATGCAAAATTATGGTAATATTTGAGTTACTAATTATTGTTGTATAATTGAATCTACTTATATTTAATAATTCTGAGATATGCTATAATCATTTATAATTATGTTTAATATTAAATTTATTAATATTATATTTAGTTTTTTAAATATTAGGTTTACATTTTTAAATATTAAATTTAAGATTATTTAGGTTTAATATTAGGTTTATGTTTTATAACATTAAGTTTAGTTTTAATAATAATATAATATTATTATTTTAGATTTATAATGATGATGATGATGATGATGGTTAATGTCCACTGAGACCAAACTTTGGTCTATCAGACCTATAATTCTCTTAATTCTTAATTGTCTGGCTTCTCGTCTTTCTTGGCGAGATTGGGGTTGTAGCTTTCTTTTTCTTCTCTACGGTCTTCCAACTTCCTTTATCTTGCAACTCCTCCATCTCTTACGATCCTTGGGACACTGGTGTCTTAACTTCAGGATCTGGGAGATCTGATTTGCTGCTAAATAAAGATTTATTTTGCGCGGTATTTAAATCCTCATAATTGTTGATGCTTGAGGAGCTGTCAAGTTCGTTTTTTTGTTGTTGGGCGAGGCTTTCCCCCTGCTTGTCTTGAGGGTTGTTTATTTCCTGCCTGATTTCTTGAAATTCAAAGTTTTCTGGAGAGTATTCTTCCTTGATGACAGTGTAATGTTCCTTTTGTGCTCCTTCCCACCAAGTAGATCTATGGTTATTATTTCTAGCAGAATTTTTCTAGGAGACTTTTGGGCAATTTTTGGCTAGATGGCCTGTCTCAAAGCAGGATTGACATCTAAAGAGGACACTTTCATAGTCAAGTTTTTGGTTCCATACATAGTCTTTGTTTGTTAGGATTATTTCAGCTGGGAATCAGGCGCTGAAGTCCATTTCTACACAGATGCGTGCATAGGTGGTTCTGACATATTCCTCTATTTCTGGGCACTTGCAGTAAAATTTCCCAATTGCATTTCCAATAGCTTTTAGCGAGGAGAGATTCGAGAGATGCAAAGGTAGGTTTGGCAATCTGACCCAAACTAGTGCTGAGGTTATGACTATTGAGGGATCGAATAGTGGGTTCCATGCTTTCATGAATAGGCCTGATTTTTCCCAAAACCAAGGGCCGAAATCTAAAATGCATTGTCTGCTTTCAAAGTTTTCAAAATCTACTATAAAAAAACCCTTAGCATAGGGGTAGATATTAATTTCATTAGAGATGAGAGGCTTCCATACCTCAGAGATCCAACTGTGGAGAGCTGTCAGCTATGGCCAAAAGCCATTAAACCGGCAGATTAAGGCACTTTTAGAAAACTTCAAGGCCTCATCCAGTGAGGCCTTGACCACCTGTACATTGGGATTTGGGGCTTCAACGACAATATGGGCAGGAGCTTGACTCTCAGAGGCGAACGAAACTGGGCCGAAAATTATCTTTTCAAAGCTGGGAGCCATACTGCAGAAGAGATGCTATCAAACCCTATGGAAGAGATGCAAAACCCGTTCGATGAAGAGAAGAGAGCGAAGGTTTAGCCACAGAATCTTCTTCTGTGACACGGTATGTAAAATTGATGTCAGTAACAGAGCCGCGCAAAACCCTCACTCGCGCTCGTTAACCAAAACTGTTTTCAATTGGTGAAAGAACTCGTTTTCAATCAACGGGAGTGTTCATATCAGATGTAAAGCTGGTAAGAAACTAAGCAAATATGGCATATAGGTTAAAGAGAGTAATGGTAGTCGAATTTAAGCAAGCTGTCACTTTAGAGGAGAAAAACCCCTCGATACTGCAGTCACCGCAAAAGAGATGCGGAACCCCTCTGACCAATTGCGATAGATGCGAACCTCCTAATAATTTTATTAATAATATTTTCTTCATAAAAACATTTATAAGATTAATAATAATTAATATTATTAGATTTAGGTTTAAAAATAATAATATTAAGTTATTATAGTAATGGATAGTAACATTATTATTTAGTATTTTAAATACTATTTTAACGTTAATTCTCACTAAATTAATATTAATACTTATATAATATTAATAAAATTTATATAATACTAATACTAATATCAATTATAGAATATTAATATTAATATTAATATTTTAATATTAATTTTTAATATAAATATTAATATTAATATTAATATTAATTCTAATTCTAATATTTTTAATATTAATATCAATATTAATTATATATTTTATTTGTAATAACATTAACATTAATAACATTAAATATGAATAAAATTTTAATATTAAGTTTTAATATTATTTAATATTAATTTTAAATATTAAATATCAATATCAATATTAATTAATATGAGTGCAGATATTAATATTATTGTTAATATTTATAAACATTAATTTTCACATTAATTATTAATATTAATAACATTAAATGACTTTAAGTTTTAGGTTTATTATGTTATATAATATATTTAATATTATTTTAGGTTTATAGCTTATTTATATACTTTAATAAAGTAAAATATATACTAATGGCCCCATATTATAACTGATTAGCACATTCAACTTTTATTAAACATAAATTATTAATGGTCGAGACACAATTGTATTGGCACAGTGGGATCCCAAACTCAACCCCACGATATATTGAAGTCTTGTGGCCCAACAATTGATCAACTACCTTGGAATTAATTGGCACAGTTGATTCGAATGGTGTGATTGCATCCTCAAAGGCATGTTTCTTGTTGTTAGTGGATGAAGGGTTGTCTCCATTGTTGGGTACTGGATTTGTATATTTTTCTCTCCTATTTTCGCCCACCTTTCTATCTCTTTGTGTCATTATTATTCCTAAGAACGCGAGGTAAACACCTTTCTCCTACTTTACATGGGATATTTGATTAATGAAGTATTAGTCCAGGAGGTTTTACCTTTTTGCAATGTTAACTTCGATGTTTTCACAGATTCAGAAAAAGAGGGAAGGTTACAACTATGAGCCATGGAGCAGCTCCTAATTTCCAACGTTGCCTTCACTTGCTGTTAAAGCGTAACAAACTCCGTTGCACTCCAACGAAATTTTAGGCTTTTTCATGGTTCCATTTTCGACAATTAGGTTGTTGTTGCAACGAATGGTATAATTGTAAATATGTAGCCGTTGAAGGAAATCAGGATTTGCTGAACAATTTTTATAAAGAGGGCCTACATGTTGTGAATCAGGGTTAAGCCCATTACCTACAGTTTTGTAATAGTATATTTTGAAATTAATTGAATGCACAACACCCTGCTATTTCACCTGTAATTCGTGAGCTTGCTGCAGCCCTTATCAGAGAATTGGGCCCACTCTTCTGATCAGGTGTTGTGTTTCCTTTCTTTTCATTGTTTTCATGTTTTCGTTTGATTCTGTTACTGTTGTTCCAGTGTAATTTTTCAATTAATGTGAATGTATTTTTAATTCTACAATCTATTTTAAATGTTGTTACAGTAGTATGTGTGTTTATGGATTTAAGCCTGTGATCTACAGCAGGTCATGTGATTGCTCCTGTATATGCTTTGTTGTTAGTCTTGAAATAACTAATGCCCTCGGGTTGATAATTTATGTGGAAAAAGGGTTGAATATTATTCACATTCAGACACCAACATTTTGGCGCTGTTGTCGGGGAAGGTTAACAAGTGCAAGAATAGGATCTGTAATTGATCTAAGGGTCGATCTCTCATCTTGGGGAAGGAATTTAATGCCCTACTTCAAGCCCAGAGCGTAGTGCTCTATGTTTTTATTGCTTTTTACTGTTTTTCTTTAGAATTGATCTCTGTTCTTGGGGAGGGCATCTATTACCTTGCTCCAAGCCCTGAGCATAGCATGCTATTTTTTTCTTGCTTTTATTTTCATTAAAATCGATCTCTCGTCTTAGGGAGAGCACTTTTCTACCCTGCCCTAAGTCCTGGGCATAGTTTCTAGCTTTTTTTTTTTATTATTCTTTTCTGAAGGGCCAACTTCTTGTCCTGAGGAGGGTATTTGATTACCCTTCTTCAAGTCCTGAACTTCGATTTTCCTTTTCTTTTAGTGTATTTTCTATTTGAACCTACTCTCTCATCCTGGGGAGGAAGCTATCTGTCCTACTCCGGGTTGAGAGTGCTTTTGTTACTTTGATGAACCCTCTTCACAATTTGTATGAAAAAGGATCTGAATAAAAGGGGCAGAGGAAGACCCCCAAATAAAGGAAAGGATCTGGGAAGGAAGACATATATTCAGGAGATCATTGAAAAATCTAAATTAGAGGCATCATTTCACGTTGTTGTCAGGGTAAGGGTTTAGACGAAGTCCGAAGGGGAGTCTGTGGAGCAGCCAATGCCATCCATGGTACCTAGGGGAATTCTTTCGACAGTGGAAGAAATAATAAATAGGGTACCGGTGGAGGAGACATCCTTGCCATTAGTAGAAGGGGAAGAAATAGCCAGTAGAGGATCAGAAGAACTGAGCAATTCTAATTCGGAAGATCAAGAACCTCCAAAAGGGTTTTCATCACCACGAGACCAAGGGAGTGCTGTAAAACCTCCTGCAGTAAAATTAAGCAATTTCGATTTGGAGAGAGAATTCGTGAAGGATTTCGCATCACCAAAGGACCAGCGGAGTGTGGTGAAACCTCCTATAGTTGAATCACTCCAAGTACGAACCGCAGAACTAGTTGAAATTCCAAGTGAGTATTCGAGGGTATTTATGGCACCTGTAAGTTCTTCTATTGATTTTCTGATCAGAAACGTTGCAGGTGATGCACCGATGAGGGCCATCCCTTTGACAGCTTTGCCTAGTTTCCACGGGCTTTCTTCTGAATACCCTGATACGTTCCTACTTGAATTTTACATTGTTTGTCGAGGATATGATTATATTGCCGATGCTTAGAAATTAAAAATATTTCCTGCTACCTTAAAAGGGACAGTCCTAATATGGTTCATGGGTTTAAAAGGGAGTACGATTACCTCATGGGAGGGGATAAAAGAAGCCTTCTTGGAGAAATACCAAGATTATTGTAAATCTCATGAAATTAAGGAGGAAATCTTTATGTTTGCACAAAAAGAGAACGGAAACATGGAAGACTGTGTGGAAAAATTCAAATATATATTGCAGAGGTCAGGTCATAGTGACCTGGATAAAGACATTTTGAAGATCATTCTTCTCCGGGCACTTAGGGAATATTCCCTACAACTTCTGAACATAGTAGGAAAGGGGGCAATTTCAAAAGAAGACTTTGACACTATATGTGACTATTGCATTAAGTGTTCATGGGGGGCTGCAAGGAGTGGACAAGGAATTCGGTCAACAAAGACTTCCAGTGGAGAGGTTACAAAGGAAGAAATTGGAAACCTACTGGATAACCTAAGGAATGATATCTTGAGTACATTTTCCGCCCAGATGGACAATCTGCAAGAAAAACATAAAAAAATGGAGTTGGAAAAGATTATAGCTATATTCTGCCCACAATACAGAAAGAAGCATCCTTTGAAGGAATGCCCATTAAACACTGTGGAAGCCTGCGCAATCTGTGAGGAGAGTCATGCGACCAGCTCATGTCCTTCCTTGCCTGGACTGAAGGAAGTTTTTCAAGGGGCAAGTGAAGAAAATGTGGTAGACCAGCTGTACTTCATGGGGCAAAAAAGGCCATGGCAACCTCGACCACTAGCTATGAATCCATGTATGTTTCAGGACCCATCTTAGTATTTTAATAATTTTAATATGGGTCCTCAATCTGCACCTTTTTCAGCTATGTGGTATCAATATCAGTATACCCCCTGGCAACAATGGGTTCCCCAGGCCAGTTTGAATCCTTCATGGAATCAGAATTAGCGTGGACCCTCTCCTACTGGATAATTTCATCAATCTATGCCTCAACAGTAGCTTCAACTGCCCTCTAATGTACCTCTAGGAAACCCAACCCTTAGACCCCAACTTCCTATCCAGCCCAATCCGAATCCTAATAATAAAGGGGTCCAACAAACAAACAATCTTAACCTTCCATCTTATAACATTTCTACCACAGGACTTAATGAGATAAACCTATGATCTGGGCGGGTAGTAAATGCTCCCACTACACCTGTTATTATAGAACAGATTGACAGTGAAGATGCAGAACCAGAACAAAGGATAGTTGGGGAAAAATCAGACCAAAACATAATGAACTAGACACCTCCCCAATCTGTTCCTAATTAAGGTCATTCAACTTATCCTCCATATCCTGAAAGACCGACCCTAAATAAACCGAACCCTCAAGCAAAGTTTGATTTCCTAGGGGAACTACAAAATCTTTTTGTTAAAATACCCCTGCTACAGGCTATGAGGGATGTAACTATATATGCAAAAACTCTCAAAGAGTACTGCTCTAAGAAACCAGGGAAGAAATCTAAGGATCCATTAACCATTCATGTGATGGGAAAATTATCTGACATCATGTTAGGAAAAATCATGCCTCTAAAATATGGAGACCCAGGAAACCCGATTCTAATAGTATAGATTAATGGGGTTGAGATCCCAAATGTACTGGTAGATTTAGGAGCTGCCATCAACATTATCACCGCTAAAACAATGAACACATTAGGTCTTGGAGACATTAAACCAACCCCTACTATCCTAGAACTAGCAGATAAGTCTACAATTAAATCGGTAGGGAAATTGGAAGACGTGATTATTTCAGTAGATTCATGGCATTATCCTATGGACCTCCTTGTATTACAGGCTTGGTCTTTAGTTGGTGGTCATCCATTGATCCTGGGAAGACTTTAGATCGCAACTGCAGACACTTACATAGGGTGTCGATATGGGCATATGATCATATCAAATGGGACAATTACAAAGAATCTTACTCTTTACCCTCCCGTGGAACCCAACCCATTTGAAAAATTATTAACCAGTCAGAAACCTCTACCAATAGAAGAGCCTGAACCTAAAAATGAAGAAGATAGACCAATTCTTACTATTGGGCAGGCCCTTCAATTTAAAACAGAAACTGAGGACGATGCCATTAACTCCTTTATTAGTGATTCCATTTTTGTTTCCAATTCAACTCGTCAAATTTTAGAATCTGCTATGAGTTTTGAAATACAGGAAAACATTGAACCAGAAGATGATATTGAAGGCATTCCTGTAACTTCATCCCATGATAGTATTCCAATTGAGATTGAACCAGGGAAAACACTTAATATCAACCCAAATCTGTCTGAATCCCAGACAAAAAAGCTCTTAAAAGTCCTTCAATATCATCAGGAAGCTTTTGCCTCGGATTATACTAACATGAAGGGGATCCCTGCTAATCTATGTAATCATATTTATATTAAATAATATTGCTGCCCTATAAGATAGTACCAACAGAGAATGAATCTTGCTCTAAAGAACATTGTTAAAGAAGAATTACAAAAATTATTGGATGTAGGTTTGATTTACCCCATTTCAGATAGCCAATGGGTATCCCCGCTATTTATTGTTCCTAAAAATAATGGTAAGTGGAAGATCTACGTAGATTACAGGGAGATGAATAAGGCAACTCAAAAATACCATTTCCCTTTGCCATTCATTGACCAAATCCTGGACACCCTGGCTGGGAAGAAGTTATTTTCCTTTCTAGACGGGTTCAGTGGATATAACCAGATCCAAATATCCCAGGAAGACTAGGATAAAACAAATTTCACATGCACATGGGGAACCTTTGCATATAGGGTCCTCCCATTTGGCCTATGTAATGCTCTTGCTACCTTCCAGAGGGAAATTCTGGGAATCTTTTATGATTTGGTCGATGATAGCGTTGAAATCTATATGGATGATTTTACTCCATATGGAAATTCATTGAGGAAGGATTGGAAAATCTGGAGAAAGTACTTAAAAGATGTAAGTAGACCCATGTATCTTTGAGTACAGTCAAATGCCATATGATGAGGGAAGAAGGGATAGTATTGGAACATTTGATCTTAGCTCTTGGAATTCGAGTTGGTCCAACCAAAGTAGAGGTGATATTAAACTTCCCGGTACCAAAAAAACCCACACAGGTACATAGCTTCATTTTTTGTGGTGGTTATTACAGACACTTTATAGAAAATTTTGCTAAAATGGCACATCCACTTTTTCAATTGCTAACAAAAGATGCATAATTATTGTGGACTAAAGACTATGAGACAACTTTCACGAAAATTAAGGGGTTGGTTTGTAAGGCTCCAATTCTCCGAGGACCTGATTGGGCATTACCGTTTCACATACATGTTGATGCTTCTTAGACAACAGTAGGAGTTGTTTTAGGACAACAGGTAGAAAAAACACCGTATGCAATTTATTATGTCAGAAAGAATTTAATTCCTACTGAATTAAATTACACGGTGATGGAAAAAGAATTCCTGGTTGTCATTTATGTTGTCAACAAGTTCTGGCACTACATCACCAGGTATCCTACGTTTGTACATACTGATCATGCAGTAATCAGGTATTTGATGAATAAACCTATCACTCCTGGCCGTGTTACAAGATGGTTGTTATTGCTTCAAGAATTTGATATCACAATAGTAGATAAATTAGGAAAATTTAATGTAGTTGCTGATTTCCTATCTAGAATGGATAACAATGATGAATGCACACCTATAGAGGATAGTTTTTCCGATGAACATATTTTTGCAGTTTCTACTAAACCTCTGTGGTATGTAGATATTGCTAACTATCTTGCTACAGGGAAAGTGCCTCCTCATTTTTCATACAGGGAATAGCTAAAAATTATTCATCACAGTGCCCGATATTCTTGGATGGAAGGGTACCTTTTTCATACAGGAGCTGATAAGCAGATTTGGCACTATGTATCTGAGGATGATATTTATGAAGTATTAAAGGTTGCTCATGATGGCCCTTGTGGAGGGTATTTTGCAAACAAAATAATAGGCCATAAGATGCTACAAATGGGATATTAATAGCCTTCTATCTTTTGAGATGCACATAATTATTTCAAGAGGTGTGATAGTTGCCAACGCATGGGGCAGCATAGTTGAGCCGATGAAATGCCTTTGTAGGCATAGGTAGTCCTCGAGCCTTTTGAGAAATGGGCTATTGACTTCAATTGATCAGGAGACCATGTCCAAGTTTTAAAAAATGCTCAAAAATGAAAATATTCAGAAGTGGTTGTAGCTTGAACGATAGGAAAGGTCTCGTCGCTGCAATTCTGGCGCCATGAACGGTTCCCAAAACTGAGGTCGTATGCAAAAGTTATTGAGGTCGACCCGACCTCGACCCAACCTGCACACAGATGGGTCACCTCTACACGTTAATTTGGTATTTGTACGAGTCATCAAGTAGGATGGGTCACCTCTTCATGCGTTTAGGTCACCCTACAGACGTTTGGGTCAGCGCACGAACAGTCGGGTCGGGCATCAGAAGTTTGATTGTTCAACAAAAAAAAGGTTTGCGAGTTCAGGGATTCGAACACGAGCCTCCCACCCATGAGCACATAGGCCCGACCGGCTGAGCTGTACGTTAGTTCTTAACATCCTATGGTCATGGATTAGATTTAATCTTACCGTTTGTTCTGGGCAGAAGTTAAAAGGGCTAGCTCCCATCCATGTGACCTTTATGCAGTGACCAAGGGCATGCCTAACCTTATCTGCCCAACAGTTAACCGTTAGCATTTATTGCGCATGTGAATGCGTTAACCAAATCAACCTTGAAATTTAATATTTCCACCAGTTTAGCATGTAGTTCCACCAATTCTGTAATTCCACCGATTCTAGAGCATTAACTGGAGTTCCTCCAGTTTTGGAAGAGGTTTTTTAGGGACACTTGGAAAAAATTTGTTTTTGCCATAAATCCCTCATTATTCGACCAAATTGAGTGAAAAAATAGTAAATTTCAACTATCTCAGATCTTTTGAACTCAATGGAGCATGTTGAAAATTCATCAGAGAGCTTATAAGCAATTTTTTTCTTCAATGAAGTCCAAGGGGACACTAGGGCCACCAGGAAGCAGAATCAGTTTGAGGCCTAGCCAGGGGAGCTAGAGGCCTTATCCAGAGATCCAATAGTAAAAATTGGATATTTTAGATGTTATAAATCTGATGATATGGTTTTTAGAGCCTGTAGAGAAATTTATAAAGCTGAAAAACTTTAGTAAAGTTCCAAATGCCATTAGTGCCAACTTTTTCCAACAGTAGTGCAAGGCCTAGCCAGAGTAGCTAGAAACCATATGCAGTGAACCAGTAGTCATTATTGACTGTAAAAATAATTATGAATCTAATGAAATAGGTTTTAGAAAGTTTTGAGGACTTATAGAGGTCAAAAACCAAGCAGAGAAGTTTTCAGTGACCCTAGTGCCAAGGGGTGCCGACAGGTGTTGGAGGCGAAACCGGAGCAACCAGAGGAAATTTTTGATGAATGAATAGTCTATATTGACTCTTTCAGACATTTGGGATCCACTGAAAGTGGTTTCAAAACATTTTTAGGACTTCTAGAGCTCGATAAGCGGATGTGAAGTTTTGGGCAGCCCTGGGCAAACCGTGGAGGATAGCCTAGTTTGGGGATGCAATTCTTGTTTTCAGAAATTTATTAGTCGATATTTGGTGTCTGATGTGTGATAGATACATCAGGAGTGGTTTCAGTCATGGAAATATAATTTTGAAGGATTTTGTGCCATTTAGAAGCTCAGATTAGCTCAAAGCACCAACAAAAGGAATTGTGTCAAAAGGAGCCTAAAGTTGTTTGCATAGTTTGGATAGCCATGAGAGGGATATTAGATGCTATTCTTAGCCCTTTGGATAATTTTAGTATTCATTGGAGTTAAGTGTGGAACTTGTAAAAGAAACCTTACAATAATCCCAAAGAGCCGAGTCAAGATGACAAAGCTCAAAGGAGACGTAGCCCACGAGATTTGGGTGAACTCCTAGATTAATTTTTCTGTTGTGTTTGACTGTTTACTTGCTGCATTATGTTTTTTGTATACATGTTAAATTTCAGAAAGAAAAAATGAACTTAAGACACATAAACAGTTAAAAATAATACACCACTTTCAAGCATAAATTTCGCAAATTGTCAAGTACAAGCTAGATCATTTAATTGTGAAACTGAGTGGGAGGTTCTTGAAATACATAACAAGTTATCCAGACCATTTTCAGATCAGGTTGGTATCAGAGCACTTGGTTTCTTGATTGACAGAGTAAGCTATTGCTTAAACTTTTGCTTGTATAACTTGAAAAGGTGTTTAAACAGTGTAAAAGATTGATTGTTTTACTGTTTGCAAACTGACTATTGTTTGAGTTTTCTAGAGGTGAAGGGATAGATATTTTTAGCTAAGTCCTAGAGAGGAAAAAAAGGAAGAAAGAGCTGAAGGCATCTTCCTTACCCCAAATAACTTCAAGGTCACCCTTGTAACACAAACCCTCTTGACAATTGTTTGTCAAGAAGCTCTTGGAGTTTGTTTGTTGTTTAGCTACTTGAATAAGAGTTTGTCTCTATAGCCATTTTGTTAAAAAGCTTTGTCTATAGTTTTTGAAAGCTTTGTGAAATTTTTTGAAGTTACTTTTTTTCATTGACATCATCATGACGACTTCTACAAGTGAGGTTTCCTCCTTCACAAGATTTTTCGATGAAGATATGAAGCGTGACTTTATTATATTGAAGGACATGGTGCAAATTCTGTTTGAGGATAGAAGAGAAAGCACTGAACTTCATGAAAAATTGTTTGCCATGAAGTAAGAGAAGGAAGAAATTCTTCAAATATTGTATGATATGGAGATGCAGCTCCATCAAGCCCAAGAGGCTTTTACCAAGAACATGCATGAGGAAGAGGTAATCCACTCTAATTTGTCTTCAGTTTCCTCTTTAGAAAGATGTGTTGGTTCTTTCAAAAAGCATGCGAGTTCAGATAGTTTTCAAGACAAGAACGATGATGTTAGTCTGCAAATGAATGCTAGAGCCTCTACTAATTCATCTCCTCTTGAAGGAAAAAAGGATGAACATGCAAAGCAACACAAGAGGTATAAATCTTCCCATGATCAATTTGATTGTGTTTCTGCAAGGCATGATAATTGTACATGCTTAAATGGAAGAAATATTTGTTTTACATATTGTGGTCGATTTAACCATGATGTTTTAAGATGCTAGATGAGGAAGAAAGCATACATGAAGTAGATGAGGCAAAGGCAACTTTCAAAGAAGGTGCATAAGATTTGCACATATTGCCAGAAGAGGGGACATGTTGTTTCTCATTGTTGGACTTTGCATCCAACTAGTCGTCCCAAGCACATGCAGCAAGAGGACAGAAAGACTGGTGAAGTTGGAACCAAGGATCCCATTATCGATGTGAAAATGGAAGTTTCACATGAAGAAGAGTTGCAGCAGCAAAAGTTGCCATGGAAGTGGCTTGGTAAGAAGTGGATGGATTTCTTAACACAATAAGACATACTCCTTTGTACATATGCAAATCTCGGTTGTATGCATGTATTTTATTTTTTAATCTCTTATTTGTTTGAGCCACCTTGGGTCATTGATCAAGGCAGTGACGTTCAGTTTCCTTTTACAAATTTCTCGCCAGAAATTTCTGAGTGAGTGCAAGAAAGACAGTTCTAGACAGGAGGACAAGTTCATCCAGGAAAGGAAGTGTTAATTGCTTTCTAGTTGTGGTTCAAAGTCACTAGCCATGCAAGGCAAGTGTTTGGAGGCTGAAGAGAAGAGGGTGTTGTACTCTAATCTACTTTACAAATTAGTATATCAGTCTTTTGGGGTCCAAAAGATTCCCAGTGGGGAGGTGTGATCAAGAGATCATGTCCAAGTTTTAAAAAATGCTTAAAAATGAAAGTGTTCAGAAGTGGTTGCAACCTGAACGATAGGAAAGCTCTCGTCACTGCGATTCTGGCGCCATGAACGGTTCTCAAAACCGAGGTCGTCTGCAGAAGTTATTGAGGTTGACTTTACCTCGACCCGACCTACACGCAAATGGGTCACCTCTGCATGTTAATTAGGTCTTTGCACAAGCCTTCAAGTTGGATGGGTCACCTTTGCACGCATTTGGGTCACACTACACACATTCGGGTTAGCGCATGAACAGTCGGGTCGGGCAGCAGAAGTTTCGTTTCTCAGCAAAAAAAAGGTTTGCAAGTTCGAGGATTCGAACACGGGCCTCCCGCCCACAAGCACACAGGCCCGACCAGTCGGGCTATGGTTAGTTATTAACATCCTATGGCCACAAATTAGATTTAAACTTAGCGTTTGTTCTGGGCGAAAGTTAAAAGGGCTAGCCCCCATTCATGTGACCTTTATGCAGTGACCAAGGGCATGCCTAACCTTATCCACCCAACAGTTGACTGTTAGCGTTTATTGTACATGTGAAAAATTTAACCAAATCAACCTTGACATTTAATATTTCCACCAGTTTAGCACGAAGTTCCACCAATTTTGCAAATTTTCCAATTCTGGAGCATTAACTGGAGTTCCTCCAGTTTTGGAGGAGGTTTTTTAGGGACACTGGGCAAAAAATTGTTTTTTCCCTAACTCCCTCATTATTCGACCAAATTGAGTGATCCAGGTAGATATCGGTGGCCACCCACCTAATCCATTTGGACCCACACCATCAATTCTTGTAGTTTTTCACATTCAACACCACTTACTATTTTTAGCAAATTTTCGGGTCCGGCACTCCCGGAGCCGTTTTGGGGCCTTAATGATCCAGGTTGATATTGGTGGCCACCCACCTATTCCATTTGAACCTCCACCATCAGTTCGTTCAGTTTTTAAGTTGTAGCACAACTTACTACTTTTAGCAGTTTTTCGGGTCCTGGACTTCCGGAGCTGTTTAGAGGCCCTAAACGACATTTTTTGGAAAAACAGGGAGCAACATTGGTCTAGCTCACTCAAAAGTTGTAGTCCTCAGATAGATATTTCTAATGAGCTATTGAGCGCATCAAACAGAGATCGAATGCCAAAGTTACGTCCCTGGGAAGTTGAACCACCAACTTACCCAAACGGGGCCCATAGTTTTGGTGCTTCATCTCTTAGGGTTTGGTTTTGGACGTTTAGAGTTATCCATTGTTTCTCAATAATAAATAGGCCCTCGAGCCTCATTGTAACACAGTTCAGAGGTCTGTAGCCACCACATATCTTCTCGTAGATTCGCTACCAGCACCCTAGCTATTTTATTTCCATTATGTCTGTAAGCATATTTCTGTTATTTGACATAAATGAAATGACGCATTATTTCCGCTGCATCTCTATGTTTATGGTTATTTTTGTATTCTGTTGCGTTCCTGCATAAATCCAAATCAGTGGTATCAGAGTGGGTCTTCTCTTTCCTTTTTTTTCTTTTGATGTCCCCAACGTGGTTAGGGTATAAGGAGTTAGGGCTCGATCTGGTTGAACCCTTGCAAGATCAGCCTCGCAAACCCCAACGACCTCCCATGGTGAAAGAAAATAAAGACAAGGGAGCAGGAGATCCTATCAAAATATTGCTTAAGGAGGCCCTTGAGAAACAAAGGAATGCGATGATGGATAACTTTTCTCAGATCCTTCAACGACTGCCCACCTACGACGCATCTGCATCCAACATCCACTCTAGAGGTGCTACTCCCTTCAAGGTATAGGTAAACTTTGATATTCCTGTATTTTAAGGCCAAATAGATGAAGACGCCATAGATAGATGGTTGAATTTGATGGAAGGGTATTTCTCAGTCCATGATTTCTCTAACCGAGAAAATATTACTTTTGCACTCCTCAAAGCTGCCCCCCATGTCAAAGACTGGTGGGAAACCTACCGTGAGGAAGAGGACGAAAGCGAACCCTCTCTGTTCTTGGCCACACCCACTTGGAATTCATTTCGAGATGGCATAAAGGAACAATATCACCCTGTGGGGAGCTATGAGGATAAATACATCTAATGGACCACTCTGCTGCAATAAAGGGATCAAGATGTGCACGAACTGACGAATCTATTCCATACCCTGCGCACAAAGTTGGGTATTAAAGATTTAGAGATACATTTGGTGCTCAAGTACTGCGGCTATCTACATAAACAAATTCAGGAGGAAATGGAGTTCCTCGACATTACATCGCTTGGCACCGCATATCGCTATACTGCCAAGATCGAGCAGAAATTTAAGCAGAAGAATCGAGACTTTGGATCTACGAATCCGAAAGGTGTCCCCGAACCAAAGAATAAGGGGTAAGGAAAAAGTAGTGTGACTCAGAACAACACCAAAAATCAAAATAAGGACACAAGGAATTGGTGTGAATTTCATAATAGCCCCACTCACAGCACAAACGAGTGTTGGGCCAAACAGTCATTGGTGGCCGAACTAAAGGCACCCGAATCAAATGCATTTTTTGATCCTGAGTCAGAACTAGAAAAAGGCAATGAAAAAGGGAAGTAGATCATTGATGAGGATCCTAGTGCCATTGTTTCCACCACCAAGATCTAGAGGGAGGACCCAAAGGATCCAGAGGAGGGGGAGCGCCTCTTCCATTTGCAAAGGTGGGTGAAGGGTTCTCCGCTGCAATTTCTTGTCGATAGCGGAAGCCAAAAGAACCTCATTTTAGCAGAGGTCATGAAGCAGCTCGGCCTACCGACCATAGCACACCCGTAGCCATATACCATTGGGTGGCTTCACCCAGGGAGAGATATCTGCATCTGCCAATGTGCCCCCTTCCGTACAACATCAAGCCATTCACGGATGAGGTATTATGTGATGTTGCTCGTCTTGATGTAGCTGATGTATTATTGGGCCAACCATACATGTGGAGGTGACATGTTGTGTATGAGTCTAGGCCTCGTGATGTTATTATTAATTTTGGAAATAACTTGTACAGGATATCGAAGGTAGTACCGCCTCCTGTCATCTCTTTGACTACTGCAAAACAATGCAGTAAGATTGTTTCCCAAACCAGGAAATTCATTTTCTTTACAACTCGCTCATAATGAAAGAAGAATATTGTGGCCACAACCTCGAAACAGGGCTCCCCTACATGGTTGCAGCAGATGGACAAATTCATGGAGGAATACGAGGACATTTTCTCCTCACTCATAGAGGTTCCTCTACACTGTCAGGACAAGAATTCCATTCATTTAACCCCCAACGCACTACCACCTAATGTTGCCATACCTCCTGCAAATACACATATAGAATCCACACATGTACTGTCTGAAGCTGATAAAGAAACCAAATTTACGAAACGCATCCAGCATGTCTGCCCACAGGTCCATGATACCTAGTTCAACAGAATTTTCTTCATCTCAGGGAGGATCTCAACGCAATGGGGACCATTGCTTCCTAAGGAGGGACGAATGGTCCAGGTGGATATCGGTGGCCACCCACCTAATCCATTTGGACCCACACCATCAATTATTGTAGCTTTTCACATTCAGCACCACTTACTATTTTTAGCAGGTTTTTGGGTCCTACACTCCCAAAGTCGTTTTGAGGCCTTAATGATCTAGGTGGTGGCCACCCACCTATTCCATTTGAACCTCCACCATCAGTTCGTTTAGTTTTTAAGTTGCAGCACAACTTACTATTTTTCGCAGTTTTTCGGGTCCTCAACTTCTGGAGCTATTTTGAGGCCCTAAAAGACGTTTTTTTTATTGTAGTCCTTGGATAGATCTTTCTAATGAGCTATTGAGCGCATCAAACGGAGATCGGATGCTAAAGTTACATCCCCGGGAAGTTGAACCACCAACTTACCCAAATGGGGCCCATAGTTTTGGCGCTTCATCTCCTAGGGTTTGGTTTTGGACGTTTAGAGTTATCCATTGTTTCTTAATAATAAATAGGCCCTCGAGCCTCATTGTAACACAGGTTAAAGGTCTATAGACACCACATCTCTTCTCAGAGATTCGCTACCAGCACCCTAGCTATTTTATTTCCATTATGTCTGTAAGCATATTTCTGTTATTTGATATAAATGAAATGACGCATTATTTCCGCTGCATCTCTATGTTTATGGTTATTTCTGTATTCTGTTGCCTTCCTACATAAATCTAGATCATTGAGTGCAAAAATAGTCAATTTCGACTATCTCAGACCTTCTGAACTCAATGGAGCATGTTTCAAATCCATCAGAGAGCTTCTAAGAAATTTTTTGCTTCAATGAAGTTCAAGGGGCCACTAGGGCCACCAGGAGGTAGAATGAGTTTGAGGCCTAGCCAAGGGAGCTAGAGGCCTTATCCAGATATACAATAGTCAAAATTGGATATTTCAGATGCTTTGAATCTGATGATATGGTTTGTAGAGCCTATAGAGAAATTTAGAAAGTCGAAAAGCTTCAGTAAAGTTACAAAGGCCATTAGTGCCAACTTTTGCCAGCAGCAGTGTAGGGCCTAGCCAGAGCAACTAGAAACCATATGCAGTGAAACAATAGTCATTATTGACTGTAAACATAATTCTGAATCTAATGAAAGAGGTTTCAAAAAGTTTTGAGGACTTCTAGAGGTAAAAAACCCAACAAAGAAGTTTTCAGTGACCCTAGTGACAGGGGGTACCGATAGGTGTTGGAGGCAAAACCGGAGTAGCCGGAGTCCATTTTTGATGAATGAATAGTCTATATTGAGTATTTCAGACATTTTGGAACCAATGAAAGTAGTTTCAGAAAATTTTGAGGACTTATAGAGCTCGAGAAGTTGATGTGAAGTTTTGGGCAGCCCTAGGCAAATCGTGGAGGATAGCCTAGTTTGGGGATACAGTGCTCGTTTTGAGAAATTTATCAGTAAATATTTGGTTTCTGATGTGTGATAGATACAGAAGGAGTGTTTTTAGTGACAGAAACATAATTCTGAAGGATTTTGTGCCATTTAGAAGTTTAGAGTAGCTCAGAGCACCGACAGAAGGAATCGTGTCAAAAGGAGCCTAAAGTTGTTTGCAGAGTTTGGACAGCCATGAGAGGGATATTAGATGGTATTATCAGCCCTTTGTATCATTTTAATATTCATTGGAGTTAAGTGTGGAACTTTTAAAATAAACCTTACCATAATCCCAAAGAGCCGAGTCAAGATGACAAAGCTCAAAGGAGACATAGCCCACGAGATTCTGGTGAACTCCTAGATTAATTTTGTTGTTGTGTTTGAATGTTTATTTTCTGCATTATGTTTCTGTTGTACATGTTAAATTTTAGCAAGAACAAATGAACTTAAGACACATTAAAAGTTAAAAATCATACACCACTTTCAAGCATAAATTCCACAAATTGTCAAGTACAAGCTAGATCATTTAATTGTTAAATTGAGTGGGAGGTTCTTGAAATACATAACAATTTATCCAAAATATTTTCAGATCATTGTTGGACCCTTTAACCCACCCTCCCAGCAAAAGGTCCACATCTTGGTTTGTACTGATTACGTGAATAAGTGGGTAGAAGCCAAGGTTGTTGTGAAATAAATAGAGCAGGTGGTCTCAAATTTTCTATTTGAAGAAATTTTTCTCGTTACAGTACTCCAAGAGAGATTTTTTCAGATGGAGGAGCACAGTTCACATCACACATGAAAGTAAAGATTATGCAGAAATATGGGGTCAAGCACAGGGTGACGTCTCCATACCACCCTTGGGTGAATGGACAAGTGGAAAGCACAAACAAGACATTGGAAAATATCTTGAAAAAAAATGTGGCATACCATCATCGGGATTGGGCTCAGAAGCTGCCTGAAGCTCTCTGGGCGTACATAAAAACATGGAGGAATACAACTCAGCTTTCACCATTTGAGTTGGTTTATGGGAAATCCCCATTGTTTCTGATAGAATTTGAAATCAGTATGCTCAGAACGACTGTTGAAGTTGGTTTAGATATGTGAGATGCCCAGAAACACCGGCCGACTCAGCTCAATGAACTAGATGAGATTCGTTCAATGGTTTTCCAGAGAACTACTACTATTCAGCAGCAGATAATGAAATGGCACGAAAAGTTTATTAAGAATAAGGTGTTTCAGAGGGGAGATTGGGCACTACTCTATGACTCCCGCTTTAAGGATTTTAAAGGAAATATTTGCACTCGCTGGATGGGACCTTATGAAGTGGACACTGTATTTGATAATGGAATAGTCAGGCTAGTCACAATTGATGATACACGTGCTTCATTGATAGCCAATGGACATCGCCTGAGATTATACCATCGCCCAACCTCTAAGGATGCTTTCATCAAACACCTCTCTGAGAAATCTATTTTGAAGGTTATCAATGCAGATAACTCTTCCTCTGCATCCTTTCCCTTAAAAAAAGAAAAAAGGAAAAAAAAAAACTAAAACTAAATATATATATATATATATATATATATATATATATAAGAATAAATAATTATAGTGTTACTATTTATCTTGTTTTCTTTTTGCAGGAGTCACTACTAAGGAGTAAGAAATCAAAGAAAATCTTTCCTAAGTATCGGTTTCTACTACTCATGATGTTGTTACACGGTTACTACTACTCATGGTGCTATTACTTGGTTGCTACTACTCATGATGTTGTTACACGGTTGCTACTACTCGCATTGTTGTTACCCCAGATGTTGTTACACCGGATGCTGTTACTCGCACTGCTGTTACTCTAGATGATGCTACTCACACTACTGTTACTCCATATGTTGTTACACTGGATGCTGTTACTTGCACTACTGTTACTCCAGATGCTGCTACTCACACTGCTGCTACTCCAGATGTTGTTACTCCGGATGTCGCTACTCGTACTGCTGTTACTCCAACCGCATCATTACTGCGCAGTCATCCCACCAACTGTCACTTCTTCCAGGTAGGCCGTCAGGTACGCCACAACGCGACTTCTACCGATTTAATTAAGTATCCCATGTGAAGAATTTAATTCCACAGATGGAAAAATTTAAGTTGGGGGGAGTGCCATCATAATTTAATGACGACGCAATGATGACTCCGTAAGCCTTTAGTATAAACCCGTGTGTGGTACACCATATGATCCTAATCAATACTCTGTATAATCATTAAAGGCATATTGGGACCCGTAACACATCCTTTCCACCCCATATGAAATCATTTATATTTTCTTCACCGCACAAACCATACTTTTTAATGATTTTTCTTGGTTTCCGAGAACTACCATCTGTATTTACTATTACCACCTTTCATTTTCACCATGTTTTTTTTCTGAATTTGGTATCCACCATTTCATCCAATGGTTTGTTGTTCCAAGAAGTGTTGTTATGAATCCCCCTAGTTTGGGCGGACTGGTTGTGCAGGATGAGTCTGAAAACACAGCTTCGGTCTGCAGCAATCCAGAGGTATGGAAAATATTTGTCAATGCAGGGTGGGATACCTACTTTGATAGATTGTAGGGGTTTGACACGAGAATCACAATGGAGTTTGCACTTAATTTAGATGAGAATCACTCGCAGGTTAGAGGACTGGAAGTTCCTGTCACAAAAGAGGTAATTGCAGAGGTTAGTGGGTTGAGACAGCAAGGGCAGCAATGGTCTGCTCGGAGAGTTTCTCTCCCAGATTTTCTCGAACTATTCTTGTAGGCAGGGGAAAGCGTCGTTCAATTGGGACGAGGATATGAGTGCAAGATTGTGCCGTATCCTTGGAATGAAGTTGCAGGTTTTGTAATGAAATACATAACTTGCGAAGGCCAGACCACAACTCTGTTTAAGTATCATTTTAAAATTCTAATACACCTTTGATTTCAAAAGGCTCAGGTGCATGCCTTAAACATGCCCTTCTTCATATTGAAACAATTGCAACATATGGCACAGTCCGCTTGGTGTTTGCGTCGGATGCTAGCCATGCTTTCCAACCATGGATTGGTGCGTTTACTGGTCATGCATGTAATAAAAATACTTTGGGTATCCTGGGCGGAACTCTGTGGATCCTCAGAAGAAGAGATAACAGCCATTATTGCTGCTAGAGAAGAGGAACCAGTCTCACCGGCTGTTTTAGCAGAAGAAGAACATTCAGAGGGAATTGATCAAGAGGAACCCGAATAAATGGAAATGGAGGAGGAACCCAAAGAAGCGGAAATGGAGGTTGATCCGGAAGAACCTGAAGAAATGAGAATAGAGCAGATAATTGGCAGCACAGTCGAGGCTTCCACACAAGAACCAGCCTTGCATGAGGAGCCCACAGATGAAGGAATTATGGATATTGTGCATGAAGTTGAGATGGCTATACAGTCATTGAATTTTGTCAATGAATAACATCGAAGTGAAATGGCAGACAGAGGAATGGCAAGTGATGTTGTTTTGCAAGAAACAACATCACCTGCTCGAGCAGATATGGATATTGAAACAATTGGGGGTGTTATACAAGAACCATCCCTGATCCAGCTAGAATAGGGAAGGTGAGAGGAAGTTCATGAGGAACAAGAATATAGAGAAGGAATAAACCGGGAGGTCGATACTGTCCCACAAGAACCAGTATCGACCTTAGAAGAAGAAATGATGAAAAAAGAGTGAGATGACAAAAGGGAAACAAGCTTTAGAATCGATGTTGCCCCACAAGAACCAACATCAACCTTGACTGAGGTAGTAAGGCATGAAACTCTAGATCAAGCCAAAAATGAGGATGATGAAGTTGTCTGCCATTCTCTATTCCAGTCTATGATGCCTAGAGGGGAAAGGGGATCCCTCTTGCCCAAATTATTAATAGAGGAAGAAGCTATCCCACCTGTGCTTAAATTTTTTGACCTAGGAGAGGACATGGCAAAGATCCGCCCAATCATTGTTGAATCCCTGTTGGAACACTCAGAGACTCGCAAAGAAGATGAGGTCCCTACGGAAACAACGAGACACAGAGTGGTCGATGGAAATGTTGCCAGACAGCAGGATTCCCTGAAGTGAATATAGAGGAAGAAGCCCCTGAAGATAGAGAGCCCAGCTAGAAAGGCTTAACAAAATAATCAGCTGATAATACTGGCAGTATTCCGCTGCCTCTTGAACTGGTCATAGGTCCAGAAACTGAATTTTTTGTCAAACAGGAATGGATTGAACAGTGTGAGAAAAGAAGATTACCTCTCAAGAAGAGGTATCAACTGCAGTTCAGTGAATCCATGATATTTAAAAAGGAGGTTCGGGAGTTGAAAAGGCAGGTTTCCCAGTTGAAAAAGAAGGTAAAAGTCTACAAATGGAGGGAAGTAAAGCCAAAAATTGAGGTCTCCTCCACAGCTACACAAACTGGCCCGATTGAAGAATTGTTTGAAGGCCGAGAATTCTTCTTGGCCATTGAAATCTAGAAGTGGTAGTCTGCTACGAGTGACCATAAGAAAGAAACAATGCGAGTTCGATATTTTTCATGATTAGCGGCCCTCAATTGATTTTTTTTTTACTCTTCAGGTCTTTCGTTAAGTAGAGGACCATTTTCTTGAGAGTCAAGGTTTAAAATCAAAGGACGCATGACTTGTAATTCAAGACTTTTATTTAGTTTGCTAATGTCATCAAATGCAAAACACTGTTTTAACCTTTCTGCGTTGTGTTCCTCTTCCTCCCTGTTAGCCGTTAATCCTGTTAAAGTGACTTGTTCACCAAGTGTTTCATCATTAAACATAATAAAAGAATCAAGGCCTGTAGTTATAGAATATAGGGGAGAGTTTTGTGGTCGGTCTTGACTTGTAACTATGAATTTCATAATGGGACTCCTTGTAAAGTCTTCTATTCTGATAGAAAACAGGGATAGTTGCATAGGTCATGTCCATTTGCATAGTCCCTTGTAACTTATCCCCCCAATATCTTGATAATAACATTCCATACTTTGGGGGCACGTCAGCCACAACAATATCGATGACTAAACATTTGGCTGGAATTTGAGCTAAGTTAACACAAAGGTATTTGATTAATCCTAAACATTTTACTCTGTTGGAATCAAAGGAGTACAGATCTTTGTAAGGTCTGGTGATTTCTAGACCAAGGCTCTCCATCACAGCTTTACGCATTAAATTATGAGAGGCCCCAGAGTCATGCATAGTGCTATGAAAATTTTTGTCATGAATGTTTAAACTCAGATAAAAGGGAGGAACAGGTCCCTCTTGATATCTACCTTCAATCTTTGGACCGAAAATAAGCTCTAGCCGGTCATCATTAAGATTGATTGTATCATTGTTCTCTTCTATATTTAAAGCCTTCAAAATTTGGGTTCTATATACATGTTGGGCAGCTAACTCGGTCAAGGGAACAAATATTTTGATCTTTGAAAGTTCCTGCTCAAGGCTGAAGGGAAGTTGGTTCTTTGAAGTGCTGGTTTCAACTTTATTAGCTGTCACTTTATCAGCAATATCAGATTGCTGATTTGTTTTATTTACACTTGAAAAAATTGTTTTCATAGGAGTACTAGCTGAAGTGTTAGTACTGCTAAGGTTTGCACTTTGTTTTTCATTGCTTTGAGTGTCTTTCTCCTTTCCTTTATCAAAATTTATAGCCATTGTTTTGTCCTTTTGTTTGACAATTTTAGGCTTGGTTGTGGTGCTGTTTTGTGAAGATTTGTCAGAGGTTTTGGTGTTGGGGGTTTTCTGATTGGTTTTGCTTCTAAGGTCATATTCTCTTTGAGACTCTATGATGAAATTTTCCATGTCTTGATAATAATTTTCATCATCATCTCTTTTTTCATCATAAGGTGTGTATAGAGCTTGTTTTCTATCATAATGAAACTCAAAGTCATCATTATCTACCCCCAACATATTGATATCTTCTTCCTCTGTTATCTCATCTGTTTCCTCAACCTCACTTACATAGTTTTGATGAAAGGGAGGAGTGATCAGCTGATCATCTTCCCTAGGTCTGTTTGGAGGTTGGTTCCTTCTAAAATTCTGATTCTGGTTATGGTTTCTATTTTGAGGAGAAGTTTGGTTTTGGCTTGCTTGTGCTCTCTTAATTATGCTCATCTCTTTCATCATCTCCTCCATCATTTTTTCCATTTTTGAGTTGGAAGTAGAAGGTGTGTTTTCCTCTCTAAAAGACACTCTCTTTTCATTTTTCATTCTTTCTCTCTTCTCCATTAAGTTGACTTCCACAGAAAGAGCACCTTTTTGCATATCTTCAAGAGTTGAAAAATCTCTCTCTCTTGGGTGATAGGTCTTGTCAGAGTCAAACGCTTCAGGAAACTTGTTTAAAGCTGAGCCCTGTGGAGGTTTTAGTTCTAGGGAAAGTGCATTATACACACTATTGAATCTAGTGCAATAAGCTTGCACACTTTCCCCAGTGTTTCTATGGAGGTTCTTGTTGTCAGAAAGGACTTGGAGAGGGTTTTTCTTTACTTCCCATTTGTTTAAGAATGTTTGATGGAAGGCTTGGAGATCATTAATACTATGGGGGGCTAAGCCTTTGAACCATTTTCTTGCTTCTCCCCCTAAGATTTAAGAAAATAACCTAAGTTTGGCGGAATCATCGTCAATTTCGTTTCTGTCAAAGTAGTTATTCATCTTATCCACATGTTGTGATGCAGTTGTAGCATTGCTAGCATCATATAATGGAATTTTGGACTGATAATCCTGTGGAAGATTGACTACTAGTGCAGGAAGAACTAAGGGAGCATACCATGCTGCCATGATATGTGGTGGGGGTGGATTCACAAGGAGTGGAGTAACAACAAGAAAAGTGCGCTGAAGTGGAGTGGTTTGAACAGTGGATGTAGGGTGAGCAACAGTGGATGGACCAAGAATAAATTGTTGAGCTGATCTTGGATGAGAGACACCTAAGTTGTGACGGAAATGTAAATTAGGAGGTGTTGTTTCTCTGCTACCAAGAGGTTCACTTGTTTTAGGAGATGATAGTGAAGACTCAGAATCTAATTGATCTAAATCACCAAGAGACCTAGTTCTAAATGGATTCACTAAGTCAACTTGAGATTGTTGTAGAGCTGAAAGATTTTCAGAAACTAAATTAGCTCTCAAGGGTGATCTGTAAACAGTTGATAATTTAAACTTAGGAGACTTCCTAAGGATACCTTCTAGGTTATCAACTATCTCAGGTGGATCAGGGTCAGGATAGGCTCTAGTGTGAATCTTTGTAGGATCCACTATGCTGTGTTTTTGAGACCCAAATAAACAAGACAATTTCAACCAGGTATGACAATCTTTAAGAGGTTAAGTAGTCTGTTTTGCAAAAAATTTAATCTTGCAGTCTTCTGACTGAGTTTGAAAGATATTATAATGATAAGGGTTCTTCCTAGTGGAGTCTTAAGGTCTGTTCAAGATTGTGGAGTCGCCAAGCGGAATTTTTTAGCCCCTAAGGAGGTAAAAGGTTTTATGGTCCACCACCATGTTTATTTAATACCAATCTGAAATATTTTTAGGTATTTTCTGAGTTATTTTTCATTTGTATGATTTTTAAGAATATCCTAATTCTGTTTCAAAACTTAGCTACGATTATGAGACAAAGACAGTTTCCTCTTGTGGCTAAGCCAGCTGATTTTTCAAGGTTAGATAAAATTTTATGAGAATCCTAGGGTCTACCTAGTTTGTCACTGATTCAAACAAGTTTTACCATGATTACCTCTCTTAGGTAGTGCTTGAGAAGGCTGCTTTTAACTCACAAATGGTTTTATAAAAATGAAAATGATTTTGGGTTTGAGTCCCCAGCGGAGTCACCAGAAATGTTAGTTGCTGGTGGCTCAGCTGGCAAACAGAAAAATTGTCGTAAAACCAGGGGTTATCTAGAGTTTTAAGGTGTTTCTGAACTTTTATTAACTCAGAAAAGATTCACCAGCGGAGTTGCCAGAAATTTTAGGAATCTGTAATCAGCAAGATTGGCAAAGTCTGATCACAGAAATAACATCATTTCAACCAACTTTGGGATTCTAGGATCTAGCCCTCCTGAATCCGGAGAGGGATCTCTCCAATAAGTGCAAAGATGGATTTGTATTTGAAATTTTGGATAATAATATTAGGCTAGTTATGAAGGCCAAGGGTTTGTTTTGCTTTTGGATGGTTGAGCATGATTACTGCTTGAGATGGAAAGTTCTAAATGCAAAGAGTTTCAAAGGTGAGAAGTTGCAAGCAATCAGAGTAAGCTTCGGCCAAAAAGATGGATAATTGTAGGTTTTAGTCCATTGGGATATGGATTCATAATAGGGTTTAATTGGAACAGCAAGAGGCCAGAGTGGTCCATGGGGCAAGTCATCTATGTCTAAAGATCTCTTTGAAGTTTAATTTATGTAATGAAATGATACAACAAGAAAGGAAAATGAACAGATGCAGAACAAAGAGTAGCCCAGGATTTGATAAGTACTCTTAAACTAGTCAGCCTTTGACAAACACTTAAGAAGAACATAAAAGCAAACTAGGATTTGGTAAGTACTTTTAAACTAGCCAGCCTTTGATACACTTTCAATAGAAAACATATTTAAAACAAAGGGAAACTTAAAGGCAACTGTTGGAGTAGAAACTAGCGGGTCGGGCTCACCACAAATCCTCTCCTAGCTCTGCTTTACTTGGTTACTTTCAACACCAACACAAAGGTAACACAGAATGGCCTAAGATCTAGTAAGTACTTCTAAACTAGCCAGCTTTTAACACATTCCAAGGGAAATATTTAGATAGCCTTTGGGGATAAAACTAGGACCAGGGCACACCATATCTTCCATAGTTCATCTCTACTTAACTCATACTAAACATAACATTCAAGAATAATATTCAGCTAAGGAAATAAGACGAGGGAACACCAACATTCCTATGCTTAAACTGAATTAAATCATTCCTAAATAACATAGATTGGAAGAAAACATATATATAAATACTTTTAGTCAGAGAAGGTTACTGATATATAGTAGGTCCTAACCCTATGCATGTTGTTCTTTATAAGAGAATTTGAAACACAGTGAAAACAAAAACAAATTAAAAAGTTACAATTAGAGAAACATCACCGTCAACATAGACTAGGATCCCATAAATCAGCTTGTATTGATGCTCCAAACCAGTTACAACTTTAAGTCCAATGCTTTAGTTTAGCAATCATCTACTCATTTCAGCCTAACTTATTTATCACAAGCAGAGCTCCAAGGGCCAGTGAACACTATTTATAGTTCGAAGTTTAAGCTCATATGTATTTCAAAGTTCTGCAACCAACAGTTTCTCATCTTCTACAGAAGTATTTATAGAAGAATGAGGAGGTGAGATCTAACAAAAGATCTTAAGAGAAATTAATACAGAGTGATGACTTCTTGGCCTTTGAAGGGCTCAATGACAAATTTTTACAGGTGTTTCACTGTATTAACTGTTTTACAATTAATATCAAAGCTTGGTGGGAGCTTTATTGAATTTTAGGTTCTATCCAGGATGAAATAACTCCGCTGATATTTGTTTGCATTAGTTTCTTTAGCGGAATTAATTGCTTGGCTGCGCTGTGAGGAAGATATTTTCTTAATCAATAACTTTGGCCTCTGTTTGAATGGCTTGAGGCAACAGGTGGCTCTGTGGTAGCTGAGAGGAATCAATTCGCCTCAAATGTGACGGTGGAGGCCTTTCTGTCTATTAAACAGTTATGATTTTCTTTTAATGGTGTTTTAATTATGGGAATTAGGCTTTTGATAAGAATTATTAGCCGTAATTCCAAAATTTGTCTTCAATATTCATTCTGCTATGCTATGTCTTCAAAAAATGATACTCTTTTGAATGTGATTTAAATCACAGTGTCTTGTTGACGTGCAGGCTGCATAGGTCTCTTCACGGCATCAATGCTCATAGAGCATCGACGAAACATAGATCTTGAACCCTGCGAATGACTTTCTTTTGATGAATCAAAGGCACAGGAAACGTCTTTCCCGGCCTCTGAATTTTCCTTTGTTATAATGAAAAACCATTTATCCCTGCAGATATACACAAAATATTAGAAAATCCTGCGATTTTAGGTTTAACTGCTTCAGAAGGCAGGGAAGGAGCGTAGCTGTTGGATGAAAGCATCCAATGGTGGAGATTTATTTTGGAGGAGGTCAAGGAAGAGTGGGGGAATGAACAATATGGACCATCTGATCTGGACACGTGGATAGTCCAGATCTAATCGGAGGATCGCAATCGGGGGATCGCAATCAGGGGTGGCAAGAAAATACACCGATCGAAAGTTGCGATGCGATGTGGCGCAGACCGTTGATCTTAAGATTAGATCAACAGTGGAGAATGAATCGGGGTATGGCCGATCGGCGGGAGAAAATGAGTGCGTGCGATGTAAAAGTTGCGATGCGATTCAAAACTCCGATGCGATGGAGTGTTGGCCGCTTGATCGGCTTTCGATCAACGACGGGGAGTTCTTTTAGAACGAACTGGCGGAAAAACCTTTATAATATATGAAAACTTAAAAATTTGAAATAAAACAAAGGTTTTATGCTTCGGGGGGCAAAATATATGTATAAAGTGGAGAGGCGCCCGACTGCGGGGCCTTTAGTTATATGGAACGTAATGGGCCTGGGGCTTTATATAACAAGGGCCAATCGCAATTGGAGCTTCGGGCCTGGGCTTTTCAATCAACTCATTGGAATATTGCGATGCGATTGGCGCCTGGGATCTTTTAACACTTGGTCCCAGGTGAAAGTCATATGTAGTAGAGAGGCGGGGGCAGATTTTATAGATATATAAGACCCAATTGCATCGGAAATTTTGATGTGGGTCTTTCAATCAACCCATTTGAAATTCCCCGATGTGATTGCACGATCGGGTCTTTTTAATCTACCCATTGATATTTAACACGTGATTTTGGCATTTTTTAAATCAAACTTTGGATAAATGGGTTTTCGGGTTTTACAAAGGAAAAAGCGGATCGGGAAAAATTTTTCAATGTTTTAAGCGCCGAAGGTGGGCCCACGTGATATTTATACAAAGGTTTTAATCGCATCGGAGTTTATATGATGCAAAGCTTAATCGCATCGGAACTTTGGAACATGGAAAAGACTCGCGCACTTGAAAATTTCCAATGCGATTAGCGCCGAACAGGATTAGCGTTGGATTCCAGGGTGTGGGCATGTGGGGGAAGTGGTTTAGGACTTTAGCCCAAGGGGCTTAAGCCTTTATGAAAAAATAGGTATTTTTCATGAAATGTTTTCAAGGTTTTTAATGGATTTGGGGGTTTCGGTATGGTTAAAGAGTGAGTCTTTAACCTTGTAAGAGTGATTTTCATGAAGGGAAGAAAAGAAATCATGAAAATAAGGGAGTTTTATGGAGAAAAAGGGGAGAAAATGAAGGTTAGTTTTGAGTGGGAGAATGGGGACAATGATGGTTTTTCAGCAGTCTTTTCTCATGAAATTAGCAGAATTTTTTAGTATAAAATGGGAACAGAGATGAAGATTTTGGACAGAGGCATGAGGCCTTCAGGAGTCTTCAAGAGCCAACACTTTTTAGTAATAAAATTTGTTCTTTGAAGGCTCAAAAAAGTCTTAGCCACCTTTTTCTATAACAAATATTATAGGTGGCTAAGAGTGGCTCCACTTGAGGATGATGCCTTCTTGAAGGCATCAAGAACTTCAGACTTGCATTCTCTGGGAGGCTGACTTGTGCCACATCCATTGTGTTCTCTGGGAGGTTGACCTGTGCCTCATCCATCGGGCTACTCTTCCTTTACTGGGATGATCTTCTCTAAAAACATTTTTAGCAGCTATAAAAACAATGGACCTTCATCAATACAAACTTTCTACCTACCCAATCCTACTGATCTAGAATTTTTTCTTCATTAGTGTTGTGGATGATTTTGTCACCCTCCTAGAGACAGCCTAGAGTTGCTATAGACTAGTGCCTAGGACATCTTAATATAGCAAGGAGCCCGTTATAGTTTGGGTTGTCAGTCCAAGGAGCTCACTTACTATCTCTTGTTTGAAACAAGGAAACTAAATTTGAATGGGACCAATCTCTTTCAGAAGCTGACACAAAGATAAGAATAATGTAGGAACATCATGTAAAACTTCAGCATGAAATCATCAGACATTTAAGAGACCGCTTACTGTAAAGAGGGCCGATTCAAATAATATATCACAGAAATCAAATATCAGGAAGTGGGTGCAGTGAGGAAACATAAGAAGATATTAGCAAGCATAAGGGCGCACCAATTTACGAATCCTTAAGTCACTAATATAGCAGAAAATATGGAAGTAGTGAACATGGAACAGCATATCATGACTAGGCCTATTTAAAGCGCTTGACTAATTCCAGAAAGGGCACCACTTAAGATGAATCCTTACTGCAAAATAGTGAGCCACTCGCATTCTAGAACATGATACAAGAAGACAAATTGCATGAAAAGAGATAATGTATTAACACATAAGAAAAGTTACATACTGTGAGATACCAAAGACCAGAATCCTCAATACAGTTATAACCCCTCCTCACTGAGACCCTATGGGCTCTGAAACTTCATACAAAAATATTACAAGATGAATAAAGTAGTCTTCTCGCTGCACAGTTTGCTGACAGAAATCTGGAACCTTTCAAAAATCTTATTTCTCAGTATTTATAGAGAAGACAGAAACTCTGGAGGAGAAGGGAAACGAGGCATAATTAATGACTCAGCTTGAACTAAAATGGCGGAAAACATTCGTGCCTTCTCTATGAATGACTAACTATAAATGAATACAACTAACAGTCCGCCTAAGGAAATAAATGCTGGGAGATAAAAATCTCTTTTTATACAAGACAAAAATAATAAAATATATGTAATATGCTGCCCGCTGTTGAGGGAAGATCTGTTGTCGTAAGAGATTTGGAACAATCTGTATTTCAGTACTGTACTCTCGGCCTTTGGCTTTGGATTTGAGTCCTGGATCTTTAATGCGGGGAGGACGCATCTGGAGAGTTCTGAGAATCCGCATCTATGTTTTCTTTAATGGCGGTCAGCTCTCCCACCTACCCTAAGCTTCTTCTTTTTTAATTTCGCCAGTTAAAATATGTCCTTCAGATCTTAGCAACGGAGGCGGCAAGTTAAAGCACCAGCTGAGTCGTTTTAAAACCTGCAAAACCCGCAAAACGTTAGAGAAAAATGACTCGGTGACAGGGAGTGTGGATACAACAGCGGCCATGGAATCGGTAATGCAGAATAGGTGAGATATTGAGAAGATGCAGGGTGACAGGAAACACATGAATATAACGGAGAAACAGGGGGGTGACAATGCAGAATAGAATGAAGTGATAATGGACGAACAGAGCAAAGGTTCAGGACACGTCATCAAAACATATGGATGGTGGAGGAAGAACACGACGTACACTTGTGAATTACGATGACACGACCACAGGAGGTGGGACCCGAATCGGGGATCGCAATCAGAAGATGGAGCGGGGAGACCGGGGTGATACGTTCTTTAAGTTCCGACTGCGATTGAGGGCGGGACTGCGATTGAATCAGGGCCGTTCGATCTCAAAACAAGATCGACAGCTACACTTGCATCGGGGGATAATAAAGCGGTGGGGCCATGAAAACCGCCGGTCTGTTGCACGCGGACCCTCCATAGAAGTTGATTGCCGCACCGTCGATTTGAACCAGATCGGGCGGCCAGCCTTGCGTCCGATCATTAAAATGGTAGGCCCCTTTTCTTCTTGGCTCATGGTCTTCGGCCTCCGGTCGTATGACAACAATTAGGGGCGGGGCTTAGGACTTGGGGTTTCAGCCCGAAATATTTAAAATGCAGGTTTTAAACATTTAAACAATATATTTTGGAGCGGAGAAGGTGGCAACGAGCATGATATGGGGGGGTTTTGACCACGAAAACATTGGAAATGGATTTTAGAGGAGCTGGTGGTCAAAATTTAGATGGATAAGGGAATATATACAACATCGGCTCCATCTGGGGATGACATTCCTGTCCTCGGGCATGTCGAGAACACGCAGACCATTAAATATTTCATCTTATTTTTCAATTCCCCTTGCGTTTTCTTCAAAACTCATTAGCACCCATTCCTTATTAAAAGAATGATAAAACAAAAGAAAACTAATGTACAATATAATACACTAGGCTGTCTTGGCCTCCCGAATCCCATACTCTGCTTTGCTGGCATCCATTGGTTACATTATTCTTCAGTTGTACCCCTCCAGGTTTCCATATTTTATTCTGCAATTTTCTTCCAGTTATGCTTTCACATTCTGTTCTTGTTTTTCCATTACCTAACTTTCTAAGAGGAACGAGGTTCGCTATCCATTCTGAGTACCTCAAGGGTACAATTATTTTAGCTTTCAGCAATTTTTTAATTTCCTTTTCAATTGAGGGAAGAAGCAGGGGATTAATCTGTCTGAGCTTCTGTTTATATGGCTTTGCATCTTCCCTCAATGGAATCTTATGCTGTATTATATTTACATCAAAAGTTTTTAGGTCCTCATAGGACCAAGCAAAAACATCTTTGTAAGATTGAAATAGTTTCAAATATTTTTCTTTATAATCTTCTGGGACTTTCTTAGATAATTTAACAATTTTAGGATCAGTATGCGTACCCAGATTCAAATCTCCTACTTGATCTTCTTCTGTCACTTTGTTTGGCTGCAAAGGAACATCATCTTTATTGAACAATATTTCTAGAGGCACCAATCCCCTAGGTATAACATTTCCTTTCAGCTGCAGCACTCTATTCCCTGCTATGTTTTCCTCCCATTTATTTTCTGAAATATTTTCAACTTCTTCCTCTTCATTATCATCAATCTCCATATTTGTGAATTCTCCCACCCTTTCCATAAATCTTTTCATTTGTTCATCATCTTAGAATACCTGCCAATGCTTTATATTATCTGGAATGGATGGTCTGTAACGTATCTCCACTTCATATCTTAACAGTGGATTCTGGGGAGGACGGAATGTACTAGCAGCTATAGCGAGAGAATCGGCTATTCTGTTTTGCTCCCGGGGCATGAACTGTATGTTGAATGCTGAGAAGAAATTTTCTATCATGTCCCATACTTCATTTCTATATGTTCTGAGCCGTGGATGTTTAGTTTGGCATTCATTCTTAATCTGTCTCACCACTAGTTCAGAATCTCCAAACACTTTCAGATATTGGATGCGCATGTTTTTAGTTGTCTGTAGTCCCAATAATAGTGCCTCATATTCAGCTACATTTTTTGTAGCTTCATACTCCAGTTTAAAGGACAGTGGCACCCATCTCCCTGTAGGGGAAATCAATAATACCCCAGCTCCATTGCCTTCTCTAGAATTAGCTCCATCAAAATGTAAAGTCCAAAGTCCCGATTCCTGCTCTTCTTTGGGCTGCTCAGCCTAAATCTGACCAAAAAGGGGCTCATGTGCATAATCCTGATTTTCTTCCAACATTAAACATGAAAAGTCTCCCTCTTTGTTATAAACTGGGGAATTATCTGAGCAGTCGGCCTTAGTTACCATCTTAACAAATCTAGTCTCCCTGTATAACCTTCTTTCTTGACCTGCAAAGACTGGGAAAGTAGCGTATGTTAAGTCCAATTTAATTGATCCCCCAATCTTTGTACCCCAGGACCTTGACAATAGCATGCCAAAGAGGGCTGGGATATCAGCAACCACAATGTCCATAACCACACTTTTTGCTAGGATTTGAGCCAAATTGACCACTAAATCTTTAATCATTCCCAAGCACTTAACCCTTTTAGAATCAAATGAATATAAATCTTTATATGGTCTCGTAATTTGCAGCCCTAGTTGCTCCATGACAGAGAGAGGCATGAGATTATGGGAGGCCCTAGAATCTAACATACAATTGTGTAGCAGCAGGTCATGAATGACTAGGGATACATAAAAAGGAGGAGTAGAAGGGTCTATCTCCTCGACATGTGGGCCGAAGACTACCATGGGTCTCTCTTCTTGAAGATTTAAACTATCAGGTGCAATTGGTAATTCAGGAGGAAGAATGAAAGAGGTAACTTGAGACTGATATACAGGCTGTTTTAATAACTCAGTCAGAGGGACGGGAATCTTAATCTTCTCAAGCTCTTTTTGCAAATTGAAAGCAGATGGGGCCTTTTCTATCACTACTTTCGACTCCTTATTTTCAATTGAAGACTTGACTTCTTTTGACACTGGCTCAGCATTAGAAGGACTGACCATTTTGGAAGAAGAAGGAACTTGATTATCTGACTGCAAGGGGGTATTTAGAAGATTCTTACCTTTTTCTATACATCTCTTTGCTGCTGATTCCTTCTGAGCAGATGCTTCTTTCTGAGGTGGTTCTTCTTCTTGCTCCTGAGTTCTGGTCCTCTTCCTCGAGGATCTGAGATCATATTTGACGTTGAATTGGGCTTCCATGAAATCAGCAAATTTCTTGCAGTAATGGTCAATCTCTGCCTCTTCATCTTCTTCTTGCAAGGGGCACTCCATGTCATCATTGTTTGAAAAAGCCAGATTTGAGTCCTCTAATCATAAGCTGCATCTCCAGTGGAGTCATCTGCTGGTCCTTCAAGGTACAAGGGATGAGGTACCTGATCTTGCTGTTCTTTCGCTTCCCTTGGCAATATCTGCAACGGAGGTTTTCTGTACTGAGGATTATATCCTCTGTTTGGAGCATTGTAATAGTTCTTGGGAGCTGCATTCTTAGCTTCCAGTTCTAGCTTGACCATCTTCTTTATCATCTTGCTTATCTCGTCCATTTTATCTGAATCCTTGTCTTGATTGGAGGTAGAAACCTCCTCTTTGCCTCTCCTTCTAGTATCTTGCTCAACTTTTCCCTTTGACTTACCGGTGGCAGCAAAATTCGCTTCCAAATCTAGAGCATCTGTTTGAGCATCATCCAGGGTAACAGGCATTCTTTCCCGCAGAGAGAACCCGAAATCAGAATCAAAAGCTGCTATGAAAACAACTTTGGCTGCAGCTTCATGTGGCTTCATTTCAGGAGGTAGGCTCAGATATAACTTATTAAATCTCTTGATGAACTCTGATACCCCTTCATTCTGTTTCTTCTTCATGGTATTAAATTCAGTAAGGCACATTCCATAATCTTTCTTTTCCCCCCACTTCCTGAGAAAAGCATTTTCCATTTGGTCCCAGGTGGTCACGGAATTATTTCCCAATGTCTTAAACCATTTTCTGGCCTCCCCTTCCAAGGATTGTACAAATAATCTCAGGACCACATCCAGATGTTCAACATTTAAGTTCTCTGCGAAAGAGCAGAAGGTCTCGAGATGTTTCTGAGCATCAATATCATTTTCACCATTAAACCTCGGCAGGATCTTCAGGTAATCTTGTGGCATGTCATGCAGTACTGGGGGTAGGGCCAGAGGAGCGTATTTATTTAACAGAAAAGTAGGAACATTGGCCATTGGGGAAGGCGGGGGTCGCACAACAATTTGAGATACAGATGAAAGGAGAGGAGTGGGAGGAAGCGGAGTATGAATAACAATGGGAATATATTGCACCGAAGCCTGAGGTGTAGATGGGAATAACTCACGGTTAACAACAACTACTTCTGTGACCTCTTTAATTTCTTCAGCCTCGAAAGCAGGATGAGATTCTCCTTCAATCCAGGTATCTCCTCTACGTGGAGTCTCTGAGTAAAACTCGGGTTTTTCTGTTCTAACTTCTTGAGAAGAAGAGGGCGGGTGATTTTCAACGGAAAATTCAGAGTTTTTGGAACGAACTGACTTCTTCTCTTTCCAAGCTCTCTTATGAATGATCTTCTCCAGGTCGGACACAGGTGTTTTCGGCTGCGAGGTATCCGACCTCAAATGGGGCTTCCGGGAAGCCAGGACTTCCAATAAAATTTATCAAGTAAAGACCAGTGGAGTCGCCAAGGTGAGAAATATGCAACTCTTCACCTCTTTGTGCTCACCTGATTAGAGAGTGAATATGAGATTTCGAACCCAGGGAAACATATATTCTTTAATTCGATCCCCGGCAACGGCGCCAGAAAGATGTTGTGGATGATTTTTTCACCCTCCTAGAGACAGCCTAGAGTTGCTATAGACCAGTGCCTAGGACATCTTAATATAGCAAGGAGCCCGTTATAGTTTGGGTTGTCAGTCCAAGGATCTCACTTACTATCTCTTGTTTGAAACAAGGAAACTAAATTTGAATGGGACCAATCTCTTTCAGAAGCTGACACAAAGATAAGAATAATGTAGGAACATCATGTAAAACTTCAGCATGAAAGCATCAGACAGTTAAGAGACCGCTTACTGTAAAGAGGGCCGATTCAACTAATATATCACAGAAATCAGATATTAGAAAACATAAGAAGATATTAGCAGGCATAAGGGCGCACCAATTTACGAATCCTTAAGTCACTAATATAGCAGAAAGTATGGAAGTAGTGAACATGGAACAACATATCATGACTAGGCCTATTTAAAGCGCTTGACTAATTCCAGAAAGGGCACCACTTAAGATGAATCCTTACTGCAAACTAGTGAGCCACTCGCATTCTAGAACATGATACAAGAAGATAAATTGCATGAAAGAGATATTGTATTAACACATAAGAGAAATTACATACCTAGAACACTCAAAAGACGTAATCTCAATACAAGTGATAACCCTCTCACCTGACTCCCCCAAGCCCCGAAACTTCTAAATGGTAACACATAAGAAGCTGAATAGTATCTTTCGCCGTACAGCTTATCATTGCAACCTCAACCTTTCGAAAAATCTTATCACTCGCATTTATAGAGAAGATGTAACTTCGGAGGAGAAGGGAATCGGCATAATTAATGACTCACTTTGAACTAAATGGCGAAAAAACATTCGCGCCTTCTCTATGAATGACTAACTATATGTGAACATGCACTAATAAATTCACTTAAAGAAATAAATGCCGAGACAGTAACTTTTTATACACAGTAAATAATAAAAATATATGTAATATATGCTGCCCAAAGGGAAAATCTGCTGCCGTAAGAGATTTGAAACAATCTGCATTGTTGTACTGTACTCTCGACCCCGGGCTTCAGATTTGAATCTCGGATCTTTAATGCGGGGTGAATTTATCTGGATAGTTCTGAGAATCCATATCTATGTCTTCTTTAATGGCGATCATCTCTCCTACCTACCCTCGGCTTCTTTCTTTAATTTCACCAGTCAAAATATGTCCTTCAGATCTTAGCAACGGAGGCGGCAAGTTAAAGCGCCCACTGAGTCGTTTCAAAACCTGCAAAACCAGCAAAAAATTAGAGAAAATTGACTCGATGACAGGGAGTGTGGATACAACAACAAGCAGAACGATGCGTACTCAGGTGATATTGATGTGGTGACAGGAACACACGAATATAACGGAGAAATTGTAAGAGCATTTGTCAGGAATACATAATGGACGAACAGAGCAAAGGTTCAGGACACGTCATCAAAGCATATGGATGGTGGAGGAAGAACACGACGTACACTTGTGAATTACGATGACACGACCACAGGAGGTGGGACCCGAATCGGGGATCGCAATCGGAAGATGGAGCGGGGAGACCGGGGTGATACGTTCTTTAAGTTCCGACTGCGATTGACTCAGGGCCGTTCGATCTCAAAACAAGATCGACGGCTACACTTGCATCGGAGGATAATAAAGCGGTGGGGCCATGAAAACCGCCGGTCTGTTGCACGTGGACCCTCCATAGAAGTTGATTGCCGCACCGTTGATTTGAACCAGATCGGGCGGCCAGCCTTGCGTCCGATCATTAAAATGGTAGGCCCCTTTTCTTCTTGGCTCATGGTCTTCGGCCTCCGGTCGTATGACAGCAATTAGGGGCGGGGCTTAGGACTTGGGGCTTCAGCCCGAAATATTTAAAATGCAGGTTTTAAACATTTAAACAATATATTTTGGAGCGGAGAAGGTGGCAACGAGCATGATATGGGGGGGTTTTGACCACGAAAACATTGGAAATGGATTTTAGAGGAGCTGGTGGTCAAAATTTAGATGGAGAAGGGAATATATACAACAATTAGAATGCACTTGGATTGGCAAACTCTTTTCACAACATTTTATTCTTTTGAAAACAGGAAATCTAATCTATTTCTACTCCTTATTTCTCCATGGACTCAGATTAAATAGTTGAGCCCATATGATTCTCTACCTATTCTATCAATCTGTTAGGATTAAACAGTCTAACAGATTTTATTCTCTAATTTCTACAATAGAAATTTAAAAGCATTCAAGTCAGGATTAAACAGTCTAAATTGAAGTTGGTCTATGGCACAAACACATGCTACACACAGACATTTATTTTACATAAAATTAAATCAAAAAGGAAGGCTTAAGATCTGAAAATTTCTCATCCTGGCCTTCTCTTTTTACAACTCTGTTTGGCTCTTGTTTGAGCTATTTCTTCCTTTTTCTCTGGTTCAGATTTTGAGCTAATAAGAACCAGATTTTCTTCTTTTTGACTTAGAATTTGGAACAGATTTGAGTCATCTCTTTTTGAACATGTTTGAACCTTTAATTTCATTCCTAAACTATCTACTGATAAGCCAAGATTAAACAGTTTGGAATATCGAATTCACTATCCTATCAGCAAGAAATTTAAAGCTAATTAGTCAAGTTTAGGTTGTTTGACTAACTAGAAGTGTGTTTATTTAGGAGTGGAACTTGAGCTTGCACACTTTCAGATTTGTTTCTTTTTTGGTATGGGGCTATACCTTTCTTGTTTTTTACAATCTGCCCTCTTTTCTTTCTTTCTATTGTTTTTTGTATTTTTGATTTTTATAACTTTGAATGAAATTGGTGGATGAAATATTTATAATGAAAAAGATAAAAAAGGCTTCAAAACATAGCATTGATCAAGAGAAGTAATGCTTAAGCATCCTGCCATTGACAGGACCCCCAAACAATTCTAATCCATTCAACTCCTGCAAGAAAAATGCATTGTTACCAGCAACTGAATGAATAGAGTAAGGGCCAAGCCATAAGTGGTCAAATTTTCCATGCTTGCCCTTGTCTTCCCTTCTTGAATCCCATTTTAAAACTTTTTCCCCAATCTTGAAATTTCTGGCCTTTGTTCTTCTGTCAAAAATATTTTTAATGTTGTAATGTTTCTGTAATGCTTTGTTATAAACTTCCTCTCTGGTTTGCTGAAGATGGATGGTTTGATTTATTCTTCTAACCATGTCATTTTCTTTAGTTTGCAACTCCTAAATCAACTTCATTACTGGTACACCAAGGCTATTTGGAAAAATTGCATTAGTACCATACACAAGCTGAAAAGGTGACATACCAATAGATTTCTTCAAAGTCAATCTGTCAGCCCAAAGTGCATGAACCAACTTTGTGTGCCAATACTTCTTGTTGTCCTCCAACAGTTTCTTGGTTATGTTCACTAAGCTTTTGTTTGAGGATTCTGCAATTCCATTACCTTGAGGGTAATAGGCCGTGGAATGCCCCAATGTTCTGTGATATCTATGACAGAACTCAACCATCTTCTTTGATCCAAATGTTGTTGCATTATCAGTGATGATCTTGGTAGGACAACCAAATCTGGAGAGAATATTAGTCTCCATAAATTTTATGATAACTGAATCATTGGCCTACCTACAAGGTATGGCTTCTATCCACTTAATGAAATAGTCAGTGGCAGTGAGAATCCATCTGTGTTAGGCAGAAGATGGGGGATGGATTTCTCCTATGAAGTCAAGTCCCCACTATTGAAAAGGGGCTTCAACAGTGATTGGATGCAGAGGCAGGGGCAACAATTTTCTTTTGCCTTCAAAAAGTTGACATTTATGGCAGGATATGATCATCTTATGCACATCATGGAAAAGAGTAGGCCAATAGAAACCAGCCCTCAAAATTTTGTTGGTTGTTGTCTTCCAGTACAAATGACCTCCACACTCTCCTTCATGAAACTGATATTTAACCTTCTCTGCATCAAACTTAGGAAAACATTTAAGCAATACACCACTTGCATTTTTCCAATAAAGACGTCTATCTATAATGCAATAGTTTACAAATTTTAACTTTAGGAACCTTGCCTTTGTTTTTGTCAAACCAGGAGGTGTATTCAATTTAAGAAAAACATAAATAATATCAGCATACCAAGGAGAATTCATAAAATGATCTTCAACTATAGGAGTTGAGAATTCTTCTCAGTCATCCAAAGCATTAATCATATTAATATCAAGAACATCAAAATTTGATTCTGCCATTAATCTAGCTAGACCTTTTCCTTTGATGAGTTTAGTGGGTTTTATCTCTAAGTCATATTCAAGAATAATAGCAATCCACTTACCTCTCTTACCATCTGGGTCCTGTGTTAGAATATATTTAACAACTGAGTTTGGGACAAAGGCAATGATGTGTGAGTGAAGGATGTACACCCTGAAGTCTTTCAAAGCTTTAACCAAAGCAAAAGCTTGCTTCTCCATAATGTTATACTTCAAAGGGGCATCCCTCAATGCCTTACTAAAGAATGCAATAGGCTGCTCTTGTCCTTGTGGATTTTTTTGCAACAGGACAACAACTATGGTATGTTCTGATGAAAATGAAAAAATATAAAAATCTTTTGAAAAGTCAGGACTTATAAGAATTGGTGTTTTGGTTAACGCTTGTTTCACTAGTTCAAAGGACTTCTTTGCTTCCAAGGTCCATTTTACCCCTTGCTCCTTCTTTAACATGTTTTTGATATTCCTAAGGAGCTCAGCCAAATTGGGGATGAACCTTCTAAAAAAGTTAATCTTCCCGATGAAAGACTACAACTCTTTGATGTTTCGAGGATGAGAGATTTGCAATATGGCCTCAATCCTCTTTGGATCTATCTTTATACCCTCCTCAGAAATAATGTGCCCAAGAAGTTTACCTTCTTGGAGACCAAATAGTGTCTTCTTAGGGTTTAAATATATCCCAAACTTCCTGCACTTCTCGAAAACCTTTCTTAAATGTTCTAAGTGCTCTTCATCTGTTTTTGAAAACACAGTAACATCATCAAGATAGATAATGATGAAGAAGCCCAGTTCCTCCGAGAATTTTATGTCCATGGCTCTTTGAAAAGTTTCTCCAACATTCATTAGACCAAAAGGCATTTTCACATACATGAAAGTGCCCCATGGTGTAGTAAAGGTTGTCTTTAATTGATCAGCAGGGTGAACTAAAATCTGATTGTACCCTGAATAGCCATCAAGAAAAGAAATTCTTTTAGACCCTACCACCCTTTGTAAAATATGATCCATCTTGGGAAAAGGGTAGTTGTCTTTTAATGAAGATTTGTTTAAGTCTCTAAAGTCTATACAAAGCCTGATTTCTCCAGTTTTCTTCCTAACAGACACCAGATTAGATACCCATTCAGAATATCTAATAGGGACAATAATACCAGCATCGTACATTTTTATGATTTCCTTCTGAACCAAAGGAAACTGAACAGGGTTTATTCTGCGCAGTTTCTTTTTGAATGGTTTTTGGTTTTCTTTGAGGGGAATTTTGTGCTGTATTATTTCAGTGTCATAGGACTTAACATCTTCGTAACTCCATGCAAAAACATCAGAAAACTACTTAAACAACTCAATGTATTTAAGTTTAATGTGAGCTGGTAAAGTCTTGGATAGTTTGATCATTTTCAGCTTAAGTTTGCTGCCAATATTACACTCTTCCACTTCGGTCTCTACAGGTTCCAGTTTTGGTTTATTCGCCACATCGTTAAAATCGAACAACTCTTCTAAAGGGGCCAGACCCTTAGGAAAACTTTCATCTTTAGAGTGCAGAGTTTCTAACTCCTCTGTTTCTAACTCTGCATTCGATTCTGTTTTGTTTATAAGTTTTCTTCTCAGGAAATTAATATTTACAAGCTCAGGAGATGGCTCTTCTTCACCAAGAATTTTTTCTTCACCGCAGTCTGTATCATAGTCTGAGTACGAATTGTGTAGTTCGAATTCATTTCTGAATTGCATGAAGTCTTCTATTTGTTTATCTCCGTCGAACACCTGCCAATATTTTTCGTTATCAGGAACGGCTGGTCTAAATTTTATCTGAGTTGTGCAATCTTTGGTTTCATATGGCGTTAAGCATGTTCTAGCCGCAAAGGCTAAATTATGGGCCGCGATATTTCTTTTTCTTGAGAAAAAAAATAGTTTGGACTCCTCGAATGTTTTCAAAAGGTCCATGACATCGTTTCGGTAGGCCCTGAGTCTGGGATGATTTGTGTTATACTCCCCATTGACCTGCCTAATAACTAACTCTGAATCCCCGTGAAATTTAATTCTCTTGGCTCCTAACTTTTCAATAGATGTAAGCCTAAGAGAAGGGATTCATACTCTGCTATGTTATTCGAACACTGAAAGCTTAATCTACAGGAAACACATTCTGTGTGGTCATTTTCAGTGTTAGAAATCCAGACACCTGCACCAGCGTTAGTTATAGTGCAGGACCCTTCAAAGTACATACTCCATAGAGGACTATTTTCGGTTTCGTCTGTTTGGTGAATGTCCTGTTCAACTACTGTGCTCTCTGATTTTTCATGATTAGCGGCACTCAATTGAATTTTTTTTTACTCTTCAGGTCTTTCGTTAAGTAGAGGACCGTTTTATTGAGAGTCAAGGTTTAAAAGCAAAGGACGCACGACTTGTAATTCAAGACATTTATTTAGTTTGCTAATGTCATCAAATGCAGCAAACTGTTTTAACCTTTCTGCGTTGTGTTCCTCTTCCTCCCTATTGGTCGCTAATCTTGTTAAAGTGACTTGTTCACTAAGTGTTTCATCATTAAACATAATAAAAGAATCAAGGCCTGTAGTTATAGAATACAGGGGAGAGTTTTGTGGTCTGTCTAGACTTATAACTGTGAATTTCATATGGGACTCCCTGTAAAGTATTCTATTCTAATTGAAAAGAGGGATAGTCGCATAGGTCATGTCCATTTGCATATTCCCTTGTAACTTAGCCCCCCAAGATCTTGATAATAACATTCCATACTTTGGGGGCACATCAGCCACAAAAATATCCATGACTAAACATTTGGCTGGAATTTGGGCTAAGTTAACACAAAGGTATTTGATTAATCCTAAACATTTTACTCTGCTGGAATCAAAGGAGTACAAATATTTGTAAGGTCTGGTGATTTCTAGACGAAGGCTCTCCATCACAGCTTTAGGCATTAAATTATGAGAGGCCCTGGAGTCATGCACAGCGTTGTGCAAAATTTTATCATGAATGCTTAAACTCACATAAAAGGGAGGAACAGGTCCCTCTTGATATCTACCTTCAATCTTTGGACCGAAAATAAGCTCTGGCTGGTCATCATTAAGATTGAATGTATCATTGTTCTCTTCTATATTTAAAGCCTTCAAAATTCGGGTTCTATATACATGTTGGGCAGCTAACTCGGTCAAGGGAACAGAGATTTTGATCTTTGAAATTTCCTGCTCAAGGCTGAAGGGAAATTGGTTCTTTGAAGTGCTGGTTTCAGCCTTATTAGCTGTCATTTTATCAGCAATATCAGATTGTTGATTTGTTTTATTTACACTTGACAAAATTGTTTTCACAGGAGTACTAGCTAAAGTGTTAGTACTGCTAAGTTCTGCACTCTGTTTTTCATTGCTTTGAGTGCCTTTATCATTTCCTTTATCAGAATTTACAGCCATTGTTTTGTCCTTTTTTTTGACAATTTTAGGCTTGGTTGTGGTGCTGTTTTGTGAATATTTGTTAGAGGTTTTGGTGTTGGGGGTTTTCTGATTGGTTTTGCTTCTAAGGTCATATTCTCTTTGAGACTCTATGATGAAATTTTCCATGTCTTGATAATAATTTTCATCATCATCTCTTTTGTCATCATAAGGTGTGTATAGACCTTGTTTTCTATCATAATGAAACTCAAAGTCATCATTATCTACCCCCAAAATATTGATATCTTCTTCCTCTGTTATCTCATCTGTTTCCTCAACCTTACTTACATAGTTTTGATGAAAGGGAGGAGTGATCAGCTGATCAGCTTCCCTAGGTATGTTTGGAGGTTGTTTCCTTCTAAAATTTTGATTCTGGTTCTGGTTTCTATTTTGAGGAGCAGTTTGGTTTTGGCTTGCTTGTGCTCTCTTAATTATGCTCATCTCTTTCATCATCTCCTCCATCATTTTTTCCATTTTTGAGTTGGAAGTAGAAGGTGTGTTTTCCTCTCTAAAAGACACCCTTTTTTCATTTTCATTCTTGCTCTCTTATCCATTAAGTTGACTTCCACAGAAAGAGCACCTTTTTGCATATCTTCAAGAGTTGCAAAATCTCTCTCTCGCTCCGCTGATAGGTCATGTCAGAGTCAAACGCTTTAGGAAACTTGTTTAAAGCTGAGCCCTGTGGAGGTTTTTGTTATGGGGAAAGTGCATTATATGCACTATTGAATCTAGTGCAATAAGCGTTCACACTTTCCCTAGTGTTTCTATGGAGGTTCTTGTAGTCGGAAAGGACTTGGAGAGGGTTTTTATTTACTCCCATTTGTTTAAGAATTTTTGATGGAAGGCCTGGAGATCATTAATACTATGGGGGGCTAAGCCTTTGAACCATTTTCTTTCTTCTCCCCCTAAGCTTTGAGCAAATAACCTAAGTTTGACAGAATCATTGTCAATTTCGTTTCTGTCAAGGTAGACATTCATCTTATCCACATGTTGTGATGCAGTTGTAGCATTGATAGCATCATATAATGGAATTTTGGACTGATAATCCTGTGGAAGATTGACTAATGGTGCAGGAAGAACTAAGGGAGCATACCATGTTGCAATGATATGTGGTGGGGGTGGATTCACAAGGAGTGGAGTAACAACAGGAAAAGTGGGATGAAGTGGAGTGGTTTGAATAGTGGATGTAGGGAGAGCAGCAGTGGATGGACCAAGAATAAATTGCTAAGCTGATCTTGGATGAGAGACACCTAAGTTGTGACGGAAATGTAAATTGGGAGGTGTTGTTTCTCTGCTACCAAGAGGTTCACTTGTTTCAGGAGATGATAGTGAAGACTCAAAATCTAACTGATCTAAATCACCAAGAGACCTAGTTCTAAATGGATTCACTAAGTCAACTTGAGATTGTTGTAGAGCTGAAATATTTTCAGGAACTGAATTAGCTCTCAAGGGTGATCTGAAAACAGTTGATAATTTAATCTTAGGAGACTTCCTAAGGATACCTTCTGGGTTATCAACTATCTCAGGTGGATCAGGGTCAGGATAGGCTCTAGTGTGAATCTTTCTAGGAGCCACTATGCTGTGTTTTTGAGACCCAAATAAACAAGAAAATTTCAACCAGGTATGACAATCTTTAAGAGGTTAACTAGTCTTTTTTGCAAAAAATTTAATCCTGCAGTCTTCTAACTGAGTTTGAAAGATATTATAATGATAAGGTTTCTTCCCAGTGGAGTCTTAAGGTTTGTTCAGGATTGTGGAGTCGCCAAGTGGACGTTCTTAGCCCCTAAGGAGGTAAAAGGTTTTATGGTCCACCACCATGTTTATTTAATACCAATCTAAAATATTTTTAGGTATTTTCTGAGTTATTTTTCAGTTGTATGGTTTTTAAGAATATCCTAACTCTATTTCAAAACTTAGCTACGGTTATGAGACAAAGACAGTTTCCTCTTGTGGCTAAGCCAGCTGATTTTTCAAGGTTAGATAAAGTTTTATGAGAATCCTAGGGTCTACCTAGTTTGTCACTGATTCAAACAAGTTTTACCATGATTAACTCTCTTAGGTAGTGCTTGAAAAGGCTTCTTTTAACTCACAAATGGTTTTATAAAAATGAAAATGATTTTGGGTTTGAGTCCCCAGCGGAGTCGCCAGGAATGTTAGTTGCTGGTGGCTCAGCTGGAAAACAGAAAAATTGTCATAAAACCAGGGGTTTTCTAGAGTTTTAAGGTGTTTTTGAACTTTTATTAACTCAGAAAAGATTCCCCAGCGGAGTCACCAGAAATGTTAGGAATCTGTAATCAGCAAGATTGGCAAAGTCCGATCACAGAAACAACATCGTTTCAACCAACTTTGGGATTCCTGGATCTAGCCCTCCTGAATCTAGAGAGGGATCTCTCCAATAAGTGCAAAGATGGATTTGTCTTTGAAATTTGGGATAATAATATTAGGATAGTTATGAAGGCCAAGGGTTTGTTTTGTTTTTGGATGGTTGAGCATGATTACTGCTTGAGATGGAAAGTTCTAAATGCAAAGAGTTTCAAAGCTGAGAAGTTGCAAGAAATCAGAGTAAGCTTCGGCCAAAAAGATAGATAATTGCAGGTTTTAGTCCATTGGGCTATGGAGTCATAATAGGGTTTAATTGGAACATCAAGAGGCAAGAGTGGTCCATGGGGCAAGTCATCTATGTCTAAATATCTCTTTGAAGTTTGATTTATGGAATGAAATGATACAATAAGAAAGGAAAATGAATAGATGAAGAACAAAGAGTAGCCCAGGATCTGATAAGTACTCTTAAACTAGTCAGCCTTTGAAAAACACTTAAGAAGAACGTAAAAGCAAACTAGGATCTGGTAAGTACTTTTAAACTAGCCAGCCTTTGATACACTTTCAATAGAAAACATCTTTAAAACAAAGGGAAGCTTAAAGGCAACTGTTGGAGTAGAAACTAGTGGGCCGGGCTCACCACAAATCCTCTCCTAGCTCTGCTTTACTTGGTTACTTTCAAGACCAACACAAAGGTAACACAGAATGACCTAAGATCTGGTAAGTACTTCTAAACTAGCCAACTTTTAACACATTCCAAGGGAAATATTCAGACAGCCTTTGGGGATAAAACTAGGACCAGGGCACACCATATCTTACATAGTTCATCTCTACTTAACTCATACTGAACATAACATTCAATAATAATATTCAGCTAAGGCAATAAGACGAGGGAACACCAGCATTCCTATGATTAAACTGAATTAAATCATTAATAAATAACATAAATTGGAAGAAAACATATATATAAATATTTTCAGTCAGAGAAGGTTATTGATATACAGTAGGTCCTAACCCTATGCATGCTGTTCTTTATAAGAGAATTTGAAACACAGTGAAAATAGAAATAAATTAACAAGTTACAATTAGAGAAACATCACCATCAACATAGACCAGGATCCCATAAATCAGCTTGTATTGATGCTCCAAACCAGTTACAGATTTAATTCCAATGCTTTAGTTTAGCAATCATCTACTCATTTCAGCCTAACTTATCTATAACAAGCAGAGCTCCAAGGGCCAGTGAACACTATTACAGTCAGAAGTTTAAGCTTAGATGTATTTCAAAGTTCTGCAACCAATAGTTTCTCATCTTCTACAGAAGTATTTATAGAAGAATGAGGAGGTGAGATCTAATAAAAGATCTTAAGAACAATTAATACAGAGTGATGACTTCTCGGCCTTTGAAGGGCACGATGACGAATTTTTACAGGTGTTTCACTGTATTAACTATTTTACAATTAATATCAAAGCTTGGTGGGAGCTTTGTTGACTTTTAGGCTCTATCCAGGAAGAAATAACTTTACTGATATTTGTTTGCATTAGTTTCTTTAGCGGAATTAATTTCTTGGCTGCGCTGTGAGGCAGATATTTTCTTCATAAATAACTTCGGCCTCTGTTTGAATGGTTTGAGGCAACAGGTGGCTCTGTGGTAGCCGAGAGGAATAAATTCGCCTAAAATTTGACGGTGGAGGCCTTTCTATCTGTTAAACACTTATGATTTTCTTTTAATGGTGTTTTAATTATGGGAATTAGGCTTTTGATAAGAATTCTTAGCCGTAATTCCAAAATCTATCTTCAATCTTCATTCCGCTGTGCTATGTCTTCAAAAACTGATACTCTTTTGAATTTGATTTAAATCACAGTGTCTTGTCGATGTGCAGGCCGCACAGGTCTCTTCACGACATCAATGCTCATAGAGAATCGACGAAACATAGATCTTGAACCCTACAAACGGCTTCTTTTGATGAATCAAAGGCATAGGAAAAGTCTTTCCTGGCCTCTGAATTTTCCTTTGTTATAACAAAAAACCATTTATCCCTGCAGATATATACAAAATATTAGAAAATCCTGCGATTTTAGGTTTAAATACTTCAGAAGGCGGGGAAGGAGCGTAGCCGTTGGATGAAAGCATCCAACGGTGGAGATTTATTTTGGAGGAGGTCAAAGAAGAGCGGGGGAATGAACAAGACGGGGTGATTTTGGACCGTCCGATCTAGACACGTGGACGGTCCAGATCTAATCGGAGGATCGCAATTAGGGGATCGCAATCGGGGGTGGCAAGAAAATACACCGATCGAAAGTTGCGATGCGATGTGGCGTAGACCGTCGATCTTAATATTAGATCAACGGTGGAGAATGAATCGGGGTATGGCCGATCGGCGGGAGAAAATGAGTGTGTGTGATGTAAAAGTTGCGATGCGATTCAAAACTCCAATGCGATGGAGCATTGGCCGCTTGATCAGCTTTCGATCAACGGCGGGGATTTATTTTAGAACAAACCGGTGGAAAAAACTCTATAATATATGAAAACTTAAAAATTTGAAATAAAACAAAGGTTTTATGCTTCAGGGGGTGGAATATATGTATAAAGTGGAGAGGCGCCCGACTGTGAGGCCTTTAGTTATATGGAACGTAATGGGCCCGGGGCTTTATATAACAAGGGCCAATCACAATCGAAGCTTCGGGCCCGGGCTTTTCAATCAACCCATTAGAATATTGCGATGCGATTGGAGCCTGGGATCTTTTAACACTTGGTCCAGAGTGAAAGTCATATGTAGTAGAGAGGGGGGGGGGGGGCGGATTTTATATATATATAAGACACAATCGCATCGGAAAGTTTGATGCGGGTCTTTCAATCAACCCATTTGAAATTCCCCGATGCGATTGCGCAAACGGGTCTTTTTAATCTACCCATTGATATTTAACATGTGATTTTGGCATTTTTTAAATCAAACTTTGGATAAATCGGTTTTCGGGTTTTACAAAGGAAAAAGCGGATCAGGAAAAAAATTTCATTGTTTTAAGCACTGAAGTCGGGCCCACGGGATATTTATACAAAGTTTTTAATCGCATCGGAGTTTATATAATGCAAAGCTTAATCGCATCAGAGCTTCGGAACATGGCAAAGACTCGCGCACTTGAAAATTTTTGATGCGATTAGCGCCGAACAGGATTAGTGCTGGATTCCAGGGTGTGGGCATGTGGGGGAAGTGGTTCAGGACTTTAGCCCAAGGGGCTTAAGCCTTTATGAAAAAACAGGTATTTTTCATGAAATTTTTTCAAGGTTTTTAATGGATTTGGGGGTTTCACTATGGTTAAAGAGTGAGTCTTTAACCTTGTAAGAGTGATTTTCATGAAGGGAAGAAAATAAATCATGAAAATAAGGGAGTTTTATGGAGAAAAAGGGGAGCAAATGAAGGTTAGTTTTGAGTGGGAGAAGGGGGACAATGATGGTTTTTTAGCAGTATTTTCTCATGAAATTAGCAGAATTTCTGAGTATAAAGTGGGAACAGATATGAAGATTTTGGACAGAGGCATGAGGCCTTCAGGAGTCTTCAAGAGCCAACACTTTTTAGTAATAAAATTTTTTCTTTGAAGGCTCAAAAAAGTCCAAATATTATAGGTGGCTAACAGATCCCATTCAATTTCTCCGTATTTTAAAAATGCATGACATCATAGGACAACACTTAATGTGCGAGCTCTACATGCATGGGTATTTCTTGAGGCATGATTAGTCTTTTAACCCCATTCCATTCACGGGGGAAATTAATTTAAGAGCTTTTACCTCCTGTACCATCAATCAGATTAAGTGGAGAAAGGCCTGGGATAGGTTTGAAGAAAGCCAAGTCGGAAGGTCGTTAATGATGAGGAAGGAGCATGGCCAGTCATCAAACATTTATAACAAGCATTACACAGTTTTACAGATTGAGGGGCGTAGAGAACACATGTTGGCAACCCAGAAATGGTGTGCTGACCTATGTGTCAGATAGATTACAATGTTCC